>CADDXX010000037.1:1973844-2092865 GCA_902810485.1 Alauda arvensis
GTATCTGTTCCTTGCAGAAAGAGATCACTGCACACCTCTAAATAAACATAAAACTTTTGATACACATAAAATGTAATCTCATTACATGGGCAAGTCTTAAAGTTAGGTCTTCAAATTTCAAACATATTTTATCTTTTCTTTTTTACTTAGACAATGAATCACATGTATATTGGTTATGACTGAACAYGGACTTCAAAATTATTATTCCCAAATACAYCRTAACCAAAAAATCTTCAAAGAAATAAAAGTCCTGCGTCATTCTGAGCAGAATGTCATAGTGATTGAAAGGTGTTTTTAATTACAGTTGAGCTAACAAGATCCTTCTCAAGTATCAAAAGACACTGACTACTTACAGCTCCTGATGCAATAGGAAAAAAAATAAGATTTTCATTATATGTAATTTGGACATAAGGTGTAAATTATAAAACATTTATAAGTAGTATATAATGTCTCATGTAAAGAGACATTATTAGAAAACAAAAGCATTTTAATGGATATGGGACATCTTCATTTGCAAAGATGATACCTTTTGCTCAAAGTCACTAAAAGTAAATTGTACTGAAATTCAAACAATTCCCCTTTCCCAGWCCATGCCTTCCTTCTGCCCTGAATGAGTCCATTACGCTACCCAAAGAGGCACTTCCAGCAGTTTGTTAAAAATAAAACAAGAGAAAATCTTACTGACCATAGCTGGTTAAGAGGGAAAATATTTCCTAAGAACTCATTGTGGCCTGTCACCTTCCATGCAAAGGGAAGAACCATGGTATTCTTGGGATCTTAAACAATGGTTTCAGGGTGTCATTTGAAGCTGATATTTTCCCACTTATTTACTTTTCTATTAAAAAGCATGTCAGGTCAAGTCTAAAGTCTTACAGAGGTACATTGTTTTAGAGGAGAAAAGTTGCCACAACCTCRAAGGCATTAAGAAAAACTACTTGTCAGTTGCCACAGAATGCTACAGGGCTTTCAATGGTCACCAATTTATTCTTTTCTTCTGTCAACAGCYTTCTGCAGATGGTCTTACTAAATCCAGAAGCTTTCCTTAACTTTCAGAATATATCAATCATTCCACAACAGATAGAGCGTATCTTTCCTGGTAAAATAAAAATTTTTGTTGAAGGCCATATAAAAACATATTAAYTTCCAGCTGAATCCCTACAAATCTATGGGACCTGATGGGATTCATCCAAGAATCCTCAAACTAAGCCTCTCTCAATGATTTTTGAGSAGTCTTGGGAATCCAGAGTGGTCCCAACTTACTGAAAAAGCTTGTAAATGTTGTCCCAGTTTTCAAGGGYAGAAAGGAGGACCCTGGAAACTACAGACCTGTCAGTTCCACTTCAGTGCTTYGTAATGTTACAGAGGAGATTATTCTGGAACATAGTGAAAAACACCAGTCATTAGTCACAGCCAGCATAGATTCATGAGAGAAAGTTCTGCTTATCAAACCTGATTTCCTTTTACAATAGGATAATCTASCTAGTTGATCAAGGGAAGCCAATTGATGTAAACATTCTGGATTTCTGCAAAGCTTTTGATACCATCTCTTATAGTATCCTCCAGGACAAAATGCAGAGCACGCATCTGGATAAACACATCATGCAATGGATGAGCAACTGGGTTGGGCTCAAAGGGYCACAGTGAATGGGGGGACATCACTGGTGACCTGTCATTAATGGGGTTTGACAAAGCTCCTGTTTAGGTCCTGTGCTCTTCAACATCTTCATAAATTACTTGGACACARGATTGTAAGGGATACTGAGCAAGTTTGCACACAGCACAAAACTGGGAGGAACTGTAGATTCCCTCAGAGGCAGGGAGGCCCTGCAGAGAGACCCCGACAAATTTATAGGGGTGGGCAATCACCAACTGTATGAAGTACAACCAGGGAACATGCTGGATTCTGCACCTGGGATGGAGCAACCCTGTACAGACAGACTGGGGAAGGAGATGCTGGGAAGCAGTGCCATGGAAAGAGACCTGGGGGTCCTGGTTGATGGCAGGTTGGACATGAGCCAGGAGTGCCCTGGCAGCCAGGAGGGCACGACATCACCAGCTAGGCAAGGGAAGGGATTGTCCCACTCTGCTCTGCCCTGGGGCAGCCTCATGCTGAATTCTGTGTGCAGTTTTGGGTGCCAAAATATTAAAAAGATATTAAGCTGACAGAGAGCACCCAAAGGAGGGTAACAAAGATGGTGAAGGGCCTTGAGGGGAAGCCAAATGAGGAGCAGCTGAGACCACTTGGTCTGTTCAGCCTGAAGGAGACTGAGGTGAGATCTCACCACAGTTACAAATCCCTCATGAGGGGAAGAGAAGGRGTAGATACTTGTGGGAGACCAGAGTATTCCTCTGAGTCTCCTAAATAAACAACAACCAAAACAAGAGAGATAGACTCACACAACCTACTTAAAAAATAACATTAACTTTAATCTAACACCATAAAAAAAAACTTCCAAAACTGTCTAAAAATTTAAATAACACAAGAGTTTAATTAGTATATTTTTTATTATATCACTAAGTGTATAAATATTAATTTTAGATTTCTCTATATTCTTATTATTAAACAAATATAAAAACAAATCAATGTGATAGTCACATTTTCCTGTTTTTCTCTTCCTTTTCCTCTTTACAAAGAGTGTTACGTTCTTAAAATTAAATAAAAGTGTAATTTCACTGTATAACTTAAATTTTAGTTATTAAATAAAAAAAAAAGTTAACGTAATTTAAATTATAAAAACCTAAGTACTATTCCAAAACGAAGAAAATTCACTTTTCCAACTACTTGTAAACACCACACTAGTCTAACTAAACTTAAAAATTTTAAAATAAACATCTTCAAACTACAATCCAAAGACTCTCTAATCTTTTCTTCCAAGAATAAACAGTGAAAAAACAACCATTCAACACCACAGTCCAAAGTTATCTCAAAAAAAGAAATACACCAACAGATACTGATCTCTTCTCTGTGGTGACCAGGACAGGATCCAAGAGAGTGGCCTGAAGTTGTGTCAGGGAAGGTTTAGGTTGGATATTAGTAAAAAGTTCTTAACCCAGAGGGGTGGTTGGGCACTGGAACAGGATCTCCAGCGGAGTGGTGACAGCATCAAGCCTGACAGAGTTCAAGAAGCATTTGGACAACACTGTCAGGCACATGGTGTGATTCTTGGGGATGGTCCTGCACAGGGCTGAGYTGAACTTGATGATCCTTGTGGGTCCCTTCCAACTCAGAATAAGTGGTGATTCTGTGATTTTGCAATTAATTTTAGAGGACTGACTTTCAGCATTATGGTATATTTCTATATACACTACTTATTGTAATTCAAAGAAAAATATTAGAAAAATGAATTCTTTTAAGGCTTCTTTTGATAAGAGGCTTAAGTAGGTGATTTGAGATTTTGACTGTTTCAGTAAACTTACAGACAAGCKTTGCACATTTCACTRTTCRAAGTGACACATTTTTATATGGTGTAGAGTAAGCTTAAACTGAACATTATCTTTCTTCATATGCATCTTCCTTGACTTCTGTGGGAACCAGAATCCACTGAATTYCACTCTAAGTGTAAGAAAGCAGTAAAAAACATGTGTCGGGGTCTCTAAGGTACTCATCATCTCAGAAAACATGTTTTCATAAATGTGTGTGTTCTATGTGAGTGTCTTCTCTTCACTACTTATAAAGGTTTTAACATATTTTAGTCCATAGTTCCTTTGCCTCTCAGATACTCTCTCAGCCTATAAATTCAACTTCTTTCCTGCTATTTAACTGTCTACATTGAAAACAAACAAAAATATATGTAWTTTTTTACATGCATCTTTTTGTTCTGGTACATGCACATGTTAGTTTTCCTCAACTGGCTGAAMAATCTCTTTTGACTAAAATTCCCCYTGTTTATTTATGCTAGCAGCAGCAGAAGTGCAGCATATGCCAGTTATCTCCATGCATCTCAAGCCTTTTTGAGTCACTCATTCCAAATTACAGATYTTTATTCTGTAGAAAGAAAATCTGCTTTTCATGTCTCRGTGCAGAACCTTTAAAACATAAATAAAAACATGAAAATCTGTGCAGTGCTAAGTCAAATGCCTATCAAAAATCTTTATGTCAAGAGCTCTTTCTCCCAATTAAACTCAGAAAATGGTCTCAAGCAAACAAGATTTGTTTTCCCTGGGTTTGATTTGCACAGATTTGCATTAAGAAAGTTGCCATCCATTAATATTTTTCTGATTGAACTTTTCAGATAGATACCAGAAGAGATGTTAAGCTCATAGGTATGAAGTTGTTTAAGCTCCACATGAGAACGAATAGTTTTGAACACAGCCTGGGCACTGCAAATGAAACATCTGGAGTCCCACAGCAAGCTACATAAATGGTAGAATGGTACTGTACAAATTTTCCTCTTCAATAATTTAGTTATTAGGTTCACTTTTTATCTATCCAAGCCATCTGTGAGTTGAAGAACTTAGTTCCAAATGTGTGTAATTCRAAATCCATCTTTTTTCGCAATGTTTGCAATCAGACTTGAATTATTTAGAAATTATCAATGCAAACTGCCTCAACCCTTTGAAGGCTGGGAACATGAAAGGAGAAGAAAGCATATGCAATCAGTGGACTATGTAAGTGAAATCAAGGTACATGAGGTCATGGTGGCAAAACGCTGACCTCATCTCMTTGCCAAGACCAAAATGTCCAGGTCACAGAGACAGTGGAAATCAGCTCACAAAAAAAMCATTGTTACCTACATTGTGGKTGTCAATTATTAACTTGTATCACTCTTCATAACCCTAAGTTTTCATAGATATTTCCCAACTAACTGTGTGACCTTCCCCCCACCGCTTAAGAGGAGAAAAAAAAAAAGGGTAAAAAAAGGCTTATTGTAGAGTGGGATTTTTTACCTTCTTAACAGCTACAAAAAAGATATAACGCATTTCAGCAGCACAAATAACAAGAACTGTCCTCCCAGCCAGCATCAATGTAAACTAGCAAACTCCATAAAGCCAAGTAATTTCTAGATATACAGAACAGTGGGCACAGATTTCACAGTTAGGAAAAAAGAAAAACCAACACCATCAACATTTTGCATATCATGTCCTACTCAAAAGCATACAGGTTTAAATACAGTTATTTTAAAGGTTTAATTAAAATAGAGTAAAACCCATATATACTTTGCTAGCTTAAATGACGGGAACAAGGTCTGAGAGTTAGACCACTGGTTAGGAACTCAGAAAACAGTGGTTCATTTCCATAAACCTCATGCATCACACWTTTAGTCACTTCAGGCAGATATTTCAGAAGAGTTAGCATGATGGCAAAAGCATTACTGCTTGTGAACACCCCTTCCCCACAGATTTCACAAGAACAAACAATTGAAACATCAATACAAACTGAGCTTAAACATCAACTGTATGTGYCATGCTTTGCAAGGACATAGCACACTCTCAAATGCCTTAGAGAGCAATTTTGAGTACTGACAAGGCCYTAGGTCTTCTTAACTGCACTTGTGTATATACTTTCCAGAATTTTATAAGAATTTATTTCACAGCAAACCACCAAAAGYAGTATGGGCTACTTGTACAAGCATAAGATATTTATTCTAAGAAAATATCAATCTGTGACCTTGGTCTTGAACTGCCCAAAGATGAAAGACATACTCCTTTTATAACACTGATCCTGATTAAGTTGGGCTGCACATATTTCTAAAATGAAATCCAATATATTATTTTCCACTCAAGTATCTTGCAATGATAAAAAGTATGCCCTTAATAAGCTTCAAAACACYTCTCTAACTCAGTGAGATATTATCTTCACATTTTACACATAGAGAAAAAGGTTCCAGGAAGCTGAAACACAGCCCTAGCACCACATATTTGGTCTGTTAAGAAGAACCCTAATTTTTGCAAACTCCAAATCTATGATTAGCTCTCTAACTTCTAATGTGAGTGATTTTTTAATTTTGCTTATCAACAATCTTACAGAAGACTTGTGATACCTGGAATATAAAAAATTGAGAAACTGCAAATTTTTAACATATGTTATCAATAACAGGAATGATCAACTGAGTATCTTGTGCTACATTCAAGGGACAATGTAACATAAAAATCTCAAAAAGGTCTGAAGAAACAGATTACTTCAAAGTTTGACCTAGCAAGCTATAGAATGCAAAGCAGTTTCAATACAGAARCCTCACTTAAGACTACAAGAAGATAGTGTTTTAATTATGTAGCACAATGGCTTTTCAGGTTTGGAAGATTTAACCTAACAGAATTACATTTCAGTAACTCATTGAAGTGCACACTTGCTGAATTAAAATAGGTTATCCAGAGAAGTTGTGGATACCCCAGCCCTTGAAGTGTTCAAAGCCAAKCTGGATGGGGATTTGAAGCACCTGTTCTACTAGAAGGTGTCCTTSCCTATGRCAGGGRGTTTGGAACTGRGTGATCTTTAAGTGCTTTTTTAACCCAAACCMTTCTATGACTCTATACTGAGTTTCTTTTGCACTGCTGGGTTGAGTTTTTTACCTACATTTACCTACATTATCACATTTCTCATTTGTGTCTTAACTTCACACATACCATAAACCTGCATTTTGAGAATCAAAATGTAGCTTGTGGATCACCACCAATTCAGCTGGGCAACACTCTGCCACTACCACATTTTACCACTAGAAGAACACCTCAGGCAGATGTATGTTAATGAGACTACAACCAAAATATCCCCCTTCMTCTCCATGATTTATTATTCACTGAAGTGTATTCCTGCTTTACAATGTTTTAAAGTGTATTAAATGTACTAACAACTCAGCTGGCACATTAGTAGCTGTCCCATGGATGAATTTAACTCTGAGTGTGAACAGCAAAGCATACACAAGGGAAGATTCTATTYACATGCACAAACACACCTAATACTAATTAGGCAGAATACTGGAGAGACTATAATTCCTTGCAATATTTTCTATTCTGCATTTTGCCACTGTAGCTGGGGCTCCTTCACACTCATTTGTCTACTTTCCTTTAWTAAGTAGGGGGTTTTAGGTAAGAAATATATTCTCTCTTTAAATTTCTTTCCCAGACTTCTCAAAAAATAAAATCTTTTCAAATAGACCCAAGCAGAGGTAGAAAAACTATTCATTGTATCAATTTCTTTGCTTCTGTAAAGAGAACTGTCCTGTGCAAATGAAAGATTCAGCTGAAGCTTTCCCTATTTTATTAGCACTGGCTGAGGYGTAGCTCTAAGAACAATGCTAGGAACCCCAGAACAGATTATCTTTCCTCTTTCCCATACCTGTTGGCATCATTTGTAGTGAGGAAGGTGTTTGTGACAATAAGAAGTGAGCAGATAGACTTCTTGCTTTAATCTTTCATACTGAAGTTCATCTTGCACTGCTAAAGYTGTGGCAAAAGTTTTACCCTTTCATGACTTGTACAGCTAAGGGTAACTGCAAAATAATACCCCTTTGCCACATCTTACACCACCATTAAAAAGCTGTCTAGCACATTCTCTTAAGGGAAGAACATTTTAAAATATCCTAAACTCTTGCCAAAACTCTAATATGCGGGAAAAGCTTTACAGCTATAGGGTACTGCAAATGGAAATAACACTGTCTGATTGTCTTACATGTGTTTTTTAATAATATGCTCTCAATAAATAGTTTTATTTCTCCAATGATTTTAATTGCTCCAAAAATCTGTAAATTCAGAAKCTAAAGAACAGGTCACAATAGCATAGATATGCTGCTATCACCACTTGTTCTCCCCTAAAGAGGCTACAGCACAGAAAAAAAAAMCAAAACMAAAACAATGAACAGACTTCTCCAACTAAGAGCTCYTCTCATTTTTGCTTATTCAACAGAGGGATGTATGGTAATGCCATATATTCCCACCTTGCTACTTAAGCCATTAACTCTGCACTGAGAATTATACTGTCTCTTACTAAACTGTTATTTCACAGCCTCTGCAAAAGAAAGCTCAAAGTAGCTGTGTGAAGAGGAACAACTATAGTTTTACACCTCCCTTGTTACACCTTTTTTTTTGTGAGCAAAAGGCTGGACTCCCAATTTTCTGAGCAAAATGTTTTTTAAGGTTGCACTACAAATTGAATAATCTGGTAATCGTGTAATGTTTGAAGGACAGAGAATGCACTACATTTTGTCACCAGTCACATCTACTGTGGTTATTAAAATTAGCCATAACATAGTTGTTTGTACTTACAGGAAACTTACTGCCAATCGTTGGAAGGGAAAGAAAGATAGTGACAAAGAACAGCCCTGTTTTTCCCCTCTCCTTCCCCAATGAATCATAGSGGGAATGTGGTTCTAAATCTACCAACTTCTTACAGTTTCCATTGACTGCAATGAATTGTCTTYGATTCTTAACTAGTAGTTATGGCTTTTGAGATGATTGTGTCCCACAAACACAGACAAGATTTGCATTGAGTATTCTACACATTTTCTTGTTTTACTGAGAGGTGGACTGTTTTACACAAGTCMCTGCTCCCTCAGGTTGCTGCAATAAATATAGTACAGTGACTATTTTTGCCACTTTTAGAAGTACAACAGTAATAACAGCTGCCAATATCAATCTTAGTYCAATCATTTCTATTCATCATTGAAAAAAAAATCCTTCCTTATGATCTTCTTTCTCTCYTTTTGCTCTAAAGTTCTGTTTAAATTAACGGTTACCACATTCTGGACCAGGTATTTAATAAAATGTGTTTTCTTCTATAGATAGAATTATAGCATCAGAAATGCATAGAGTAAATAATGCTTTTTGGATTCTGGGACTGGAGTCACTTCATCTAAGCTTAACATCGAAACCTACACCAGTCATCCCTAAAAAAAAGTAGATTTATGCTACCTACTTCAGATATCAATCTCAGCCTAAGACAGTTAAAATGAGGTAACTAAACTGACCTCCTTGTGCATGAACAGTACCAAAACTCTGGCCAGGACTGACATTGAGGTGCTGGAGCAAGTCCAGTGAAGGGCASTAAAGTTGGTTAAGGGTCTAGAGAATAAGTCCTAGGAGRACCTTATGAATAAGGAGAGCAGAGGAAAAGGATATTAGTATCTATTTGGTACTGGCAACATACCCTCATGCATCCCAAAATGCATAAGATTCCAGYGCAAAAGTTACATTGAATAGTCCACCTCTTACAGCAGGTCCAAACTACAGTGGGTACACAAATATAGAAGTACTTTCTGACAACKGAAGTTCTCAAAAGAAATTAGAGACTTCAGAGTAGAGACTTARAAATTTAGAGTACAGACTCTCTGGYTTTGTGCATGTGGRATAGACTATAAAACTAAAGTGAACATTTCTTATGAAGGATGTGGATCCCTCATAATTKATACACAGAGACTTATGGCTATTATCAAATAATGTAAACAGGGCAATTGCTACCATCCAATCSTTTGTGCTCAAAGCTGCATGGCATTTATTTTGTGTGATCAGTTGGAGATGCTTACATGTAGATAATTAAATTCAAAATCAGCGATAAAAGGAAGAAAAGTCTGGATCGATTCTCACTGGATAAAAACCCAGACACCACATCAATTTATTTATCCACTATGAAAAACAGCTTTAGATATTACAGACATCTRTGGGATAAAATATTCGACCAGAATAACAGTGCACTTCTCCCTGTGCTTGCCAGCAAACCAATTCCAGTGACTTAGGCAGARGAAGATTAAGATTGATACTGCAATTGCTGCAAATGGGTACAACTCCCTCACAGTATTATGAGTCTGTGCAATTACTGTAGTAAGAAAACTTTGCAGATAACTGTTTCAAATGCTGAACAGGAAATGTTTGGGGAGAACAGGTTTTCTGGAACACACAAGTGTTTGTGGCTTTGTTTTCCATTTTTCACAAAGGATAAGACCTAACACTCTAGGAGAGGCAAAAGGAATTCCCAGAATAGCTAAAACCCCATTAAAAAATGAGCCACTGTGTTTATCATGCAAGACTAAGACCAGGAAGCTAATGAAAATTCCAGCAWCACACAAATTAGCTGAAAGACACAGAGAAAATGTGCATCTTCTTTTTCCACTTAGTACTTCTTTCCCATGTAMCTAACAGTAATGGGGTAAAAGAGGTGTTTAGGGACCAAGTCTCTTGACCAATGGTTAGCAGCATCCTCAGGGGAAAAAATTGTGACATTTCAAACCCATGGGTCAGATCAGGTAGAAAAGATTACTTAGGAAAATATACTTTGGGACTACATGCTACACATGCACGCATAGGATGTAGTTCACATTTTTCTACTTCACACATTCCCTAATCTAATTATCCAATCTCAAKTCTCTCTTGTTGGTGTAACTTCTCTGCCCTGTTGTTAGAAGCAAATCAGCACAATAAAACTCACAGAGGATCATAAAGACAAACCCCAGTGGTAATTGCAGCCTTTTGCGGGGGATAGGGAGAACTTTATGCCATGTCACAATCTCTGGTAGGATTTCTACCTCAAGCTCTTCCTGAGGATGCTGTAGAATTTCAGATCAGTACAACTGAGGGGAGAAGGTCTCAGAGACTTCTGGAACAGGAAAAAATAAATGCTGAGTTTCTCAGCTGCAGTTGAAATAGACTGACATAACTATATCCAGTGAGAAAAAAGTGAGCAGGGTGCTGCTGTAAGCCACCTCACAGGAGCCAAGTCAGGCAGTCAAGCAAATGCCCATTTGAACCTAATAACAAGATTCAGTGCTTTTTACTTAGTACTGTCAATCCAAAAGCACTCAAAAATGAAAAGGGAGATACCACAAGTTTCCTAATATTTACAGAGACCATGTCAGGTTCCCTCTTGGGAGCAGAAGTCACAGGTGTGGGCTTTAACACCCACAACCTCAYAATTTCACAGTCAATACAAGAAGCRTTCCTCTAGACAAGAGACACAAGTCTCTTTGCAGACATAAGACACAGGCCCAGGTGCAAGACCCCAGAGGAGTCCCATGGAGGAAAAAAAAAAAAAAAAGCTGGAATCTTAAATTCTGGTGTTTGAATTTGTCTTGTTACTACTTGGTTAGCAGTTTATTAAATGCAGAGTACTTTTTCAACATTTGCTGYCTTGACACAATTCTCATGTCCAAAGCATCCTTTTCAAATTTTTTCAAGGCAGGCATCAGGCAAGAACCTAAAGGCTAATGCTTTTCTAGCAGCTCTTCAGAAGCAGCAAGGCTGATTTGATCTATTCTACATAGACAATTTCAGGATATAAGTGAGGTCATAGAGGTTTTTTTTTAACTGGAAAATATGTTGTGAAGTGCCTGACAGTGAAATCAGTGAAGAGGGGCCGAGGAGTTAAAACAGTCAAGTAAAACCAGTGCAATATATGAAATGAGAAAAAAAATGCTTTGCATACAAAACAAGCAGGAAAAASACTGAAGATCATAGAAAACAGTGATGAATAGCATCATAGCATTGTCTTTTCTCCTTGAAGTGTAACTCTTCTCTGGGCAATAACAGTATRTGATCAGTCTTAACCCTGTGTCATGAAGTAAGAGGATAGAAAAGAATGTCCAAAGTCCTAAAATATGGACCTCAGCATGAAGAGGATGAGAAAATAGCTGAAAAACTTCTCAACCAGAATTTCTTATAAAACTTGGATTTGAAATGTGTGCTAGTGAAATAGAGAAAAATATAACCAATAAAAATAAAATCATGGCATCCACATAGCACTATAGAAGCCCTCTGGGTTTTCAAAATTATTTAGGGTCTCTCATCTCAGTCTGTTCCTATCTCTGCTCTCTGCATATGTAAAGASTTTTATTTCTCAGTAGCCTACCACCCACAGAGTGAGTTTTTTTCCCTTCACATAGCCAGCCTTCTAGGCACATCACACACATTACGCAGGTATAAAAGAGCACAAAACCAGGTTTGTGCATATAATGCTGCTCTGCCTTACAAAGCTCTTTMCTGTAGCCTAATCACTTGTCCAGAGTAGCAGGAAGAAAACATAATAATCTCTTTGCATTGTTGTCAAATCAGCAGACAAACCCATAAGAACATATCTACAGCAGAGAGCCTGAGGAAAAGGGAAGAAACACTTACTCAAGAAATGTATAAAATATATGATTAAATTTGCTAGACCCCTACTTCTAGTCTATCAGTCATTTTGGCCCARTACAAACTGCTGCTGGGATCCAAAAGAAAGTACAGAGAATCACTGTTAATTTTCCATCTGACTAGCAGTTCTCCTCTCTCGACTTGCATCCATTTCTCTGTCATTGTTTCATTTCAGAGAACTCAGCTATATGCTTYGGTGGTCATTTTTACTAGCAGCCCCAGCTTACTGTATCCACTGCAGGTAGCTTATGTRATTTATGGTTTTAATTTTTCTGCAAAGCACCTAGTACAATGGTGAGAGGCTCCATTTAAAATTACCTACATAAATAAGCAAATATAATGCCATTAGCATAACAGATTGTACTCATGACAATATAAACACTAAGTTCAGAAAGTTTAGTGGCAGTGTGATTACCAATGCATGGAGGAACATGTATTCATTTTCTGATAGGTCTAACAGACCTTAAATTGTTGCATAACTCAATAATAATCTTCTCACAATTTTCTAGGAAGAATTTAGGATTCTCATTTTCTTCTTTACACTGTATCAGTAGCTTTTCCAGGGCAATACACTTGCTTGTGCTCRACTCAAAAGCTTTGAAATTACAAACAGCCAAAATCTACCCTACCACAACTCCTCTGACACCATTAACAGTGGGAATAATGTACGGGACCAATTGAGAATAAAATTTCATTATGCAAAGCCTTCACAAAGCTGATCTCTACCAACTGATACCCAGGATCCTGGATTGTCCAGCCCCAGATCCTTGAGTCAGTGCAAGTCTCAAGTAATTTGAACATCCACTCAAGAGCACTGACAGAAGGCCACTTTCCAGGGCAGTACTTAACCATCTCCACTTTCAGAGACAAGACCCCAGCCTAGCTGGGACCTGAGACATGCCTTGTGTCGTGAGCATTATTATGAGCTGCTGTGAGTCTGGTTTTCACCACATCCATTCGCCTGCCTTGCTGCCTGCCCAAAATGACCTGTCTTCACCACAGCTGGTACTGTGCACATGTGTGTGCCCCCACTGCTTCAGCTCCACATTTGGCATTTGGACTTCAAGTGACTGTCAGCAGCTCCAGTCTGCTAGTACCAGAGGTGTCCCTCTGGAAAAGGCATGGAAGGAATCCATGGGASATAGTAACAACACAGGACCAAAGCTGGTAGAGCATTATTTATGTCACAGCTCATCTCACAGCTCCCTTAAAAGCTGTCCTCAAACACAGAATGCCCCATCAGGTAAGTCTGCTGACCTCTGTTCACCAAATAATGCTTTGCTGTTTCTTCTTTTCCTTCTGAAAAGTGACACTGATCTGTATGCTATACAGAATAAATCACAAGGGCAATTCTTTCACTGTGGTTGTAAAAACAAGTTTAACAACACTTACATTTTGCTGTGATTAAACCTTCACAGAGAGTTGCCATTCAAAAATTTTAAATTACCTACAAGATGCTGTGCACCTCAGTAATTATATTCTAAGTCATCAAGTTCACACACGCTCTCCTTTTGTAGCAACCCACATGCRCTTGAGAGAAATTGCTTCTGAATATGTCTAATTTCAAAGTCTTCATTTTATACACTGTATGTAATCAAATTTTTYATTAAACATTGCCAAGCAATCTGTCTCATTTAAAATGAGCACCTCAGAAAATGTAAAGGTYCATTAAGCTGTTAATTGTGCACTATAACTCTGAATTCTTGAAAAGTTACGTTGAATATTGTTTTCCCAAATGCTTAATTCCATATATAGCTAGTTCTGCTGCCATAGTTGTTATATTGGTCAGGTATATGGAAAGAAGTCAATACAGCCACATGAGCAAAATTCTCACATCTAGAAAGAGGTAACAAAAAGGGAGGATTTAATTTCCATTTCTCTTGAGTTTGATACAGGGAATTTCACTATATAGATACAAAACACAAATCTGATAATGTAGAAAYATAAGTACACCCTAAAGGCAGAGTGATTCTACTACAGTAATGGTTTTGGTGATTTGATAGCTCAAATCCATTGCAAGTAAACGTCAATTAGACTTGAAAATGAAAGTCAAGCAAATGACATAGAAAATATTATATGCCTCTGGTTTTAAATTACTTATAATGGAGGTGAAAAAATACTTTAGGCTGTGAAAATAAAACTGAGATGACTCCAAAACACAYAAACCATATATAAACATATTCAAAAAGATTTCTACCTCTTATARATGGTTCTGAAAAGGTTTGAATGCAGGTCTTTGTATGCAAAAAAAAACCTCCAGTGAAACATTTAAATTTGACTTTTYCAAACTCAAGAAACAGCAGTTCTTTTTATATACTAGATAATTAACTAGACCTTACTTCCTATCATATACTCTTGCCAAATAAAATTGTATTTCTTATCCTTAAAAGACTTTATACCTATCGTTTTTTGTTTGTAGCAATGTGAATCATATCATACTGAAAGTGGAGAAAGAGGAAAAGGATGAAGCACCAACTAATTTCTCTAAAAGACTTGTAACTCAGAGTACAGTATTACATGAATGTTGACAGTTATTTTTCCTCTTTTCCCCTTCCTATTCAATTTGGTGTACACACCTTCTCACAACACTGAAAACGAAGTCATTAGCACTGCTAAGTGTGAATTTATTACATCTTGTAGAAGACTTTGTCAGGGTACTCTCTCTCCTCCAAGCTTTATGACCCTTCTATAGAATCTTCAGCCAACTGGCTTTCCAGCATCTTATCACAGCCATACAGTTTAAAATAGGCACGGCACCCCGCAAGAATTTCTGGTCAATCYCTTTCCACTTGGGAAGGCCTGTGACAGCTCTGAATAGCCAGTYATGAATTCCTCATATACAGCAACACACTTCATTGCATTGTCCACAAGGTGCAGCCACAAYCAACAGCTCCTCAGTATTCCAGATTCCAGCACCAGATTCAAGGTGCTTTAGCCCTATTGTTATATTCACGTGCTTACAGCTTTGATTTTCATGGRCCACAACCAGGAGGAAGGTTACCTTAGCTCTTTTTTCACGCAGTTGTAAAAGAAATACCTGAGGAAATCAAAAGGCCCCCAAATTTACCAAAGAAAACAACATGGGTATTTTGTTAAGTACAAACCGCTTTGAAATATATCAGCACTATCTTTCAAATTACAATATCTGTTCAGTGCCTAAGACTTCAGATTAAGAGAATTAAATTTCCAAAATTCAGTGGAGTGTGTGCTCATTTAATTAAAAGCAGATAGAGTTTCATTTGCACTTCATTGTTAAGAATATAGGTGGCAACCTATAATACCAAATTTTGACAGTGCAGCTTAACTCCAATTTATACTAAAAGCATACTTCATCAAACTCATCTGAAGTTCATTAGAAAAGCTAAATGCCAGTACTATTTGCTATGGCAATCCCATCCCATTTAGATGTTTAAATAGGCAAACACGGTCAGATAAACACACAGAGGATTCTGAATGTTCTATGGTTTTTACAGATGAAGTCTTCTGTATCTGAACCACTACTGTGAGCTACATTATGTATCCTTGATTTTAAATTTTCACAGGTATAAAGGCATTGAAAACTATCTTGCTTGTATGTGTGCCTATAAAGTAAACCAGCTTATTTTATTTTCCTCTCAGAAATGAAGCMGCATATTATACTCATCACTGGGCTATGTCCCACACAGCAAGGACTTCTCATAGACTGACAGAATGTTACCTTGTGCACTGCCTTCAGACAATGCCTATGTAAGGTTAGCACAAAACTTTCCCCCCACCCAAAGGAGAGAGAAGGAGACTTTAAACAAGCAAGAGTTTCCCATTTACTATGACAGCCACTCAAGACAGCTGACAAGTTTTCATGGAATGCTGGAGGCCTCCCTCCTTCAACTAAGCAATTTCGTCAGCCAAGTAGGAGGCAGGAGAGGTACTGCTCCTACCTAYTTTGGTTCAGGTATGTCTGGCTAGCTGAGCTATACTATGGTTGTTTAGGTTTCTTCCTTGGCTGAGGTAACCTGTTGCTGACTGATTTACAAACTCCTTTCAGTCTACTTTTGCAACACATTGAGCTTGTCACAAACACAGGCAGTTTGTGCCAGAGTCATGGACAATAATGCAGAAATCACCTGCTTGTAACACACTCTTTACATAGGAGGAACATGACCAAGAAGAGTTAGAAGGTCTATTTTCATCTAGGCTCAGTCACACACTGTCTAGCCTTCACACACTGTCTCAGCCACAATACTTCAGAGGTCTGTCAACTGGTCTCATTCCAGTTTCAAAGCATGGTAACACYCGAATTGCTAACAAGGCAGGCTGTAATAACAGTAATTGTAAATGTCTTGTTACATGATTGCAGATAAAAATCAAATTATCAAAATTGTCTATAAACACCTTTTGCAGAGAATGAACCTCAAGTATGTTACTGAAACATTATAGTGTGTAGGATATTGAYGGAATTCACATTAAGTATTTTGGCTCAAAGTTTGACATATGTKGTGGGCTGTTTGGTCTTTGGAAGGCCAGACAGGCACTTCCCAGTAAGCTTGTACATGGGGACTTTAGGGTTTGCAGTGTATTGGTGTGGGAATAAAGGCTTTGCAGCCCTGCAAGATGAGCAAGGCAGCAATTGTCTAACAGTTTTGGTTCTTGTTTTCATCTTTCACAGGAAGATAATGGTGTGAAATAAAATAACCTTCAGYTTTTATGAATTTACAAGATTGTACGCATCTTGGGACAAGCTCTAACTGGCAAGCAGATCCCTTTCTCCTGTTGCAAGTTAACTGGACAGTCATTGAAGTGGAAGTTTCACACTCAGCTTACCAGAGAGACAAGGCTCTTAAGATAGAATTGGACAACATACAAGATCTTGGCACCAGGATTTTGAACCAAAATCAGTGAATTTTTTTAGCAGAGGAAAAGCAACTAGGATTATGCCACACACCTCTGCAGCAGAGTGCTTCCCTTGTTAGCACAGAAGCCTCAGCCTTATATTCAAGAGGTCAGTTTTAATATTGTTCATATCTTTGGTCTTTCTGTAGCTTTGTGTTTGGGTTTTGTTTAGTTTTTTTTTTGTCCTTCCTGTAGAGCAATACTGTTTTCATACATAGTTTACTCACAAGTCAGAAATATCTGGCCTGTGACCACTGACAGATTTTGCAAAGGAATGTCCATAATCTCATTTTTTATCACATCACAGGTATTTGGGAAAAAAAATCGACATTTTAAACACCTTTAAAAAACAAAAACAGACAAACTAAAAGAAATGGTAAGTGGATGGCTGAGAAAAGCCTGAGAATTGAAAAGCTCTTTTGAGAACCATTGCCTGTGATCACTGGATTCATTAMAAGCCTAGGGAGTCTCTATAAAATCCAAAGTACATACATCATACTCCTCTAAACAGTCTCACCATCCAAAAGCGTGCAAGAAATTCTAAATTATTCACAACATGTTACTGAGCTGGCACTCAGTAATATCAGTGATGCAAGTTTCTTCTGCCTTGACACATACCAAATACACAAATAAAATCTAGCAAATTWWAYCTKGATKCACAAGGTGTTATTAASCTTAATGKAAAGGAGAGAATTCTGTTAAAAGTCTTGCTTCATTTATCCTTGATATTCCTTTATCCTGACYYATGCTGCTTCTTATATGCAGCCTTAGTTTCAAGGACACCATCTTTGCTTGCAACCTTCAAATTAGAAATAAAGTTTAAAACAGGYAAGAAACTTGAATCAATGGAATTAGCAGAGAAACAATAGAAAGAATAATGAAAGCTAGAAAAAACTGACTAATACTGTCAGCATACACCACAAAGTTATATATGAGTTTTAGGTACTTATTTGCTATTATTTCAAACTACCAATTAAAGTTAGTTCATTTAGTTCTTCAAAGAACTAAATGCTTAAAGTGATCAAGTTTAATCAAATAATTTTCTCTCCTTTAWGTCTCTATATAAAATCTCACAATCTTCTTTGATTTTTGCTCTATTTTTGTAAGTATCAACCAGCTTATGGACCACATTATCACTCTCAGCCTAGCATGAAATTTCATAACAAAAACAAACAAGCAAGTTCATGTTGCAACAAATTTATTGCACTCTAGAAGAATTCCCAGAAAGATGTGCTTGCTTTCTCTCTGGAAATCCATTGTGCCGTCAGATTTCCTCTGTTTGTTTGAAATGCTTGTGCCACTTCCTTACCTTTACAATACTTTTGGTCTTCCTATAGCACCCAGAATACTTGATGAGGTCACACCACCATTTCAAGAATCTTTTAAGCTGTTTCAATTACCAAACCCTCAATTGCCAGACTGCAGGATTTACTTCAACAAGCCCTTTCTATTTTGGTCACACACTTTAAGGTAATTTAGATCAAGCCCAGAGACAGTCATTGAGACTGGCATGGGGGATGAAGGATGCATTTTGTAAGTAGTATCTAGAGTAGCATATCTTGTTCAGCCTAGAAAACAGGTCTCCTCTACTTAAATACATCGGAAGGAGTTAAGAGTAGAACAGACCACAAAAGCCTATAAGCAAAACAAAATTTTGGTGTAGGAACAAAAGGACACTGGTTTCTCAAGACCCAGTGTATGAGGGAGTTTTTTATTCCTTCCAACGGGGAAAATCATCAACGGCAGACAGAAAGTACTCTATAATAGCTGGAGATGAAACACAAATATCCTGAGGGTTATCTGCATTCCCATACTCTTGAACTATATCAGCTGGGATATGTTTCTGAYCTGGCTGTCCTGAAACCTGGCACCCTAAAACCTCTACTGGGCACACACAGACTCATTTCATCCCTGTCCAGGTTAAGGTGGCTGGGTTACACCACACCCTCACACCCCTTGACGGTCACTGCCCATCCTTTCACACTCCTCCTCAGATTCTTCTCCTGCTGCAGTGCTGTGCTGGCTCTGCTSCCTGTGGTGTTTAACACATCCCCTGGGCAGCCTGGAAGCCATGMAGCTGCCTGCCTTTTGCGACAGAAGTTTTCCTCAGGGCATCCATGACCTCAGCAACAGGCTGTGACATATTTAATGAACAGAGCTAGCTGGCACCTGCCTGCAGCCAAGGGCAATCTCAGGGCTGGGGGAAGAAAAAAAAGGACAACAATTGTGAGGAAACAGGGGATATTAACTGAGAATTTCAGGAAGTCAGTAAGTTGCAGAAGGCAGCAAAATAATACTAAAAAAATTTTTTAAAAACTAACCTAAAACAAACAAAAAACCCCAACAGTGTTAGGACTACAGCATCAAGCATGGCTGCTGTAAACAACCTGCTCATTACAGAAAGGGAGCTGAAAGCTTGTGCTTCCATTTGACAAAGTAAAAGTGCTCTGTGTATAAGAAGACCAGATGAGCTACAGATAGTCTGGAACAATGCAGAGAGGAAGCTGGCATTATCACAGATGAGRAGGCAGCCACAGTTAAACTTGATGTAACAGGGACAGAAGATAATTCTAAGGTTACATCAGAAATGAGAGTAAAAAGAAATRTGATGTAATCACTCTGACACTTCAGAGGGACCTATCCCAAAGCTACTATTACTTGCACATCATTTCTGCTTCTGGAAAAAAAWATAGCRGAAAATCCTGAATACATTGCTATATTTAGGAGATGAGAAGTTCACCAGTAGTTAAAATATATATATTCAAAATTTAAATAGCAAGTCATGAACTAGTTAGCCCCCATTCACAATAATAAAAACAYAGGCAACACTAATAGCTATTCACTTAGGTGGACTTTAAAATAAAACTACCTCAGTGGATACCAGTGTTTAAAGTATTAAAAATCCTGATCACTAAGGATCAGCAGTGAGGCCAACAAAAGCAGCACCAAAGTGCTGGAGGAACAGAAGAGTAAGTAGAATCAGAACAGGCAGTCAGAATTTGGGATGGGAGCAAAAAGACTCATAGTGCAAATTRTGAATTTTTAAGGATTCAAATCTGCTAGTTAAAAGTGTAGAATGGTGGGGCTCAGACAGACAATAATGGATGAGTGCAAAACGGTCTGTCTTTTTCAGTAGCAATGACACCAGGAATTTCAGAGTCATTGAGACACAGATGGCACCATGGAAGCCATTGGGAATGCTCTAGYGTGTCCTCAACAGCTTAATTATAACAATAAATGAAATGCTCATACTGCTTTACAAGTGAAATGAATAAGATTCAAAATGGAGCTCCATACTGGGTTTGCTAACTTCACAGAAAGATCAGAGACTATCATAAAAGGGGCAGTAATAAATTATCTCTGTGTTTCTAAAAAAGTAGATGAATTAATATTTCCCAAAGTTATGATTTTAAATATGAAATATGGTATGAACAGCACAAGTTWAAATTTGTCAGTCATACACTTCTTSCTGTGGGATCATTGAATCAAATTCACATGGAGCAAAACAGAAAGTGTCCATAGATTTCAAAAAAATTAGTCATGAAAAAAAATCAGCCAAATTTTGAACAACATACAGAACTGAAGGGAGCTTTCAAAATTTCTTGACTTCAGTCAGACAAACACCTCTCCAATACTACATAACTTGCACTGAGAAACAGCAGTTCACTGAAGCCAAAACAAAGTTGTCAAGGACAACAGGTGCACACAGGGGATAGAAGAAATTATATTTGTGCTAAATATCTGGTCTTCCAAAAGCCTTACTCGAAATACAAATAATTATGTAAGCCAGTAATGAAGTTGTCAGGCTCCCCTGGAGTTGGCAAAGGAACTGCTAGTGCTCCCAGCAGTAAGGCAGRACGATGTTACTGCTCCTCAAAACATCCAAGGCAACACAAACGTCACCAGAAACGTCACCCACTGGTGTCTCACAATGCCACTTAGGAAAAGCAGCTACAAACCCAGAAGAGGGAAGAACACTGCATTTCTYCTGTAAGTATTATAAAGCCTTGGGAGGGGGRAAAAAAGCTTCCATATAAATCCTGAAAAAGACAAATAGATGGAGAAAATGGCAAAAAGGAATTTGCATCGRAGAAATTTCACTATTTTTATCAGTGTTTTGTTCCAGTTGGACTATCTCATTCATCAGCTCATGTGCCCTTTCACAGACCTCCCCATGGGCACAGAGGMCATTGGGTCCCTGCCAAAAAAGCAGCTGAGGGGCATSAAGGCTGCATGCRTTAAAAAAAAAAWRTGAACTAAACCAGYGGCCTGAATCCAAGTAAGCCTGTACCACTCTCTCTACTCTGAATGTTATCTAGAGAGCAATGGCACATAAAGATCGCATTTAAACTTMGTCTCCATAGCTTCTTTGTCACAGATATATTATAAAAGAGAGTCCTGAGGGCTTTTTCTAAATCAGAAAGTAAGGAAAAAAAAGAAAAAAGTTGCATCCAGTCTTTTTCAAACCTCTATACAAAACATTCTAGCCATCCATACTAATAAAACTATGAATTTCCCAGAAGCATTTCATCCTTYTTGTTCATAAACTAGTGATCTTGACCTCCAGCTTTTAATTTATTTTACTGAAATATTTATTTCTTTCAATAAATGAAGCATTCCAGATTTGACTCTCTGTGTAACAAAGATTAGTCAGAAAGCATGACAGTGCATACATGAATTTTATCTACTACTCTCCATATATATATATATATATATATATGAAGGTATAAAGCTGACTACCAGAAGAGTAACAGAAGGCATTTGCAAATTCCTTTCTAAAGCTTCAGCTTATCAAGTAAATTATTAATTGATTTATTAAAATAGAGATGAAAGTCCAGGAGCAAAGTTCCAAAGTAAAACAAAGTGATTTTATTTSTTCTTAGAACAGTCTCCTAACTCATTCAAAAATGACAGTACCTGTTACGCTGACCAGAAGCTTTTTACTACCTTGCATAGGATTGCAAAGAGTAAACACACCAAAAGCAATGGACTGACTTATACAAACAACTGTTTATAAAATTGAGTCCTTTGCACAAAAGGCTAGGTGTGGCTGAGGTCAAAACAAGAAGCATCTGCACCAAAGCCCCTGCTGTGCTGTCACTCAGCACATGACAGAGCCCACAGTGAGGTCATAAGCCACTCACTGTGGGCACACTGGGATTGTTTTATTGCTCACCTAAATAATTTCATGAACCATGAGGAAGAGATCACCCCTCTTGCCTAAGCAAGAAACCTATCCATTATTCCCAATTATCTTCTAATGCCTCTCTCATTAGCCACGGTAAGAGTCATTGCAGTGAGCACAGTGACCTTTTGCTGGACTTCACCAACTGTGGTATTTCAGAGTTGTCCCACTGAGCAATGGGATCAGGAAAAGCAGTGATTGCAAATGGTGTTCAAAAACAAGCATGCAGAAGGGCTGGACTACCATAGACTGGAAACAAGGCTTTCAAGTTGACAAGCCATTAAGGAGAACAGGATGCAGCACTCAGATGTCACTCATCCACGTGGTCTCCTGTCAATGACCTTTGCAGAGAACAAATCAATACTAAGCAGATACTGTATCTACTACTTCTTACTGTGTAGAAAAGGTCAACCCATTTTCATGTATGTATCAGTTCCAACATTGCTGTTTTCAGACACAGAACTGCTTAAACCTGGGAGTTAAGAAAAAAATCCCTATCTTGCACAAAACACAATTTCAAAATGTGTTACAGAAAAGACATGGAATGGAAACTTATTTCATAAGCGAGGTATGATGCTTGCAGACGGAATGAGAAGTTCTATCTTGCTATCATAAAATGTTCTCTGAAAATACAATGCAAATGAAATTATAAACAGCATTTATGAGACTRCTTCCTTAGCATAATCTGGTACCACCTGTGTGTTTTACCACAGAAACAAATACGTCTTTAAAACACTAAGCCATTTACAGTCATTTYGTGTATGCCTGCTGTACCTGTTTTTGATTGTATGTACTGGCCACAGAGATGAATCTCCTCTTACAGTTCACTTAGAAAGCCAATTTTGAGAGAAGCCTTTATAGAAATACATGTATTAGTTCTATATTTTAACYTGATTCCATTTAGCTCAATGCCCAATCCTTTTAGCTTCAACAAGAAAATTCTGTAATACACATATTGACACAGTCTAGGAGATTCTTGGTACCAAAATCATAACTGAAATTTTTGCCCTTTTAAAAAAATATATACTTGAATTACCAAAGTATGATTCAGTTTAACACTTCATAAGACCTGAAAGTTCAAGGGTGAACATCAAAACTCTATTACAACACTGTGTTTAAATGAAAAAGTATCCTGTTGTATATCTTATACATACCACAGATTTCAAACAACTTCAGTCTGGTTCTGGTTAGAAGACACSGCTGCACTATTTGATATTGCAAGTGCAAGATCCCAAGGACATTGTTTTAAAATATTCAGAAATCTAGTATTTTAAAATGGGAAAAGGGTTATTTAATACTCAGTGTAATGAGTTACTGAGTTACATTAACTGCAGCCTCATAAGGAGATATTGTACTCTGCTCTCTAGCTGTGTGGAAGTGGAGCAATGGCAGTGCCATACATCCATAAGCAAAGTAATAAAAAAGGATCCATAATCTTTTGACACATACATTTAATACATTTCGGTAAGGTTTATCACATTTCTTGCTTCCTCTTTTCAGCATCACTCATAGCTAATGTTGAGGTATGCACAATGTTTAAAATCACTCAGCAGTCCACATTAAGAAAAGAGAAGCAAYGTTTTTAAGAATAAAATAGTTATTTCTAATCTTATTGCACTTGTGTTTGCCAAGAGGTAAARCATCTTATTATAATTTTGTAAACCAGAGAGAACATCCACTGATTCAATTATTTAATTATTTATTTTATTCTCTTGTGAAGCCACATTCTAAGAATGGTTTCTCTCTGTCAAGCAGATATGAAGGTAAAATCAAATCATTCAGCTTTGTACCATTGAACAGTGTACACTGAAAGATTAGGAAAGTCTATTCTCATGCTGCTGTCACCCATGTCAGGAAATATAAATCTTAAATTAAGTTCTGTGTTAATTTTTAATTAGTTGATTGTGCCATCACTTCAGAAAATCAAAGTTAAAAAAGAATTTAAAAAAAGAAAAAKAATTATTTTGGAGTCAAACACTGGAAAAAAAAAAAAGCTATACTTCTGACTGCAGCCATGTGCCAAAAGTCAAATTACAAGCCAACAASTCATTTTAAGATTTCTAAAACTACCTGCAGAATTTTTTTTTCACTGAGGAAATCCAATCTACACACTGTGATGCAGCACAGAGCTGCCTGTCTCCCTGTCTTGTCATACTGCTGATTTTGATTAGCTGCAATGGCGTAGAACTATAGATTCTTAATATACTTTTATTGCATTTTGGATAGCTGACTTATTGACAGTAGGTTTGGGGCATTTTCTTTCTCAGTTTTTATGACTATACCTTTTTGACAACTATGCTTTTTAAATTTTTATTGGGAGTTTAAAAATGGCTGTATTTCTTTAGGGACAGATGAAAAATTCTATCAGGTGTAATACCAAAACTGTTCATTTAGATGCAGAGGGCATTAAAAAAAAAAAACAAAAAACAAAAAACAAAACACACAAAAACCCCCTCAATACTAACACTGGTATGTTCTTGTCATCTCCCATTCTGCCCTTGAAAAAGTCTCAACCTTTTTTAAAGCAGGATCCAAAATAAAACATGCTGAAGATGTWACTTCTTTTAAGCAATCTAGGTTTTTACTCAGTGAAAGCCTATTTCCTTACTTCCTAACAATGAAGAACACACAGTACAWTAGTAATTATTCTAGAAACACTTACACTTCCTACTGTCCCTTCATAAGCAGAACTGTGAAACAGCAACATTGCAACAGCACTGAGTAAATGGAAATCAGAATGCTAACTCTGCATGCGAGCACACAGGTCTGCTCAAAAGACACTGCAGACTGTGGTATTGCTGCAACTGGCTGTAAGTGTCTGCTTCTGAAGACAGCTATTCCTCATGGGTAGCCTCTTTCATTTCATTTGGCCATACATTAATGGGTTGCCATCCTGCACAGAATTAAGAGAGGGTTGTGGTAGAAGCAAAAAGAAATGTTTTCTCCAGAAAGCTGGTGATGGGAAGGGGGAAACAGATTATAGCCAGAAGCAGCATCCAACTAGAAAATTTGGGGTTTTTTACACTTCCATAAAAAACAGTCAGAGCAAATGCAGCAGAACGGTATAAAACAGATTTTCTGCATTACAACTTTGAACACTACAATGCTATTGATCTGAATTCGGTGATGTGTTTTGGAGAAATATTTACTTTCAAGCAAGAAGATAAAATAGGAGTCCATTACATTCTTCACTTTTCTCAAGAGTCATTAAAAGCAGGCAACTAAACTCAAAGCATCCATATTCTGTGATAAACATGTATTTTTTAAAATASCAAGAGTTTTCTGAAACAAATCCCTACAACCAATAACCAAGTGCCTAAGTTGTATACTTTGTCATGATGTAAATCATGACAAATCAATGGCGAGAAGTGTACCTTCAGCACACTCCATCCTGAACTTTCAGAGGAATACTTTATTTAGAGAATCAGTTCATTTTCTTGCCCATACCCAGAAGACCCAATGCGCAATTTTTCCATTTCTTTTCTTTCTACTCCTAACAGTTACTAAAACTGCTTTAAAAGGTATTTTATTACTCCAATGGAAGTAACTCCTGTAAAACAATGTACACATTCCCATAAGCTTTTTGTAAGTTCTCACAAGCCATTATACCCTATTTAATTTTATCTGAATTTTAACCATGTCTTTGTACCTAATCCCACCTTAATATCTTATCATATCATCTTACTAATAATCACTTCTCAAATTCCAAGTCCTACATCTTAATTAAAACTGTGGACTTGTATTACAGAACTAAATTAACTACAGGACTTTGAGGATTTGGGCATATGGGAGAAAAAAAATTCATATGATCCAAGACTTGATTGCCCAAATACCTTGTGTTTTAAAAGTGAGGTGTTCTCTTTAGGTATGACAGATGACCCTTAGAAAATGGTATCACATCAAAGTCATCAAAACAGTGAAGGCCTAGCCAAAATGAAAACTATCAAGTGCATCATACAACATCTGAAAAAAAGATAACTCTACCTGTATCGAACATGCTCGATTGTGTCATATGTCAGCTTGCTGCTGATATTCTGACTATGAGGGTTGCCTGGAGACAACAGAAATACAGAARTTAATCATTAATCACAATTTTGCCATAAAATTTCTCTTTTTATGATCTTCTAGGCTTGCTTGGTGTAATACTTTGATAAGATTCAATGCATACTTCACAGCAATTCCCAGAAGCCCCTTAGTAAAGAGAAGGGACATACATCAGGGTAAAGCAATTATGATAGACCTAGAAACTTCAGCGGGATCTCTTACTAATACTTAGGCAGTTCCCCTAAAAAGAAAATGAAACTGCATATGCACAAAAATACTAGGAAAACTACAGAAAGAATGCACATTCATAAACATTTGTGTCCAGTARCTAAGAAGGAAAAAACAGGATCTGGAGATAACAGACAATCATGACTGGACAGAAGAACTAATCCTTGGTTTTTTAGTGTCTGAAATTCAAAAAATTCATTGTAATATAAATTTTTTTTGCAACATTAATAGCCACCTTAGCCCAGTGCAGCACAAGCATATGTAACAATTAAGACAGCATGTTTTTTTTTCTTCTTGAGCAAAAAAGATTACAGCAATATTCACCCAGGTATAGCACACTTTCCTGTTAGCAAATACTTAGAGAACATGCCAAAACAGTTTGGAAAGGGAATAAGGAAAAAGTTGCTATACTAACACAGTTTCTGCAGTAGGCTCAAATATTATCTACTCTTTTCAAAATTTAAAAGTTACCCTGCTGACAGTTKTTGAGTGAAGATGTTGAAAATAATAACGTAAGTGCTCAAACCCAAAACTAAGACTTTTCATGTCTCATGTTGCACTTCTGTGATTTCCAATTCAAATATTTTCAATTTAGACGTGAGACTATCTCTTACTCATATTACTTTCCCTCATTTACACATGCAACAGTTAAACTGCAGCTTTTTGGACCTGTGGATTATCACCAAGAAAATAAAATCTGCAAGTCAAACTTGCATTCCCCTTCATTCCCAACTGTGTTAAATTACTTCTTATTATACAGCATTTACTGTCCTTTGAGTATGAGATATAACTGAAAAAAAAAAAATCAAATTGACCATTCTGGAGCTCTTGCTATMATTTTAGATGAAAACACCAATAAAAATATACAATTTGTTCTATACCTATAGCATTATAGGTACTATGCAAACCTGCTCCAAACTGGCAGTACTACTATTTCTATTCACAAGCACTCAATTGATTCACAAATTAATTTTTTTCTGCCACAGATGGTACTTATTAAAAGGGTTGAGCCCAATGTTGTTTGAAATAACTAAGATCAGAGCACATACATTTCACTTTACAATGTCCGTRGTGACAGAACATTAATTTTCGTATCACTGGCATGCACTTGAATAGGAGMTCTTGAATGCAATCAAATCGATAGGTTTTGTTATAACAGAAAAAAGCCCCTATCCCTATCAAGAATAACATTTATTTTATAGTGGAACTAAAAATTATGCTCYGGATCCCACCCCTACCAACATTTGGGAGAAAAAAAAAGGGGGAAATGACATAATGGCACATTGAAAACGAAAACTACCCAAAACTCTCTAGTGGCTTGCCCAGGTGATAAGCACACATGTGCCAGTGCTGCAGTTAACAAGCATTTTCTTGTCAAGCAATGGTACCTAGTTCCCAAGTGAGGAATCCCTTTGTTCCATGTATCAGGGAGCACAAGAAAGACACAAAACTAGCAAAGAGGACACATGACCTAGAGATAGTAACACACTACAGGAAATTTGATTACTTCCGTGGGACTACTCACAGCATAATAGTGTACAGTGTATTTTTTTCCAGTTGAGCATAACTCACTCTAATGTAAATTGTCTCACACAGTAACAATATTTCTTAAACAATGGATCCTGCTGACTTGTATGAAATCACAGTGTGTGATTCTTGGCTAGATAATAACACTAGAAAAAAATGAAAGGTAGAGATCTGGGGGTGAAGTACTTACAGGTGGTGCTATTATAGCTAAATCTCCACCCAGATATTATGCAATTCTGTAGATACTTTTACTCACATTTCTCTGTACAGGATTTCTTTGGCAATACCTACCTTATTTATGAGTAGGCATCAAAGTCTAATAGTCAGAACAGAGCAAAGTCTAATAGCAATGATTCTGTGCCTAAATTCATATGGGATCTTTGAGCTACGCTTTCTTCTGAATGAAACGCTTATACTGAGTCACAGTATAAGCTCTTTGTGATGACTCTCTCTGAGAAGGAGAGTGGTTCTGGATTCTGGTCCTTGCACAAGAAACTGGGTTTGCATTTTTGTGTGGAAAAGACCACAAAGAATGAACAATGCTTATACCTTAAATGTATTTCTTTATCCCAATCCTTGTGCCCTAACAGAGTCATGCAGCAGTGCCATGTTTACTTTGATCTTTCTCCTTTATCAACATCGACAGGTCCCTGGCCACCAAAGAATGAAGYTAGGAGTGACAAAAAGGGCCTATGCCTCCTTTATAAAAAGTAGTCTTCCAACTACTCTATAGCAGTAATAAAAATCCTGCAGAAAGTCTCTTCCAATAAGCTCAGTTTTGAATGATTTAGATGGAAACTTGAGAAGACTGATGGGAATGTTGCTTTGCACTTACCATAAACGTTGTTTCTGAGGTCATCAGTAAAAGCTTTAAGTAGACTCTCTGGGAAAAGTGCTGAACCAGCATGGTCAAGGTAAGTAATTCCTAAAATACAAATAAAATTACTGGTTTCAATTTTTAAAAGATTTAATGCCATTTTCTCCCACAGATTACATTGTGAAGTGCACATTCAAAAATCCCTTTTCATTCACTAGCAGAAAATTAAAAAAAGGATGAAACAATGAAACAAAAGAAGGCAAACATTTTGATTACCTGTGTATAATTTTTAATTAAAACAAAATAGGTCCTTCCTTTCATTCTTAGACTATACAATCTTTGGAAGAGAAAAATATTTCATTTGSCCTGTACAAAACTGAGCAAGCTGGTGTCTTCAGCCATAGTACCTTGCTACTTTGAGGCACTACTTATTATGAAAACTACTATTACCACAGTGCTAATAATTATTATTAACAGCAACACTGATAGTGATGTTRTCTCCTTGCTGACAGGTGACACAACTCTCTCAAGAATTGACAGGACCTAAATCGTGTCTGAAGCCCAAAGACAGGATTAGTGTAAGTTTTAATGTATTTAATCAAGTCTTGACACTCTACTGCACTTARCATTCAATTCATTTTTAAAATCTCCTTTTTTATTATTAAGCTATTGCAAAACTTTTAAATAAATGCTTATTGGAAATGAAGGCTTTTTTTCATGTTTGGCCATTTTAGATTTCTTAATCTTTAGCAATTATTCTTCCATTTCTCCAGTGTRTTTCATGCTCTTTATTAGTTTTTTCATTTTTCTTACCTGAAGTATTTCAACCTATTTCAAATTTTAATAATGATGAATATGATTAAGATTAGAATTTATTAAGTATTTTAAAGGTCCTCTCTTTCCACATGGATTTAAAATTGAGTTAAGCTTTAAACGAGAAGCCTTGACACTTGGAAATATATATTATTATATATTATGTTACTGTAGCAGTGATCCTGTGGGTAAAGCTGTGAGGCAGTGCTAATAATAAAACCAATCCAGACAACCACCCCTTATTTTCAAAAGAGAAGAGTCCTCTCCTGATTTAAGATTTCCTCACTTACAGTGCCTAGCAGAATTCTTAACGACGGCTTGAAGTCAAGTGTTTTAAGGTGCCTCAAGGAGTGGAGCATGGACAAAACCAGGGTCAACCTCTTAGCTGTACAGTTTTTTTAGGTTTTTACTTTTTTTGAAAAAAAAGAATCCTCGGAAGTTTCTCCCAAGCAGTATGAAGCAGCACACACAAGCATTCAGGGGGTCAAAATTCATATGGAGGTCTGTTCTGCTCAGTTCCTCACAGGAATGCAGGGTTTTGGAGGGAGAGAGGCACACTGCCCATGGCAGGACACAGCCAGGCCCTTGCCTAGCACTGATACAGCTTCTGCCAGCAAGGGGACAGCAGCCTTCACTCCACCATGACATATGCCCACCATGGCCACCCCAGGACCTGCAGCTTTGGCACCAAAAGCTCAGGCAGGCTCTGAGATGGAGCTAAAATGTGGAGCTGCAGCCACAACCTCCACCAGCTCCAGGCAGGGCAATAGGCAGCCCACGGTCACTGGGTGCAGCTGGGAGAAGTGGGAAAGGCAGGGCTAGGGCTGGGAATGGGAAGAGGCAGCCCAGAGCCAGACACAGGGGGAAGGACTGCTGTCCTGGAGGGAACCACCCTGTCCAACACTTCCAACAAAGCCTCCACAGAGCTGCCATTTGGCTCTCATGGACATCAGGAGCACAGCCAGGTGACGCTTCTCTGGGAGCAGCTGGACCTTTCCAGCCCCAAGCATGGAGACAGCACTGAAGTCATTACATAGCCCTAGAGCATGAGCAAAAACAGGCAACCAGATAAGGCTCCTCAAACACAAACCATCCACTGACAAGGGACAGGCACTTCCCATCTTGACCTGTGAGAAACACTCCTGTGAGAAAATGTGCACTAAAAGACCTCTAAGTAAAGGGCCCTGAAGTGGTTTCTCAAATTTGATTCCATATGTAGCTCATGATGAAGAACAATATTGCAGTTCTGTGAAATGGAAGTATAACAACCAGCTAGTCATTTTTTAAACTCCTCCTCTGGGTATAATACTTTTAAAAACTGTGAGGAAATTTGGCTGAGGAAGGAAAAATTATTAATTCTTAAACTTTTATTTTATATTTAATGCTGCTGTTTAATTGAAAACAGAGAACAGCATTTAATACTCTCTCCCACTGCCCAAAAAAAGAAATGGGCTCTCTCGTCTTTTGAGGAGGCACTGAAAAAATATCTTCATTGCTATTGCACTTTTATGATGTAGTTTTTCCTTKCTGTCTTATTTCAACAAAAATTGTATTTTTAAAGAAAAAAAAAAAAGTTGCACATGTATAACACCACAGAAAAAATGCATGAATAACTTCCATTGTGTTTTTCTCCTGKTTTAATAATATTTGCTATTTTATCTTTATTGAATGCACATTAAGCAAAGAGAYTTGTCAGTATATAGAGAACAATTCAGTTCCCATTGTTTCACCGTGGTATTTAGTATATAGGCTGTCAGCACTATGAAATAATACTGTTTCTGGGAAATAACAGGAGAAAGAAAATATAATATGATCAACCAAAAGAACATTAAAATGCAATATCCATCAGGACRTTGTTTCATTGCTCAGGAAAAATGTAAAATTAATTTTTAGTTTAATTTACATACTATTATGTTTGGTGTGTGTAATTGACTTCACCTAATAATATATCAACTATTTGATAAAATCATATTTCAGAAGTAGGGTTTTTTAAATACAAATATCAAAARCCATTCARTGTGTTGGCATTAGTTATGGAGTTATTCAGCCAGAGTATCAGTTCATAAACTGCAATATTCATATGCTAATATCCTTGCAGATTAATTTTACATGGGGATCTCTTTGGGAACCAATACAGACCAGTCTGTGCTGCTGAAAAAGTCCCAGCCCAGCTCTCTGATCTCTTTACGTGCCACTCCTAACAAAGCATTTACTATCCCTGTGTGCCCTTGACCCTTTGTAAAACTTCATGAGTGCACACCTACATACAGCCTCATGAATTCCAGGGGACAACCCAGTTTAACTGAACAATTATATCTCTTAAAAGAAAAAAGATAATTTTATTTGGAGCATTTCAATCATAGAGTTTAAGACCAAGCGAGAACACTCAAACACACARAAGTCCAAGAACCTGCAAAACATACAAGGCAAAGGGAAACTACCAGATTAATCTTTGTGAGCCAAATATCTGCTTCWGACAAAAGCACACTTGCCTAAAATGTGACTCCACCTGTCATAAAAGAAATTGAAAGACATMATTTGATGAACTGAAAGTTGAACAAGGTAGTTATACTTTTACTAAATCTTTTARTAACTGCTAAGCTGTGTAAATGTCTATCACCCAGAGGACAGTCTTGAGGGAAAGCACAGAGASACACCCTGGAAGCACTTCCTACAATGGCCCGGTGCCACATGGCACTAAGTGACTAAACTGTCTCCTACTTCACAACCCACCATAAACCCATGTCTAGTCACCCAGCTCCTCTCTGGCTAAATGATTACTACTTTGATATTATGTAATATGTTCTTGTAAGGCTTGAAAYTGTTCTTGGTGCTACACATTTCTGAACTTTGTCTAAGTATTACTTCCAAAAATAACCAATTTACCTATGCACCATCTGGATGCTCTGTGTTCAYCTCCTTAAACCTTTTGTTATTCTATGATTTTACCACAGCCACCAAAACAAGCCAAACTGAGCTTCACAGATTAATTCTCACAGCCCCGATACTTCAAAATTCCTGCATTCCAGCTGATTATAGGTTGCCAGTTATAYTGCCAAAAGTCTCATAATAAAGAATGAAATGTGTAGTTACAAGGCAGCAACTCTACAGAGTCATGAATTTTGATTGGAGAATATAATTGCAATTCAGTAGGATTATATGCACAATATTACTTGGAAAGCAGATACAGAAAATGCCCTGGGGAGAAAATATATATCTCAAGTATGGCGATATTAACAAAACCAGTATTAAATAGATTATATAAAAACAAGCTGAAGGCAAAATTAAACATTATCTGTCAAAAGATAAATATCACATTTCCATATACGAAACCATAAGCAGGAGAGAAAACAAGTGATGAAATAGGGAGAAGTGGGCTCTACAGAGGCTGTACACAAGTGTGATATCATTTGGACACAGAAACRTTTTAAGAGGTAGGATCCCATCAAGTACTTCAGATTCAWTGAATCATAGAATGRTYTGGGTTGGAAGGGACCTTAAAGATCATCTGGTTCCAACTGCCCTGCCATGAGYAGGGACACCTTCCATTAGCCCAGGTTGCTCGAAGTCCCATCCAACCTGGTCTTGAACAYTTCCAGGGACTGGGGCCTCCACAACTTTCCTAGGCAATCTGTTCCAGTAYCTTACCACCCTCACAGTRAAGAATTTCTTCCTAATATATAATCTAAACCTACYCTCTTCCAGTTTGAAGCCATTCYCCCTTGTTCTGTCAATACATGCTTGTGTAAAAAGYCCSTCTTCATCTTTCCTGTAGGCTTYGAGTACKGAAAGGCTGCAATTACATCACCCTGAAGYCTTCTCTTCCCCAGGCTGAACAATCCCAATTCTCTCAGCCTTTCCTTATGGGAGAGGTGCTCCATGCCTCTAAYCATYTTGGTGGCCTCCTCTAGGTTGCTCCAACAGGTCCATGTCCTTCTTGTGCTGGGGACCCCAGAGCTGGATGCAACCCTKCAGGTGAGTCTCACCAGAGCAGACCAGAGGGGGAGAATCACTTCTCTCAAGCTGCTGGCYGTGCTGCTTTGGATGCAGCCCGGGATACAGCTGTCCTTCCGGGCTGTCAGCACACACAGCCAGGTCACGTCCAGCCACCAGGTTATTTTAGTAATCTCAGTCRGATACCCTTCAGAGTCAGCTCCTTCTTTCCAGTCACTGTGAAAGACTTAGCTCCCCCAAGGGAGGCTCCTAAATTAAATAACAAAAGTAGCTTTAACTATATAATGTTGTATGTATAGCCTTTCTAAAAGTGCCTGAAATTCCTGACACAAGGTATGATATGTCTACACACTGTGTGGACAGACAGATAAAGATCCTCATTATGCAAAACCATTAAYGAAGTGCATTAAAAGAAAACAAAATCCTACTAATATGTGGCTTGAGATTTGCCTTTGCTGGATATTTTCTGGATTAAAAATTGAATTAATACTTTTACCTGCACCTTCAGTTCCTTTTTAGCATCGATTTAGACAAAAACTATCACATCAGATTATATTTTCTCAAAAAAAACATGCCTCTCATCTAAACAGTCCTGTTCTGCTAGACAAGGTGATGTTTTATTTCCCTTGCTTAGGGCCAAGGAGCTCTTCAAAAGACCACAAAAGCACAGTACTTGATGGACAAGGCCATAGGTGCTCAAAGCCTCAACAGTTACTATGCAGTTAAAGGAGATATTGTTTCTCAGCATGATTTGACTTAATTGCTGCAGGCTTGGTGAAGTAACACAGCAGTCAGCCCACAGCCAGGGGGCACATTCTGCCAGTCCACCAAACTCATCAATTCAAGCAATCACAGCTTGACCCGACTGCCAAATGCTGCTCCGCACTGGGCTGAGACCAACCTGGATAATGGCACCAATATTCTAAGGGCTGCAATCCAGTTACTGAGTTCCATGGGAAAACTGTGTTTAATTAATGTATTTGAGTGTTTGACTTGATGGACTCATTACAAAAAGCAAAGCATGAAATCTGCAATTACATTTATCCATAATAAGTTCCCATTATTTTTTCCACGTGCTATTGGCTTGCATTATTTGCTCTCACTGTGTTATTACCTACAGCAAAGCAGGCAGAACATCAAAACCCTTTACAGAGAATACCACACACTCTCTTTGCTTGCTGTACTCCTCAGCAGGGGCCGTACCAACCCCACAAAAGCTCTTTAGGTGGATGAGGTTATTCAGTGTCATTATGCACTGACACTGTTTTATGTATATGAGTCCCTGCTTGCAGCTTTCAGTTTACCGGTCCTGAGGAAGAGGAGAGCACAAAAGGAAGCAATGATTTCACATTTATTAAGAAATCATGTCCAAGCCTATGTATTCTTCAGAGCTACAGGAAAAAATATAAATAAAAACTGCATGCCATCAAATGTTATCATTTGGCAACTCCTGTGTTAAATGAGACTGTAGTAATGGGATCAATCACACTCCCCTTCATCCTTACAGGCCAACCTGTAAGGCAAAGCCTTACTCAGTGCACCATTGGGGCAGGATTAAATATCGACTGCACTCAGTGATGTTATTTCCACAGACAGCTTTAATGGGGCRTGTGAGACTGGCTGAAGTCTTATTTGTGGGCATGAACCAGAGGTACCCCAGAGCTTCATCCAAATAACCTACTGCAGCCTGTCTCTGTCTTTGGATGAAATATACATCACARGTGATTCATATTCATGCATGTCTTCAAACAACTGCAACTTGCTCAGACAGAAACCAGYATTCACACCTCCATAGCAAAGATATGACCATCTTTCAGTCTCTTTTCCCTTTCTCTCTGATGCAATTATCAAATGAAAGAAGAGTTGAAAGATAATATATTCCCCATTCTTCTATTACTGGAAAATGCTTTTGTTGGTTTTCCAGAAAATTTCCCAGAAACATTCACATTTGTGTAGGAAAGAGGCAGTTCTGTGTAGGAAAGAGAATTCCCACTTGAGATGAAAACACAATGGTAAAAAAACAATGTTTAAGGAATCATAATAATTGTTTATGATAGCAGTCATTACCTAAACTATATATATATTTTAGTCGCATATGCTTGCTCTTTTTTCTTTCCTTTTCTTCCAATAAAACAGCCACAGACTTTTAAAAATGTGTAAAACTGACTTTTCTAGTCAGTTTTACTTCTTGCTCTGTGACCTGAAACAATGAGCTTCACATGAAATCTAGGACAAAATAGTGACTCAATATTCTCACCAAAGTACATCAAATGAATTGTACAAAGATATATAAAAAGCCTTTAAAATTAAAAGCACTAGAAGATAAACTAAGTTCAAAACAAAAACCACAGAGTTTTACCCTTTTCTTCACCCTTTTCCCTTAAAACTCATTTCATTACACATAAATAATTCTTTATGAGCTTCTGGCAGCTAGAGCCTTGAGTTGAACTTCCAACCATAGCAATAATTAAACACCTGCATGAGAACAGGTACACACAATGAACACTCAATGACAGAGAGCAAAAATTATCCCCACTGTTGAGGCGTTGCAGAGGTACTTCCCAGCCATCATTCCTTCCCAATGACAAGACCACATTAACAATTTGTTTGGAGAGYATACCAGTACTTCACTCTGGTGCTTCTTCTGGTAAAGAAGCAAAGCTGCTACAGGAAACCAGTGGAAAAGTTATTCTCCAATGGAAGTTCTTCACACAAGGCTCGCAGACGTTTAGAGCCCTTGATTTCCTTGTACCRTCCAGCAAGAAGTCCAGGAACAAACAGTGAAGATCAATTTCAGGGATGTAAGAATAAGCGAAGCATAAATTTCCATTTAGGACAAATTTGATCTTTCAGGGAAAAATATAAAAACCAAATGACCACATTACCAAAAGGAACTGCACATAAATTCAAAGACTGTGGAATGAAGAGTGTGAGGACTTTAGTAAAAACCACACATTTATAGGATGAAAGGTCTAAAAACTTTCTCCTGGCCCACAGTGGGCAGTCCTTTGCTAAAACMCTCATCAGCTAAGCTAACTCCATATTAAAAACAAGTAGGTTGTTAGTTTATTTGTTGAAACCAGAACAGCACTTCAGAATTGCATCTTCCTAGTAAGAAACTACGTCTCAACCTCTGGTTTTTCCATTAACTGTGTRTTCTCATATCTCCCATGTCAGCATTGTTTTGCTTCAATATCTATCTTCAGCCTTAACTCAGCTTTAACAGGTATTTCTCCCTTGACATATCTCCACCTGCTCTGGCTAAAACCTTTGTGTTCCTTTATTCCTAATGAACRGTAATTCCAACAATTCATTTGAATCCCAGTCATGCCTCTTTCAGCTGGAAGCCCTTTCTCTGGGAGCAACAGGGGACTGAAGAGCAGGAGTGGGGGAGCAGAACAGTCATTCCAGAAGATGATCTCAGAATTCTGGAAACGTAGAGTAAGCGTCCCTAACTTTACTGGAAAAATATCTCATTAGACCAACACATCCTGAKCTCTTGGGTTACACTCCTAATCATTATTCCTCACCTGATTTACACTTSTAGATGATTGTAGTGTAGTCAGAAAGAAACCCAGCATTATTAAATCAGGAGAAGTTTAAATGCTTGAAATACCCATATGTAATGCTTGACCAAGATGTCCTATATCTCCTTTTCACCAGTGAGCAGCCRCTAACAAAAAGTGAAACCACAAACACAAGACAGCAACAATGGTGTGTAAAAATGTTAAGCATAGGAGTTTCAGTATTGCTACTGAGTAAATACTTAAGACTTAATACAAACAATTTACATTTAATGAGGCAGAGAAARTACTGAGATTTCATTAGGGAGATAGTAAGTATGCATGAAAAACTATGTATGAGCTTTTCTTCTGCATATGTATCAGGTTAATCAGATATTTTCCATCATAAAACCCTTTGGCTCCAAGTTTCCACAGATTATTTTATATTTTATAGTAGTTTGATCCAAACTGCTCTCTCAGGTGAAACTATTCAACTATAAACAGACCAGCCTAAAAGGTAAGATTGTACTCAATTGCTTTACCTCTACTGAAGTTCATTGTATTAGGTATGCAGATATGAATAACAGAACTCATTAAATAACCTTACTTCTTATTTAGGGATTTTTTAATAAGAATAATTTTGTAAATTTTTTGAGGACTGACAGTACTTTCCTGATGCCTCCACAAAATTGTAATACATCAGTACAAAAAGCATCTCCTAACTGGAAAATAAAATAGTTTCCACTCAAAAAAAAAAAAATTAACAGGCACAAGTTTCTGTAAATAAAATTTAATAGGTATGCAATTAAACAATTACACATTGGTATAAATGTCCTGTTACTACCTTATTATACTCAACCTRAATTAGTTTCCACAGGTTATTTTCCATTTCTTAGGGGTATTCCCGAGCATAGACTCAAATGCTCAACAACCATTTTCAGAAATGTTCTAGGAATGAAAAAATACATTTWTAAAAATACTGTTATAGGAAACCAAAGGTTTTAATTCTGAAACAGTTTGACAACTGTAGAGATTTGTTAACTAGTTCTGACAAAAATACCGGTTTCCTAATGAACAGATCTGAATGCAGCATTATATGAGAGAAATCCTACTTAACAGACCTGCTTTAAATGCAAATAACAGCTTCCAGATACTCGATTTTTTTTAACTTCCCTAATGTCCACATTAAAGCTTTCTAAAAGACAACTAAAAATCTCTTGAACTAAAAAACACATAATTTACCACCATCTTCCTTAAAGGATGGCTAGAATGTGACATAACTTCTGGAAGTTTGGTGATTATTTTGAATCTGACATTGGGTAGTAACAATCCACTGTTGGACACTGCCATAAAGCTGTTTAGAAGGAGGAGTTTGTAGCTCTTCAAGAGATGTCACCTTGCATGGGGTACAGATACTGTACCYTCAGAGGACAGGCTCTCTGAACTCAAAGGGCTGCAACCCAACAAAAAAAAAAGTCTTTTCCGAAGTCCAGTGACTCAAAAGTAATCCATGCAGAGTGTGATTGCGTTTCTGCTGTACTACAATGAATAACCAAAGCAGAACTTTGCTTTCAGGCCACAGAGACCTCAACTCTGCAAAGAGAAGCAAATTCCACTCAAACATGAGAACACATGTCAAGGTACCCAAAGCCTTTGAAGTTATTATGCGGGGCTACTGAACTCCGAGTTAAACCATTAACAGATACAGTATAACCAGCACTTCCTAAACATACTGCACTAATCACCTGTTTTGTTCCAGGATAAGTCAAAGAGCTGGGTTACAATCTTCAAAGAAGCTTGAATGACCTTTGAAACAAATGAAATTTTCATTTCTTTAATCAAAACCATTGGACTGCTCATATAGCTGTATCTTCATCTGGCACCTACAGAACATATTTAGTCTCTAGGGTATGCATGCACTCTCTAAAAGCCCAGCTACCAATTTTAAAAGTGCAACATTTGTAATAACCCATASACAAGAGGAGTAGGAGTGCTGTAATAGCAGGCAAAAGCAACAGAATCTCAAAATCACACAAATCAATTTACTAGAGTCAGTTACATCAAATGAAGAACTGCTCTAGAGGTGTGTTTAAGGCTTCCATGTGATTCTCTGCTTCCTCCTAGCATGTATGGTACAACTTTATTTACAAAGCTGCACAAATGTGCCTGTGTGTGAAGTGCTGAGATGAGTATAAGAATATATGCACATAAGCATCCCCTTTAGAGGATAATTAGTGTTTTCATGTTGCTTCTCGTAGCAGAACATAAGGAAAAGCAGATGTGAACCTGAAAACTCACTTCCCTTACAGCTCTTTTCCACTTTCTCAAGCACTTCTCCAATTGTACATTTTGATGTTTTTGGCAAAGTCAAAACCTAGAAGCCATCACATCTGCTTTCAATTAAAATTAACATCTACAGAACATCATCAACACTCAACAAAAACAAAACCGACTTTCARTAACAATATGCTAACCATAGTCACCAGTGAATCTCTTCGCAGAGAGTCAGGCACACTTCTAATTTGAATAAATTTGCATCCACTATAGAATTCCAGTACTGGGGACTGAGTTSCAATCCTGCTCAGCTCAATGCAAGTCTACTCAGTCACCTAATCTTTGCATCTTGGTTTATCAGAATGTTTAAATGAAAGTAGTATTTGGGGCACCTGTGAAGTTAGTCTGATTTAAGTTAGTACCAAGAGATRTAATTATCTGAGCATCATAAAAACCCAATAACAGTCTGATACTACTGATATAAATATACAGAATTTCACTTTTTGTAGCAATCTTACATTGGATACCTCTGGCTACAAAAATGAGTTTCACAGTTCTCTGTTTTTTGGCTTTGTTAATGGACCCAGCAGTAAAGCAATCACTACATCATCCCAGTTTTGTAAGCATACACCTGTGCTTCAAGAGATCATAGTATAATTTTTCTCAGTCTTCTTTCAATACGATTGACTTTAGAAATTAAAGAGAATTATAATTTCATCATAAAGTATTCAAAGCACTAAATACAAATGGCCTCATTAACTAGCTTTGAAAATTAGTAAAATATTATGCATAGGAAAACAAATATTCCAGTTCCCCTAATCTCTGAACTCTGAGCTAAAATTCACATCTCTGCCCCAACAGCAGCTCTTGCACTTTGCCTCAAAGTGTCTAAGAAAACATAATGTATTTAAAAATCAAGGTCTTCCCCACAAGCGGTACAATACTTGAATAAATTACAAGATCAGACACAACATTCATACAACATATCCTACTCAATCTCTGTTTGAAAATGCTACGTAGATAAAACTACACATGGCATACACTGCTTCCAGRAGTGATTCAAAGTATGAGTAGCAGTTCCTTATAAGGAGCCTCCTCCATAACTAGCACAGCCACTAGGAAGTGCTAGAGCTGCTGGAACTCCTTAGCTAGGCCAAAGGCTGGTCTTTCTTTACAGACCACTTCTACAGAGGCTGTAGAAACCAGATGGCTGAACACCCTCATCGTAACACAGGCAGAGGATGCCTGGTGACACATGAAGACTTACACAAGCAAAGAAATTCAGGAACAGATTCCATAACACAAAGTGAGGATGGAGAGGAAWTTTAAGTGAGGTGAGCATTATTTATGACAATAATTATTTATGACAATCTAATTAACAATGAACAGTATCACCATAATTGGAAGAGTAATAGTAATTTGCTATTATTTAAATAAATATATTATTTAAAACTAACTTACACACTCTTMATTTTCAAATACATCTGCAGACTTGCTATAACTAGAGATAACATCTCAGAATAGTACTGACCTTCTGTAATGAATTCTTCTTATAACCTCAAAACTTCCACTTTTTGCTGAATTTTGGCTTGCAGACATTTTATTACCATATTCCCCGAAGTATGTTTAAGGCAACAATAGCACATTTGTTCCCTAACTTGCATCATAAAGCTACTTATTTGTCATTAAGGTGAAATTAACTTGTAATTCTGTTTATTTTTAGCAAAACTGCATGAAYATTTTTCACCAAAAAAACAGCCAGGATATGTAAAAATGAAAAACCTAAACACATSAACACCACRTTCTAAAACAGTGAGTAAGGGCTCCTGGTGGAGCACAGAAAGGCCAAGATACAACTCAGGGCCTTGGAAACTGCGAGGGAAAGGATTATACYTCTAAGCAAAGGAGCAACAAAATCACACTGGTTAAATAAAAATTTTAGTTTTAAAATTAGTAAGTTAGCGTGCCTASATTTGTGTCCTTAGATACAGCTACCTCAAGAAGGTTCCAATTTCCACATAAATTAGATCACAACTTTTGTAAATCTGGTTCAGTAAGATAGCTCAATCCGCACAACACRTTTCAAACTAGACTATTAAAAATTCAAACAACTAATGGGAAAAAAAAAAGTATGGATCACACTACCCTGAAACAACGATAACTCAAAGAATGCATATMACTCAGTGTGTACAACTGGTTTTACATATTTCATTCCAGATCTATTTACATCCAAAAACTCCTCTCCAAACTTGTGGCATAAATAGTGGAATACAAATGATCCCTGTTACGTCATATAATCACCACCACAACAAAATTAATGGCTACCCAATAGTAAACTGAGACTGAGCCCAGGCAATCAGCTGCACAGAATGAGGGTTTCATGTGAGATAACTGCATTGAGGAAGTTTGTTTCCACATGGAAAACAAGTATTACTCACGATTTTGTACAGACACCAGATATCTGGTATTTTGCCTCCACAGAAAATTAGGCTAAAGCGAACCTTGTGAGATCAGCAATTGCACAGTAAACAACCGAGTATTTTATTTTTTACTATAGAGCAAACTACAGGCTTCTCTTTTCCCATTTCTTCTGACTGAGGGACAAGAAAAAAGGTATTAAGGGCAAATTTTTCCCCATGCCTACTCTATGCTCTTTYCCCCCTATTCCCATTCCAATTTGAAACAGTTTTCTTCTTTCTGCTATGAAAGATGATGCTTAGTGTTCTCACCACAGTGAGAGTAAAATTCACAGATTTAGAGAGAGAGAGAGACCCAGTTATTCATATTTTTTGTCTACTTTTGTATAGATACCCATTGTAATGACTGCTCAGTGGAAAGAAAATAAGAAACAATCAGTTTTGATAAGAATAGATTCTTCCATATATAACTTTTTTTCTCTAGTGTTTCATTTTTTCTAATATACTGCTGTCTACAAGCTGGGAACCCCAGCCAACATATATCCAAAGACTATATATGTTAGACTAGACTGCTGTTTTCTTCTGAGTCATTCCACATGGAATACACAGTGCAGTGAAGTAGACTCAACATATGCAACACTGGCTATATCTCACTTGAATTAACAACCTAAACAGCAAAGTTTCTCCTTGGATTCAGCTATTTCTGTACAACAAAGGGAAAATTCAATCTACAGTAAAAAACAAAACAAAACAAAAAACAAACCAACCAAAAAACTCCCAAAACACAAAAGGAATGCCCAAACAAACAAACCAAACAAGAAAAAGGAGATATGTAGTGACTAGAATGATCCCAAGTCATGTAGCTAGATTATAAAACAAACCAACCAATCAAGCAAACACAACAGACAGGATCTCTAAAATAAAAGACCTAAGAGACTCCCTTCCATGGTTCACTTCTCATACCTGGAAGATTTTTTATAATTATTTTTATAATTATATTATAAATATCAGTTTTACTCATTTGAGAAATTCTCATGCTATTTCAATACATTTAACAATCCAAATAATTGTTAAAGACACAATACATTCTCTAAACATAAAGTTTAGGAAACATTTGAAGAAGTGGGAACTATGCAAAGACAGGTTTTCCCCAAAATTTCCAAATACCCCACTCTATAAATAATTTCACATGTAAGAATGAGGAGAGATCATTGTAAATTAACAGCTATTTAATTAGTTTAGTGCCTAATCACAATCCTATTACTACAATGGATGAGACYAGAAGTGATGGATACTAGAGGCTGAAGGTACCCAAAACATATCAAGCATTCAGATTTGAAGATCTGATCAGTCACTTTTGGAGACATGACAGCTGTCCTGAGATTATTTGGTACTGTTTCCCCCACTTCAGTGGCACTGAGGTTTATCCAGAAAGCATTGCAGTGTAATCCTTGTGACACTTTGCAAGTACACCTATCCTTCTCTGTACTTGCAGAAATGAAAGAAAAACTGAATAAAGTTCTGATGGTAACAGCTCTTTAATCTCTCAGGGGCTGTCACGCTCAGTGATGCAAAGCCTGGAGAATCGACTGAGTGCCTTCAAACAAGCATTACACACTGTGAACTCCACATCCAAAGGAAAAGAGGCTTTCATAAATTTTTTTAAATGGGTAACTTTAGCACCCATGAGCTAAAAATCTTGATTTGCCTTTCATTATTGCTAATCAGGATATAAATATTCCARCAAAAGTAGGTGTTTTTAAATTTGACACATTGGAGGGGCTGAAAGGGGAAGATTTCTCCAACCCMTGAAAAAACACCAGATATAAAGAAAACTCACAAAAATAAAGTACTGAAGTAATTCACTACAATTTATACTTTTTCATCATTCACGAAGTACTCAACCTCATACTATTACAGGCTTCTAAGGACAACCAAGAAGATGAATTGTAAGAGAAAGAAGTAGATGGCTTCAATCCCTAGAGAGCATTTCACTGCAGTAGCCTCATCCTTTGGGCAAGATGATATTGAAAAATAGYGGATGGAGGGAGGATTTGTTTTCACATCTCAAGGAGGCTTCCCATAGTGCCGCATGAAGGGTTTGTCTCCTGTCCTCCCATCTCTCCCAGTGGATCAGTAGAGGCTGGGGCCATGTCAGTGCTCAGTAGAAGGCAACCCTGATTCCACATCCCTGTGGTGCAGTGGTGCTTTGTGCAGATGAGTTTCACTAAGCCTCAACATCAGGCAGCTCCTAACAGTCCCATCATGGCTTACTCATTCACAGAAGTTTGGTTTCTTTCCAAGCCATAGTTAATGACTAAAGAACAGTTTAAATTCTATTGTCCAAACAAATACACTTAGGCCTCTACAGAAACAGAAGATAGAAAGTTTAAAATGCAATTTTACTGCTGAAGTTACTATTGAAACAGCTCTTTGTGACAGGAATAATGAATATTTTAAAAGCTTATTTTTTGACCCAGGCATCTGCCTCATTCCCCCTTCTTCATGGCCCTACCTCTTCCTTCAGCTCAGTGTTTTTAGAGTCTTTGAGGAACGTAACTGAAGTGGCTAGAACTCTTAATCAACCCTTCTCAAGGAAAATATTTAACAGCAACAAATCCTAAATTGTTAGTATCTGAATGGAAAAAAAAGTGCTTCCCAAGGAATAGATATCCTTTGCGTTGGAGTTTGAGTTGCAGTGTTCTGTTCATAGGAGAACCTGGTCAATGCATGATAATCTCCTCAATACTKTAGAGCCATTAGCTATGTCTGAGTACATCAATACCTGCTATTGCAATTGATGAAAGGCTAAATTACCATGTAACCCAAAATCAGAACCTTCACTCTTTCTGCGGAAGAAAAACAAATCATTAATTTTGTGATCATTAGACAAGTTATTAGACATTACCCTGAAAGTGACCATGAAGGACAAAGAGCAAATAAAGCTCCTGGTGCTATGATGTTTAAATCAAATTCCAGAGAGTTTCACCTGAGCATGAATTTTCAATAGTTTCACTGAAATCCACAACTCATCTATCAAAAAAAACCTCAGATTTTTAACTTTGGTTTCAACAAGACCTATATCAAAGACAGAAGAGAGGGAGGGAGGCAGGGAGGAAGGTTGGTTGGTTCTCACTAACACTCCAGCTTTGCAATTTAAGATTTCTTTTTAGGGATATTTAATATACACAAAAGTGATTTTCTTTTTATAACTGTCATAATTTTCTCCCTCCTGTATTTCTGCTCTTGGTGAGTTTTGAAGTGATATTAAGACAATTCACAGATCAATTGTTAAGTAAAGAGCTAATGATTTGTAAAGAGAGGTCTTCATTTCATTACCAGAAAAAAAAATCTGTCAGGGACATGCACCTCACTCATACCAKAAATGGAAAAACCTAAATGGAAAGGAGGTTGTGGGTCACTGTTACATGGGCTGCTCTGTCCCCAGAAAAAGTGAGCTGCAGTGCAGTTCAGAGGTGTCACACTCTTATTTCCTTAGTCTATCTTAAAAGTACACYTTTTGAGTCATCCCTTAAAGGTTATTTTTGCATTTTAATGTCGCTTGCATGTAATTTCATGCTACCCAAATCATAGCTTACATGGTTTTTAGTTTATTTCTTATGTAGTCCARGTCTTCCAAGTCACTTCTGATGAATTTAAATGGCACATATTTTCATGCATTTATAGTGGTATTAAATTATCTCCTTTTTAGAAGGGCATTCGTGATATCAGGCTGTCWTGGCAGCATTGAACCTGTCACTAAACATCCATGCTAAGGTAGTAAAAAGAGGAACATTATCATATTGCTASACTTCATGACAACCTTTCATGATATCAAAGAACCATAGAATCTTTAAGGTTGGAAAAGATCTCCAACGTCATTGACTCCAAACTGTGATCAATCCCCACTTTTTCAACTAGAGCACGGCACTGTGCCACATCCTGTCCTTTCTGGAACACCTCCAGGGACARTGACTCTGCCACCTCCCTGAGCAGTTCATTCCAATGCTTGCCAAAAAGACACTACTTCTGAGGAATCTGCATTCTTCAGAAATTTACTCATTAATCAAATGCTTCATTTGTTGTRAACACAAACTCTATGACCAACAATGGAGTGTGATAACCTACATACAGTTTTGTCTGAACAGTAGTTTGGTCAGCTTCCCAGCAATGCAATACTAGCAAGTTTATGTGTGTGGAGAGGAGAAAGCAACATGTCTGTGGACAGCAAAAGCTTCTTTCTCAAGTAGTCTTTAATTCTGGGCCATTCAGTCCACCAGGTAGGGAATTCCTGCTAGGTATCCACTTTCATTTATCTTATTTTATCCAGTTTCACGAGAAGGCAAGGCACATTATCAAAGCAAATTGTCCATCACAGTTGAGATTGAACAAGGGATTACAAAAAGAAATGCCACTCTGTTCACTGGGCTTACATCCACTTAAATTGATTAAATATGTAACAAATATTTTCTTAGTGTGTGATGAATCAAAGACGATGACAGATTTAAAGAAATTTGAATACTGGCAGAGCAGCCAAGTAACATTTTGTTTTTAGATAATTCTAACTCTTTAACATTAAAAGAAATTATAGGYAGGCATACAAATAATAAAAATGCAACTCTGAGACACATTTAATTAGCTACACCTCTCAAGAAATTGGGAAATGAATGGCACAGCAGATGAACAGGGTATTTCACTCAACAGCAATACAAAGTCTTTTTTTCTAAAGAAAGGCAACATRCTCTGGAACCCATTACTGATACCATCAATTCCAAATTACTGAATTATGACATGTTTAATGTGCTGTGTGGCATGAACATAAACATGTGGAAAATCCTGGGTTTCAATTTYTTCCTCTGGAAGAAATTACAGGAGAAACTTTCTGATGACTGTGTACTTCACCTGACCCGTTCATAAGTTTGCAAAGGGGTACACACAGTGATATTTGGTGTTTAATTGTGCATTAATGAAATTAATTCACACACCATTAATTTAATTAATGAATGTTTCTTCAAATAAGCTTCCTGTCATCTTTCCAATTTTTAATTTGGAACATTATTCTGCATATTGGCAGAAGAAATAAGCTTGGTTGTGTAATCAYYCTTCAYAGCTAACGATGTCACCAAAATATCACATCCTTGTGATCAATCTCTCTTTTTTAGGAAGACTGTAAGTGACAAAAACCCTGTCCARTCATGTTGTTAGCTTTCTTTTAAAAGCATTTTAAATCCTGGTACTCCAGGGACTAATCTGAATGAGCACAGAAACATCTGTTTTTTACTTCTCCTGTGAAAGCCATATTCCCATGTCTGCTACAAGAAACCATGAGTGAGTCAGGACAATGCTGAAAGCAAGAAGGAGAAATAAAATGCTGTGGAGAGAAAGGTTTCTCAAGCCTTGCCTTCCAAATTTAATACAGTATTTCACATACTGGGAGGGGGCGTGGAAAGAGCAACTTGACACTTTCCTGCATGCCACTTTCATAAGAGCTGCCTACCTGGGGTCACATCCCCACCACAGGTATCTCACGGGCCATCACTTCTCTACAGCAGAGCAGAAGGTGAAGGGGCAAAGAGCAGGAAGGCACAGGATATTTCTGGGGTGACACAAATACTGCCAGGAGCCTAACAACTTGACTCACTAGCAATTAAACTAATTAAGTCTGACTTTTGAATGCTTTGTGGCCTGTCATGACACTTCCCTGCCCTACTGTACCTGTTTCTCCGTAACTCTGACATCCTTGTCCCACACCTTCAGTCTTGACACCACCCTTTTCCTAATGCCTCCTCAAAACATATTCCCTTCTACCAAATGTGACAGGAACCAGTCAGTGGTTCTCAATATGCAGACATGGTAACACTAACAGCATTATTAACTTAGGAAGAGAAAATAATTATACCAACTTCAAGCTGACATATTCCTAAAAAGAATTTTAAAGCTCACCTTACAAGCACTTTACTGYCACACAAAGGAAAACACTGCATTGATAGCCTGGGCCAAGAACAACAAGTTATAAAATGCCTGAGGCATTTGGAAGCTCATCCTACTTCCTAAGCATCCTCTCCAAGCTAAGCATCCTACTGGCTTCCTGTTCTCCAAACACATTGTGCTGTCCACACGCTTATCAATCTCTCATATCAGTGCTTTTGCTATGCAGTGTTCTGCAGTATGGCCTTCCTGAATTTAATGACAGTCTTGTCACATCCAAGCAATGCCTCTGCAGTATCTCTCTGATACCAAGCATGCAATGAATCAAGCTGATCAACAAAAACTGACCTCTCACCTCTCCATGTCCTTAGACAGGGAGCACCCCTGAATTCTAACAAGCAGTGCAGAAAKGCGAGTTGCTACCTTAAGATCTAATAGAAATTTCAAGGGCATCAGATTGCAAGTTTTGATTTGGCAGAGGAAATTCCAGTGTAAGTGCAAGAACCCCAGAAGCAGATCATTTCTGCTGGAAACATACATACACTATTTAATTAATAATCTTATATTTAATTCTAAAAAAAAATCCATGATCACACATATAGAAATAATCTGGGAAGAAATCAATACACATCTCACATACAGCAACATCACAACAACCCAAGAAGACAGAGAAATCTAAGAGGACGCAAAGGCAACAGAAGGAAGGAAGTACCACTAATGTGGTATTTTGTGGGAAAAAGACTTTGATGCTTTTCCAGTTTTTGAGAAAGAGAGAAAAAGCATCTTGYGCTCTTCTTAGTAGAACATCTGCCTGTTTCAATACTTTCAAATACTAATATACATCTTTCAAAGGCATTAAGTTTAGAAATAATTTATTTTTTATTATAAGTGTATTTTTAAAAAAAAATGGSTGGCTGATACCGTGCAACATCTGTGTTGTTCCACAAATTATCTTCCCAAATCTAATATTTTTTTACATCTACATATTGATTTTAAAAATSTAATGTCAATACACGATTATTTCTTCTTGCAAAGAATCTAGTCACAACTGATTGCCTATTTATTTCTAAAATACCACTGAATATTTGGAGTTCATATCAGCTGTATCTAGTTTATAGGGCTTGGGAATTTGCTTTCCTGCTACACATTTATTTTTTTTTTCCACTAACTAAACTTCAAAGTAACTAAAACTGTTTTCTGTGCTGAAATATTACAATGACAATATCATTGACTACTCTTCATTTAGAGCTATGTCCATCATTAACAGCAACTGAAAGATCAGTCCTGCACAGAGTAGACCATCTTCTGAACTCTGAAATGCAACACAAGGAATTTCTTAACACTACTTGTTACCTCTGTGTAGGCAGAGGAAAATATCTGAAACTAACACACAGGAACTATTGTCAGTGCATTTGGGACTAAACACACTTTATGCTCAACACAGGCTTCCTCTTTGATATCAATTCTTKAAATAAGAGCTTATGTAGATAAAAGCTGCTGACTTGAAATCACCAGGGATCATTAAGGCTTTACATGAGTATATGTACGTTTTATTTTTACAAAACAATCACGATTAGTTGTGTGGTTACACCTTCCATACTACACAGCTCCTTTTTACAATACCTCTGAACACATCTTCCCAGATATCTTCTAGCATTTCAGACTGTCCAACAGCAGCTTCCTTCAGTAAAGATAATTCCTTTTACTTTCTTTTCCCCTCCAAATGAAAATTCACAAAATCAAATCACATTCTGGTGGAGAGGCTGCAGAGAACAGGAGCAGGTTTCCAAGGATCTCACASCCACTGGAGGAGAGTGAAAAGGCCTGGACAGTGGTAGAAAGAGGAGCTCTCTGCTTTAAACACCTAATGGAAAGATTTAAAAGATTATTCCTCTGTTCAGGATGAGCTAGAGATAAGGAAACTCAGTAAGTCTTGTTCTCCAGCACAATTAACAGCTCTTCTAGGCTACACAGGATCTTCCAATGAGACAACAAAAAGCAGTCTCATCTTTCCCCTCCATGTTTCTTCTGCTGCCTTTGTGTGGGAGAGGCAAGTACTGGATTAACACTAACATATGCCAGTCTCTGCATGAGGGAGAAACAATTTGTCCTTTCCAGGAGATGCTGTCTTAACTCTGGCCAGCAATGGGTGAGTGCGCTTCAGGGAATTCACAGTAAGCACTGCAACTGACCATAAAATGRCACATTATTTGTTTCTGGTTTATGATAGTCTTCAGACAAAAATTAATTAAAATAAACTTATCCCTCACTATCAAACTGGTTTTTAAAGAATAAGATCAGATTTGCCTACTCGGTCAGAAACCAATACTGTTCAAAGAACTCAAAGGTTTGCTGAAAACTCAGTCACTTAGTCTTCRAGAACAGGAAAAAATAAGATTAAAAGGAAAAGATTCATCCACAGACAAAATTATTATTATTATTAATAGTAATAATAATACAGATAAAACTATTAATAGTTAAAAATCAGCAGAGTAACATGTACACATATAGAAGATAGCTACCACATTGAAAAGAATGGTTTTTAAAAAGGCAAAACAAACCAAAACAAACAAGCAAACCAAACCCACCCTCCACCCCAAAAGCAGTTCATTTTAGGATGCAAATTTTATTTTTCTTTTTTTTATTTCAAATTAAAGAAAAAGCCTCAGGCACAAGACTAGTAGAGTTTTTGGTTGACAAGGCAGCCTACATTTGAAATCAAGAGGTGAGCATGATTCTTGAGGCTCACAGTCCACTCTTCACAAGTTTCATGAAGTGTGAACATCAGCTACCTATCAACAAAATTACTCTGAGCTGACTCAGAATGYATTTCTTACTTCTGAAGTTCAGCCAAAAAAAAACTAGATTACCCCAAAGGTGACAAAACAGAYAGGCTTTTCTGTTCTCAGAGGACTGAAATGAACTTTGCTAAATGAGCTGCTGGGGACTTAACTGCAGCACACAGAGGARATCTGCTTTTCACATTCTCCTCACAAGAAAAGTCACCACACAAATAATTACCAGCCATATGAGTAAAATGACTTATTTTTGTGTAAGGTCACGAACAATACAAGCCTTCATACAGGTGACCAGTTCATGGGACATCATTTGCGTTTCAAATAAACAAAGGCCAATTCTGTTACTCAAAGCTCAGTCTGCCTTTCCTTTTTGTTTAAAAGACAAATTTCATTATTGTTGTTAGTTGTACCACAAATGTTCATACTACTAAGGTAAGCCATGATGTTGAAGCACAGGACAGTGACCRATTTGACATTAAATGGCACAGCCCATCTCAAGCTCACCTAAAGACTATCTTCACATAGTCAGTAGCCCTTAAAGAATACCTGATTCCTAATACATGCTGATTTTTATTTGGACGATGGATATCCACTGCTTACTGCTCTAGGAAAGCTCCCACTGAACCACCACAGCTATAGTAGACGAGAATCCTGGCACACAACTTAAAATGGAAGGGTATCTYGTGATTATATGCTGCATCCAAATCACATGTCAGCTTTTTCCTTTTTAAAACCACAGTACAAACTGAAGCTGATACTTCCCTTGCTATGATAAACATCACAGAAGCATATTCATCCCCATTACTTAACAACAGAACCTATAAACTCTTGCTGATTTCTTTATCTGTTTCTAAAGCACAATTTAAAATCCTACACTGCAGATAAGGGTACACKGCTCACAAGATTAAAGTCAAGGTCACATATTGCACATACGCTGCTGCCTGTGAAACAGTGATCTGTTTCACAGACTCCACATATATTTTTAGAAAGGGCTGCTCTAGTCATCAGCTAACAGCCTTTGAATTACAGAAGTGAAGATAAACTTTGGCTTGAAAGGGAAAATYTAAGGCTTATGTGCCAAAACGGACAGACCCCTGCTGATTTAAGGAAGTAAAGCAGTTCTTTTTATCTCTTAAAGAAACCTCAAGGGGAAATCCCCAACACACTGAGTATGAACCTTACTTTCCTTCTGATGGAGCAGAGTGAAACTCCCCWAGACTTTGATGCAACCACAGGTGGACCACCTTTGAAAAATCCTGGCTTCACAGTATGCCTGGTAGCTAAGCTGGGGCTCCCTCAAGACATCTGTTGCACCTTCTGCTCAACARGCACTCATGCAACAATTCATACTAAAGCTACAACAGAAGCACCAGCACCATTTAAGCAATGGTCTGTAACACAGAAAAGATTTCTGCCTTCCCCAGGGAACACCATTTACACAAGATCTCYAGAGTGCATGTCACAAAATATTAGWAATCAGGAAAAAGCAAGTACATTGATATGCAATAATTATTACTACTACATGATGCTCATAAAAAATGGCACTTCCAAAATCAAACATTAGGCTTAATTCATAGGTATCTAGAAAAGGACTCCAAAAATTCTGTTCACATAAAAAGTGAGCAGCACAATCTGGACTTTTTAACCAGCTTTAATCATGGAAGGATCTTTAAGGCATGCCCCAAAATAAACAGGGCACAGGTTGAGAGAACTGGGGCTGTTCAGCCTGGGGAAGAGAAGGCTTCAGGGAGACCTTGTAGCACCTTCCAGTACCAAAAAGGAGCTTACAGGAGAAGTGGAGACAGCATGTACTGTTAAAGCCAAAGCTCCTTATCTCATCAAGTATACTCATTGAACAAGGGGGAATGGATTCAAACCGGAAGAGTTTAGATTAGATATTTGGAAGAAATCCTTTACTATAAGAGTAGCGAGGGACTGAAACAGGTTGCCTAGAGATGTTGTTGACTCCCCATCCCTGAAGGTGTTCAGGGCCAGCCTGGGTGGGGCTGTGAGTGAGCTGGTCTAATGGAAGGTGTCCCTGTCCATGGCAGAGGGCTTGGAACTAGATGATCTTTAAGGTCACTTCTAACCCAAACCATTTTATTAGTCTATGATTAATGTTAACTCCCTAAAACAGCACTCATTCTCTTATGCCCAGTGGAACTAGTTAAGATTGCTCTTYACTAGAAGGGATAAAATTGCAGCAGCTTTGTGCAGTAGGGAGACACACAGCAGAGATCAAGACTGTGAACAGGTACAAGTTTCTATAGTGAATCACCGTTTGTACAATCACGACTTACCCAGAGAGCTAATCCAAGGCCACCAGAGATGTAAAATTTCTACCTCATCCTGTAACCTGCATGTTCTGGCAGGCCACTGAAAATGCTTGAGCAGCCAAATGCCATTTTTTTTGTAAGCCACTTGGAGAAGTTTCTTTTATTTACTATTTGTAGTGTATTTGGTTCACCAATCCAGATCACGGTACTAATTCAATATGGTGGATTGAGCACGGGCCAAATGCTAGTGTACTCACAGAATTATTTATTCATTTACTGCTGTGAGATAAGGACTGGGAGAGGGGGAGCAAAGCAGGAGTCTTTGCTCATGTTTACAGCTTGAATGCTCCATCCCTCACACTTTTCATGAATTAAAGGAGATTTTAATGTATTATAGCCCCATTACCATGGCCTTACAAGAGAATTTCAGCCCAAGACTAAGGCATCTCCTCATAAGCAAAGACATCTGTGCTGAAGCAAGCAGATGTTGAAGTAGCTGTGAAAAGTTTGAACAGAGAGAGAGAAAAGTGATGAAGACCMTTTTCCCCAAGCAAAGAAGAGGAAGATTTCATTTCCCAGAGAGGAAGATGATTTCAGAGAACCATGAAAGAGAACCTTTGCTCCTAACAGCTCATCCTTAAAAGTGTACCCCATTAGCTAAAGACTGAGCTCTCAAAAACAGTTGTGGGGGAAGCTGTAAATTGAGGGGTGGGACTTTCAGATAGTAAACAGATTTCCATCTCCTGGGTGGTGGCTTTGCTGTGACATTGAAGCCATGAGAAAACTGTTTCTTGTGGAGAAGTCTCCATGGTATGGCCAGAGAAACTCCTCTCTCTAAGTAACTGAAGAAATATTATTTTTGAGGTAGTAAACCAATTGAAAATACCACGTTTTGTCTCTTCATGTTATCWTTGGGAAAAGAAAGMAGAGKTGGGGACAYRAGAAGTGTTCTGAAAGTTTATTCTGACTTCTAATTAWCTTTCTTTTAGTTCTGTTAATAAARCTTTCTTTATACCCTTWAAAGTTTTGAGCCAGCTTTGGCCCTCCTCCTAAYCCATATCTTGCAGCAGAAAATGAATAAATAATTCTGGTGAGTGCATGTGGCCAGYGCTCAACCCACCATATTGAATTAGTACCATGATTCCAATTGGCAAACCAMAATCACTACACTTAATKGGTGTTTCTGCCCAATTTGAACCGAAACTGTTACACTTTTGCTGCCATCAACCTGTACATTCCTTTGCCTTGTTTCTGCAAGGCAACAAAATTCAGAGCTTTAAAAGACCTTTCATTACATCAACATGATGTGCTGAGACCTTCAGCAAGAGAGGATACATGGCTAAGTAAAAGGAGGCCCATAAATAAATAAAAGCAGTGTGCTTCCTGTCCACACTGCTCTACTGTCAGCCAGTTCCTGGAGTATATCCTCGACTAGTCCAATTAGTCAGCTTTGAGACCAAGAGATGTGTTAGGCAAGGGATACTAGGCCTAGGAATCTGTCCCTGGGCACCTTTCATTTGGCACTGCTGGTATCACTTGAAGGCACAAGTTCTTGACCAGAAATGTGTCACTGTTTTTCAGATGAGAAGTCCTGGACAGGACACCACATGCCTGCACAGCAATCAGTCACCCTTCCTCACAGAGTTTCCTCACAGAGGTGACAAACTTGCAGGACAAATGGATGACAATTAATGAATTGGATAACGTATTAAAATTCCGAAGGGGGGAAATCAAAAGACAGAAGGAATTTGCAGCCTAGGTCACCTTACCATAGATGATTATGYGATTTCAATTAGCTAACATTCTTGAAGATTCTATTGTATACCCTGTATTTGTTCACCTCTTTCTAGAAATATTTTATCTACATCTTATTTTAGCAGGCTGCACAGCTCAGAAGACTTCATAGGCAAAAAAAAMCATTTTCAAATGGAAGAAAACTAATGCTTTGCCTTTGCAGTAACCCCATTTTGGGAACCAGACTAATTCAACCAGACACCATTCATTAGCAGATACACTTTTTTCCAAAACTGGGGAGCCTCTGAGAAATAAGCCTGATTCTTGGGAGTTTTAAGAACTCATCTGCATAAAGGGCTAAATAATGTTTCAGATACAGAATAGGCACTTTTCAGAAGTTAGGCCTAAATTTCAGGCAAGCATCTTCTTGTGTTCAAACTTCCACTGATGCAACTATTATGTCTAATAYCAGACTGTGACACTGACTTACTAGTTTTCAAAAGTGCTGCTTAAGTTTTTTTACATGCCACTAGAGACCAAGTGTAACTCCATTCAATCTAAACACCTTTGTGTGAGAAAGCCCACTCTTGTATWCAATCACCAGAATTCTGTGAAATTACAAAAAATTTAACAAGCTGTAGCAAAAAATGTTCAAGAGAAAGAGTGGCCTAAATAACAGGGCCTATGTTACAGGGCACCCAAACTGATGCTATTTAGTCCATTCCCTACCTGGGGGCTTTTGTCTGTAAGAATTTTGAAGCACCAGTATCATGGGCCTTAGTACTTCTTCAAACAGGACAAATTACTGCCATAYAATCATATAACCATCACGATCATATCTGAAGTATGCACAAGGATGTTTAATGCTTGGGTGATAGTAAAACCTATATAACCTGCAAAAGTAGTTCACAAACACCTGTCTAACTATAAGCTTTCACTAGAAATGGGCTGATTTACTATTATAAAGTCTCTCTTTCCCCTCCCAACATCCCCGAAAGCCTGTTACTGAATCCATGGCGCATTTGAGGCATTTGTGATGGAGGGAGGAGGACGAGGAGAGAGAAAGTCGCCTCTTGTGTCCTCATTGCGCCGCAGGACTCACTGCAGAGAGCTAAGTCCAGCGCTTTCTGCCGTCCCCGCCCCTGTAGCCGCTTCCTCGTAGCAGAGCCCTCCCGCCCCGGGCCGATGCGAGCCGGGAATGGCCCAGGCCTCCCCCGCCCCCGGCCCGCCCCTGGGCYGCCCGCGGTACCTCGGAGCCGGGGGAACTCGCGGTCCCGCAGCGCGCTGAGGCCGGGCCCGTGCCCGTAGCCGTACTCGCAGCCGGCGGGGAGGGCGGCGCGGAAGGCGCGGAAGGAGAGCGGCTCGGCGGCCATGGCGCTGCGAGGGCCCGGCGCCGAGAGCAGCGGCTCCCGCAGCAGCGCAGCCTCCCCGGGCGCTGCGCTCCGGGCCCGCTCGGCTCGGCACGGCCCGGCAGAGCTGCTCCGCCCGCCTCCAGCCCCGCCTGCCCCGGGACCGGGCCGGCCGCGGCTGAGCCGGGCACTGGGGCTGGCACAGGGAGGAGTTTCCCGTCAGGAAGAAGTTTCACGGGGCGCTGGGAGATCGGCTTGGGGATTGCAGCAACTAGTGTACCCTCCTGTTGCGGCATGCTCTTCACGTCAAAACACTTCGTGGAAATCTCTCTCSCCTAAAATTTTCCAATTCAAAGCTCAGATTTCCTTCGATGCCTCTTCCACTGCTGCTAATAGCAGAGGTCGTTTTCTCACACCTTGCACTTGGTGTACAGTATTCCTGCATCATGTCGAGCGGGCTTTCTTGGCCATAAGTGCTGTGTGACCAATGCGAAGTACCACGGCCCAAAGCCTGAGGAGTGGTATGGGCTGGTCATCAGGCCTGTTCTCCCGTGTAGAAACCACGCCTGTAAAAACGTCTGCTTTGTCAGATAAACTATAACCATATACATAAACAAAAAATCCCAAATGTGTTTGTTGTGGGTTTTTGTTTGTTTGCTTTGATTGTTGTTTTCATTTTGGGTGTTTGTGGGGTTTTTTTGTTGTTTTATGGTGGTGTTTTCATATTAATTTTTCCTGACATATTGCTCAAAATGAGTTTTTCTGCTTACAGCTCCGCAACCTGCAGAGCATTAAATGACCTCCAATGTTAGTCCAATTGAAAAAAAAAAAAAAAAAACAAAACCAAAACCCTGCAAATGTTAGGATGGACCTGTATCTGAAAACTGGTAAGGCATACTCTTGTTAGATTATTTGAAATGCTACTAGTGGATGTCAATGAAATGGGAAACCATGTAGAAAATTATAAAATAAGCCTGACATGAAATATAGCATACTAATCTGCTTCCTGCTTTATATATTCGGAATTTTTTGTCTAATTTAAACACATAGCCCTGGCTTCAGGGCATATACTTCTATAACACTATAAAAGTGTGTTTGCCCCTGACTCTCTATTCATCATTGAGGCAGGTATATAGTGTATGACATCCCCAYGTGAAATTGTACACCTTTCAGCCAGCCAATTGTTCTACCAAAACTAATTGCCAAACAAGTTACACCTTAAACATTTCCTTCCAGATGAACAAATCACCACTGACAAAAAAAGAACAGCTGCTATCAAGAGGAGAAATGTTCTTGGCTGATCTCCTGAAGTAATTAAAAAARAAAAAMCAAACARAACAACAAAAACCACCCAAAAACAAGAACCAAGCAAAAACCTTGCACCAAATAGCTTTTTAAAAAATTATTGTAACAGTTTATGCATTGCAATTTAGAAGAACCTATGCCCTCACAATGATTTCTTTTTTATTGCAAGTACATGTAAAAAATACCTGCTATGGATTTTCCTTCATATTTCTAGCTTCCTGTTATCAATTTACAGAGCAATCTATTTATATTGATTACTATGCATAGTTTTCTCACCATTTTATATTGTTTATGTCAAGTAGTTGTTTTCCATTCCTTATTGAAGCAAGACTAGTTTTCCCCATCAAAACAGATGACAGAATGCAGCTTTCTGGTCTTACAATCAATGCATCTTGAAGACCTAATTTCCATTCACATTTTTGTATAAAGTATGGTCCCACAGAGTTGATTTGTATCTATTTCCTTCGTCCTGATTTTTAAAGATTAGCCCTTTGGAAGCAACACATACATGGAGATGGTACAAATGGGGAATGTGCTCTRTTTGCACWCTGTGTGTAGCCTGATCATRATCACTGRTTATTTGGGATCTRCCAGTTTCCAATAAAGAGCTTAGTWAAYCCATCATAAAGGCTGRCCAAAGTCCTTAAATATTAAAAGGCATTCAGGTTGGTTGGTGTCAGCATAGAAGTCTTTGAGTTTRAAGATTAGTATAACTTCTAAAAAAACTAACTAGGCTTTACTGTTAACTCTGAGCTAAAAGCTGGAGATTTCATGGAATTTTGACATGAAGCCACAACTTGCAGTTCTGAACCCTGTCACACCCAGCTTACTTAACCCTAACAGGACCATCCCAAGGCWCATCTCACAGTTTCCTGCTTCGACAAAGCTTTATTGACAAGGCTGGTATTAAATACACAGATTAATGCTGTAGAAAGTCATGAGCTGGGGCTTTGACTCTSCCTTGGTCTACTGTATGAGCAGGAAGCAGGAGAGGGTATCCCTTCCTTGTATAGCCTTAGATATAAATTATTGAAAACTATGAGCCAGAGCTTATGGGCATGATTGGATATTGTATTAAAGGCTTGAGCAGTCTGGAATCATGTAACAGAAAGCGTGCAGAACAGTAAGAACCAGCATAATGCAGTGTATGTGGAAACTGCAAAACAGGTCTTGGAAGGGAGAGGTATTGTTCTCAGGCAGAACTTTTGCCAGCAGAAAGCCAGATTCTCTTTGATCCTCCACTGACACTGAAAGCMCAAGTGGAAATGAATGCTACAGCCATTAAATGACCGCGCTGAGGTCAGCACAGGCACAGCCTTGCCTTTGTGCTTCTGTGTTAGGAAAGGCATAAACAACCCACTGCAGTGCAGATTGCACTTGTTACATGTTTAGGACTGACATAACCCTTCTTGTTTATTCATTACATGCAAAATTTTGTTCACCCTCATATTGTTTTGCATGTTGCATCATGGAACAATAAAATAMTGTTTTGCTCATTGTAGAGATATCCCAGTGTGTGGACACTGTGGACAGTGTGCTCCAGTCTCTGATTAATGGGTTGATCTGAAAAGATGTGCAGGATCAGCACTCTGATGCTGCTGCTTACTAATTTTATACAGTTTGATTTTTGACTTTGTTGACTCTAATGAAAACTTCATATAAATCRGAACATGCTTACAATTAGTTACAGAAAATTCCACTTATTGTATAGCTCTTTGAGACCACCAGTTATAAAAAAGCTGCTAGGGCACACAGAGCAAAAGTCAAGATTATAACTGTTAGCTTATCCCTGTGCAAAAAACCAAAAAAAGACCAACAAAAAAACCACAAACACCAGCAAACAAACAAAACAACAACAAAACACAAAAAAACAACCCAACACCCACCACACCAAAACCACAAAAACAAAACTATGCTCAAGAAAAKAAAAGATTTCTTCCCTGACACCTGGTATTCTTTCTTGCACATAGATGGTTGTCTTTAGTAATGAAAATGGCCAAGTTTCTTATCAGAATTAGAGATATCATTGTGAACTGTCTAGACTTTTGGTCTGTGGCAATCTTTTGCTCAAGGAAAAAAAAAAAGTGAAAATGAGTACCTTACATACACAACCCTCCAGCAGTTGTACTCCAGTTATAGCAAAGTAAGCATGAAAATACAGTTTTGGTGGCTTAAGTTGAAGGAGTCTATTGATTCAAAGAAGAGAAAAATGCTTCAGCACTCAGAAGACTAACTCCAGCTCTGAAGTAGGCTACAAAAGGTGTTACCATGAGACTTGGGGTTTATTCCTAAACAACTTATTAGCAGAAGAATCACTGAGAAAGCTGTCCCTGCTTGATGGCTTGCTSCATGTCCCCCAACATTTCCAGGGCTATGACTAAGAGCAGCCATAGGTGCTTAGTGCCACCTCAGTAGCTGAAGAGAATCACTGCAGGAAGGGAATGTGAGAGCAGACAGGGAAGCAACCCCTCACACCACTGCAGTGGGAAAGACACAGCACTGGCAGAGTGATAACCCTGTAAGCCTCTGCACCCTCCAGTCCATTGCGGTCAGCCACTTCCAGGACTGTACAGCCACATGCCTTAATTATTCCACTATGAGGGCAACATTTCTAAACAAATCTRCATCAGAAGATTGAGAAGACTCCTGAGCCAGCAGGACAGGTCATGCAAGAAGCTTGAGCAGAGACACAGGTGCCACAATGATTTCATGGGGCTAACCACAGCAGGTAGGATGCCTCTCAGTTCCCTGCCCTTTTTGCCCATCTGTTCCACTAATGCTCASCATTTCCTCGTATCTGCAGCCTGCATGTGCATCCCACATCTTCCTCTAGTCTATTTACAGCACACTTTGTCTTTAAATTTGGCTAATCTTTGCCCACCAGTGGTGAATCCTGAGACAAATCCCCATTCCTGAGAAAAGTAACAACTATCATGAGATGGGAAAAAAAACCCTTGATAGCACAGGTGGCACATTYTGCCCCATTTCCCCTCTCTTCTTCAGCCCTGTGTTTTTAAACTTAAAGCTCTGGTRCAGAAAACTTTTTTTCTACAGTTGCTGACTATGTCTGTTTAGTGTTTGTTGCAATCAGACCCTGTTCTGAGGCAAACCCCAGTCCCAGCTTAGGTAGCAGGTGGTGAACATCTAATGGATTTAGGCCATAAGCACCAACACTTGATGAAGGTATTTAATTCCTGCAAGTGGCATTATTAAACTTTATGTTCAAAGTTTTTAACAGTTATTAAAATATTATTTTTTGCAGCAGCGTGACAAAGCTTTGTGTTTCTAATGAGAATCCAGAAGTTCAAAGGAAGACTTGATCACATAAGCCTCTGCTTTTAAAAGGCTGATTGTATGGCAAATATGGCATGCATGGGTTTGACAAACAGTTGCTAGGCCATCTTTCATTAGACCTTCTGACTAAAGCAGACTTCAGTAGAAACACATATGCATGCACCCCTTGTCACCCTAAGAGTCAGGCAGGCCACACTAGATAAAGATGTGAGAAAAAGAAAAGGACAGAAAGAACACGAGTCCAAAACGCGTTTTAACAAGAGGGACCAAACCCGATGGCTAACTTCACACCCCATATAGAGGTCAGAAATGAATATGGTTTGGGATTCAGGTTTTACCACTTGTCCTCACCCACAACACCTGTCCAGACAGGGCAGTTTTATTATGAKTTGCCTGTTACAAGTCAGTACTATCCACAGAAATCAACATAAGTGATAATGCAGGGTTGGGTTCAGAATTATAGTGTTAGTTTCATAAAACATCCACCATGACTAGATTTGCAAATGCTTGCAGTATACAAATAGCTTTTGCTTTTCATGTAATGTATCCGGAAAATATAAACACTTGCTATCTCTGACAGGGCTACAAGCTTCGTAAAAATATTTTACACTGAATTATTAATGTGGATTGGAGAGTCTTAATCTTGCTGGTTAGAGGCTTAGTGATACTGACTTTAAATGCCAAAATGGCTTCTTACAATTACAAAATCCAAAACATTTCATATATACACATGCAGAAGTGCAAAGAAGCTTTCTCTACTGCATAGTAGATGCAACACATCCAAGTACATGTTGTTTATAACCATGAAGCTTATAATTTATACCTGTTATCACAAGCTACCAAAAGTCATTTCCAGCAGGTTAGCTTTAACACACTGGCAACTGGTAAAAAATTTAATTATCTCTCTTTGAAATAACTTTATAGACTTAAAAATCTACCTAAATATGTAATAATGTTTCTCATCCAACTTCCCATTCTTAAACTTTCCATTATCATTTGATTGTTCAGCTTGAAAGATTCAGAATTTTTTGTGCAGACTGAAAACCAATATGAAACAAATATATGATGAGCTACTGTTACCAGTTGAGCTTCATTACCTTTAATATATTGTGCTGTTTTTAGGATATTCTCTATGTCTGTTAGGTAATAYATTTGACATCCCTTCAAATACAAATTAAAGTATATTTGATGCTGTTGACCAGGCTAGAAACTAAACTTCAAGCAGCCACTTGGTCCTTCCCTGCAATGGGATGGGGGTGACAATCAGAAGAGRAAAATCAAGMAAATTTGTGGGTTGAGATAAAGAGAGTTTAACAGGTCAAGCAAAAGCCATGCACACAAGTTAAGGAAAACAAGGAATGCATTCACTACTTTCCATGAGCARGGAAGTGTTGAGGGCTCCATCAATTTTGTGGTTACTTGGGAAAACAAACTCCATCACTCTGAACATCCCCCCTTTCTTCTGTCTTCCCCCTGCCTTATCTGCTGAACATGACATCAGCAAAAGTCTTTATGGGGCCGGATGGGTTGTACCCAAGGGMTTACAGGAGAGCTCACCAAGCCACTTTGCATCATTTACAGAATCACACARTAGTCTGCATTGAAAGGCATGCAGAAGGATTGTCTTTAAGTRAATGGCACCTATGGGGATTGAACCCATGAACCCTGGCATTATTTACTAGCAGCYTTGGCTAACCAGGAAGGTCCCAGGTAACAGGAAGTTAGCAAACACAACACTCATCTACAAGAAGGGTTGAAGGAGGATCCAGGAATTTAYAGGCCTGTMAGCCTGACCTCAGTGCCAGGGAAGGTCCTGGAGCAGATCATCCTGAATGCCATCACATGGCACACACAGGACAATCAGGGGATCAGGCCCAGCCAGTGTGGGTTTGTAAAAGGCAGGTTGACTTGACAAACTAGATCTCCATCTATGACAAGGTAGCCTGACTAGAAGATCAGGGAAAGGCTGTGGATGTTTTCTGCCTAGACTTTACTAAAGACTCGGACAAAATTTCTGACAGCATTTTCTTGGAGAAACTGGCTACTTGTGGCTTAGGCACTGCACTCCTCACTTGGTAAAAAGAAAACTGTCTGGATTGTCAGGTCTAGAGAGTGGTAGTGACTGGAGTTACATCCACCTGGTGCTGGTCACCAGTGGTGCTCCMCAGTACTTGGKCCAGTYCTGTTAATGTCTTTATCTGTGATCTGTGTGGGGGTATCATAGTTTGCAGATGACACCAGGCTGGGAAGGAGTATTAATCTGCTGGAGGGTGGGAAGGCTCTGCAGAGGAATCTGGATAGGCTGGATAATGGGCCAAGGACAATAATATGAGGTTCAACAAGAYAAAGTAYSAGGTCCTGCACTTGGGTCATGATAACCCCATGCAGGGCTGCAGGCTGGGGACASAATAGCTGGAAAACAGCCCGGYAGAGAARGAYCTGGGSGTGCTGGTGCATGAGCYGGCAGCGTGCCSAGGTGGCCAAGAACACCAAAGGCAYCCTGGCCTGTATYAGAAATAGTGKGGCCAGCAGGACAAAATGACCATCCTGCTATACTCAGCCCTGGTGAACCCACATCTCAAATCCTGTGTTCAGTTTTGGGCCCCTCACTGAAACAATGACATGAAGGTGTGTAGCAGTGGTGCAGGGTTCCTACAAAGGTGCTGGASAAGGGTAAYRAAGCTGATTAAGGGGCTGAAGCACAAGTTTTATGTGGAGCAGCTGAGGGGCCTGGRGCTGTTTAGCCTGGAAAAAAGGAGGCTCAAGAAGGACATTTCTGCTCTACRCAACTGCCTGAAAGGAGGGTGTGGACAGGGGGTTGGTCTCTTGTCCCAGGTAACAAGTGACAGGACAAAAGAAAATGGTCTCAAGTTGCACCAGGAAAGGTTTAGAYTAGATATTAGGGAAAATTTCTTCAATCCAAGGTTATCTAATACTGGAACAGGCTGCCCAGGGAAGTGATTACTGCCATCCCTAGAGGTACTACAAAGACAAAGTGTAGATGTGATGGCACTGAGGGACATGGGCCAGTAATGGATTTGGCAGTGCTGCGTTTACAGGTTGGTTGATAGTCTTGAAGGTCTTTTCCAAACTAAATGACATTATCATACAGAATAAACAGTGCTCAGCAGTAACAAAAACATCTGTTATTAACACTATTTCCAGGACAAATCCAAAATATAACTCTATACTAGCTACTATGAAGAAAATTATTTTAGTTCCAGCCAAAACCAATTTTGACACTTCTGGCAGCACACTGAGGCATTGTGAATAGTCGTTTTGACGACGAATTTTTACTATGCAGAATATTCCTCATAAAAATACTCTTTTTCAAACAGAAGAGCTTTCATTTYAAAGACACCTTTGCTCTTCATTTCTGAAGTGCAAATAGGTGGTGGGAAAAAAAAGATTACTTTTGTTAATTTAAAGCAATCCTATTCTTAATGAATTTTGACAGTCTTTTGTGCTTGCAGATGGTTTTCAAGCTGTAGCAGACAGTCCACTGTGTAACAATACCCTTTGTACACAGAGAATCTGACATTAGATYTAGTGGTTTGGGTTTTTTTCTTGAAAATGTTGGAAACCTTGTAAGATACTGCCTCCAATATGACTAGGAGCTTTAAGTAAATATTGTTGGTCTTTTGTCATTTAGGCCTTTTCCAAAGTGATTTTTACTAGCCAGCAATTAAAAAATAAAAAAATAAAAAAATAAAAATCAATCTTGTATTTGATAGAGTCTCAACTATCTAAAATTCTTCTATACTGAATTCTGAGAAGCATTGCAGACATGATTCATAGCWTTAGAAATATTGCTTAGGAGTCTTATTTTATGTAAGAGAGTAATGTATACCATCAGCAATGATCAGGAAGTTAAATGTGATACAATGACCAGTAGCCAGATTTTCACACACCTATACACAATCTGTTTGCTAAAACTGACCTGGGAGAAGGAAGCCATCATATTAGTATTCATCTATGATTCTGCAGCAGGGTGAAATAAATCCCACTAGAGAAGGGAGAGGCCCCTGAGCACGGTAAGGTAATCATAAAAGCAGAAAMAGGAAGTCCTTAGGTTGTTGTTGTGGCTTAACCCAGCAGGCAGCTGAGCACCATGCAGATGTTTCCTCAGTCCCCACCACATGGGACTGGGGAGAGAATCAGGAAGAAGGCTAACATTTGTGGGTTGAGATACAGACATTTTCATGGGACAGAAAAAGAAAATAATAATTATTATAAAATAATATACAAGACAAATAATGCAGAATCCAGTGGCTTACCATTTGCTGACAAATGCACAACCAGTCCTTGAGCAGTGGGCTGCCACCTCCAGGCCAATCTCTCCCACTTTTATTGCTGACCACGATGCTGCATGGAATGGAAGAACAACTCATTTGCTGCTGGCACAAAAGTTTGAGTCCCCAGGGGCATTTTAACACAAAGCAGTGYAGCATCTCAGGCTTCTGCCACTTAGAAGCAGTCATCTCCAAATAYCTCCAAAAGCTCTTTCTTCTAACCTGTAAGCAGACTTAAGGAATGAGCCACAGAAATCAGCTCATCAGGAAGCAATATCAACTAATAGAAACAAACCACAGACAAATAAGTATATTCTGTTCAGATAGTCTGTTTGTCTCAAGTCTGTCTGAAAATAAACTGCTTCTTGCAGTTGGTGTTATGAACAAGTGCACTGACAAATGATAAACCCTGGGAGTTGGTCCTTACAGGGTTGCATAACTGTGTCCAAATCCTAATTCCAAAGAGAAACTTGAAATCCTACTGCACAAGGATGCTATTAACACTGAGTTCACAAGGTCTTCTGCAGTATAGGTTCCCTTAGTGCTTATAATCTGTTGCCAGAGTACATGCAACAAAAAGTGTTTACTCTCAGCTGACTGCATTCAACCTGATTAATCTGACTCCAGAGTATTGTGCATCCTGAACCTTYTTCCTACTCTGTATTCACTATCAAACACATTTTAACATAGCCCAATGTCTCTTTTTCTGGATAAAAWAAAGAACTCTACGTTTTCACTGAATCACWGAATTGTCTGGGTTGGAAGGGACCTTTAAAGCTCATCTCRTCTTCATCTTGAACTTGTCATCTGCCAACTAGATCAGACTGCTCAGAGCCACAAACAGTCTGGCTTTGGAGGATTCCAGGGATGGGCATCTATCACCTCTCTGGGCAACCTGCTCCAAAGTTCTACCACTCTCATTTATAACAAAAGAGCTTCCTCCCAACACCACTGGTATCAGTGAGGGGCACTAGAAGCAGTTTCTTGGACTCTAAAGACTTCAGAGTTTGATTCAAGTCTGTGGCTTGTAATATTCAAGAAGAGCATTGCCTAGCCAAAGAAAGGAACAATCATGTTATGTTGAGTCTGAGAAGCTGATAATGGAATTGAAAATAAATTACTGCACAATGAAACTTGTGCCAATTTACAGGTTAGAGTTTGGAGTCAGTTGTGCTGCAGCAACACTACAAATCTTAAGTTTCAAGCTGTACCCTTTAAAAGTTTTCTCTTAAATTTTTTATGCTTAGCTTCATAAAAAATTAAGAGAGAGAGAGTTTTCCTGCAATTAAGAAATACTCCATGTACTTTTAGGAAGGACTGCATGTTTTAAAATGTTGGGAGATAGCATTCTGTAATTGGAGTTGACACTTGGCAAAGTGAACATGCACACTTGACCCWGCCAGTGTCCCTCATCTTGCACGTGGAAACATCCTTCTACAGCATCTGACTGGCAGGCAGAAGCCCTAAGTCAGCTCTCCAGCTTGCTGAAATAYGTGGGTAGAGGAGCAGAAATAGTCAGAATTTATTGTGCACAACAAAGAATCRGGGGATTTGTGAAAAGGAAGTGAAAAAGGAATGATTTCTGGCTCTCATCAAATTCATAGRAAATATTAACAGCATAAGGTAATAAGAGAATTTTGCAAAAAAGCAGAAGGGCAGATGAAGCACAAAGCAAGCACSCTTTCAAACATCAGACACCTACCTGCCAACTGTCATATAATGAAAAGGGGGTAATGTCAGACCTTGACAGACAGGTCTGAGAAATTTGTTACGCTTAAAGTGCTCAGATTTGGGGTTGGTATTTTTCTGGTCTTTACAAGGCCTCTTAGGCAGTAGCAGTTAAAAAATAGAGGGAAAGGGAAGCTCTGTAAATAAGACAAAAAGGGGAAATCAATTTAATAAATGTAATGGCATGGATAGAATGAATATAAATGCAAATCTATCACCCACAGCAACAAGAGGTCACTTCTGGGATTTCCCTTTGAATGGCTGAGAGTATCTCAGTTTTTCCATATCTAGCCAAAACTGTGGTCAGGTAAATCTCTGTGTGCTGGCAATCTTGGTGYATTTGCTGCATGGGTCTGGCAGCAGTGCTCTCGCAGCCTTGTGCTGACATCTGAAGCTCACCATTTCTAAGAACCTGAGATTCTTGAATTTATAATGAGAAGTTACTGTYACTTTAGAAAAAAATGTTTCCATAGAGCTTCACATTTTTCAGCAGCCATCCGAAGTAACCCTGTTGTACATCATGTGAGTTCTTCAGAAAAAACCTACTTTGCTCAATAAAATGCAACCAAGGCTTTTTTGTACTCTTGAATTTCTTGATAGCAGCTACTTTACAGTAGTTAACATTAACAAAAGCACTGATATGCAACTGCCTGCACCTAGTCAGAACTACAACAATACAAATCCTTTAAATTATAACACATTTCATTTTTGTTCATTAAAACTCCATGTAAATAAAGAAAATGTCACATGTCCACACCCCAGAAATACTAGCTTGCAGCAAAAGAGACAGAACCATGMCAATGTTTATAAAGCTGCTATTGGCAAAGTAAAAAAATTTATTTGCAGTAACACATGCTCCACATTTTTGTCTCAGCATAGATACCCAAAAATTCAAGAAAATAATGTGCAGAGTGTCACGATTTTCTAATAAAATTTTACACCAAAAGACAAGTAAAACTCTATTAAATGGAGACCAAGACCTGTCTGAGATTTTGAAATTCCAGATGAGCTTACTTTTTGGTAATTTCATTATCAAAAAGTACTTGGGTAATAACAAATACAAAAATACAAGCTTGGGATCCTTACAGCAARAAAAATTCAACATGTTTCAATAGTCAGAGACAACTTCATGGTAGTAAATAGGGGAAGTCAACTCCTCTCTTCACTTGACATATTTTCTCCCTTTCTACTCAGGAGAGAGAGCTAGTTGCTCTTGTCTCRGGGACAGAGAAGAAAATCTCTTTCTTGATGTCAGAATTTGAAAAGTKAAATTCTTGAAATATGTATTTCTTCAAACACTTTGAAAAATTATTAAAAACTCCAAACCTGTCATTCCAAGTTGCATAAACTCTTCTAGGCCTATGGCTGACAAATACTACACTTCCAATATTTGTGTTTCTTGACACGTAAGAGCACTGTATAAGAAAGCAGTTAATACTAATAGTACAKTGGCTTCCATAGTGCTTCTCAGCTGAAGTTTTTAAAACAGTTCACAAAGCTTAACATTCACAAGGTATTTAAAGCATCAGTACTCCACRGCATAAACCATATGAGGCAAAAGGAATAGCAGGGGTAAAATTCTAAATGATTTTAAAATACTTTTGATTTAGTTTCCTTGTGCCTTTCTGTGGAGTATATATATATTTTTACTGATCTTTCTCAAGGGCCAAACAGTGTTGTGGTCAATAAGATAATGGTTTTTGTTCCTACTCTGTTTTTCAGACAGAAARGCCATGAGGTATGGCTGAGATACCATTGTATATTACCAAGCTGCCTTTGAGTTGATCAGATAGAATGATTTAAACACCACCACAAACACAGACCTGCAGTATAAATTTTCCCTTCTCAGTCCTATACTTTGACCAGTAGMTCACACTTGTGCTCCCTGAAGCCTAATACCTTCAGCATTTTCACYGCTGTTGTGTAAAATATGGTAACCAGGACCACTTGTAGCACAGAAAGAAATGAATTACTGCTACATGTATACCTCAAAGATGCATATATTGTTCTCTTTTATGATAATCTTTCACAACATAGCTAGTGGTGCTTCTTTGTATTGTRTGTTGAAAGAGGTTACATTTTTAAAGCAGAAAACTGATGCAAAGAAAAAATTTGGAGTGTATTTCATATGCCAATTTTTGAAATAAGCAAAACATTCATTTTTTAAATGACTGGTGTTTGTTGCTTCCCTGCAAAAAAAGTGAAAGATTRGGGACATTTGTCAACTACTATTGAGAATTAAATCTGTTCAAATAACAAGAGACTTAGTTGTCACAGTATTTGTCATAACTACCACACTACATCCTAGCAGAATAATGAAAAACAATCATCTTCAGCTTGCACACATGCAATAATCATCCCTGAAAGCTTTCCAAATCCCATTGCAGGTGGTGCCAACAGAAAGGATCAGGAAGTGATGACTGATGCGAGAGGATACAGAGGAGTTATACTAGCAGACACAGTGAGAGGATTTTAAAAAGAGCTTTATCCCCATAATGTACAGCTTTGTCCTGTACASCAGCCAGGATAAAGTCACTCATTTAGAAAACATTGCAGAAAATTTGAACATTGTGAACTGACTCCTTTTGTAAATCCACTGGCACTAGAACCACAACCAGGACTTCAAATCTTGTGTGAGTCTTGGCATTCATAAGCCAACAACATTAATACATTTGTGCTATCACATATGTCTTAGAGGAATAACATTATGATATTTATCACAGCTGAGTGACTCCATCCCTCATTCTTAGTTTAAGAGCAAAGCTCTGGCTGAAAAAGCATATGTAGCAAAACTGTACACACTAACATTATAATACCTATTGCTGAGCAGGCTACTTAATTTAGGTTTTTGAGGGAACAATTCTGGTATAATCCAGAGTTGGATTATATACCTGCAATCCATTGCCCTTCCTTCCACATGTGCTCACTGCACACACAGAATCTTGCAACTAATTTGAAGTTACTTTCCTTTAAAGAGATGAAGAACCGAATTCTTCAGGGACAAGTTCACTATCACTTCCAATGAGGTATAAAGCAGAAAGCTTAGTCCTTACTCAGCAAGGCCCACAGGGCCTGAAGCAGAAAGCAAAACTCAGGTCTGGAAGTGCAAAATCCAAATCTGAAAAGCCTCAATAACAAATGTTGCTTTCTAGACTAAATAGTTATAAGACTGACAAAATCAATATTCTACAGCAYGCTGCCATGTACTGGGAAAAATAGTTACTAATGCTGGAAGACAGAGAGAAATCAGGCAAGGGACAAAGGCCATACATGCAGTACATCCTCCAYGTGAAACTGCTTGCATAGCTGCCAATGCTGCCATTCTGGAGAACATGTCCTATTGCATGCTCTACCCCCACATCCCTTCCCAGCTGAAGAGCTGGGTGCCCTGGTGACAGAAAGCACCAATTGCTTGGTCTCCTCAAATGATGTCCCTATATAACGAAGAAGAAATCTTTTAATCTTTTTTTTTTTTTTTTGGCAGCTTGAGGTCCTCATGCACAGCTTGAAGTTGTCATCAGCAGTTCCTCTGAAGTCATCTGTACTGAATTGCAAAAAATGGTYCACCATTTTTGCATTTCTGTCTGACGTTAATTGGGGTTAATTGATGATAATGGTAAGGGTAATTAGTTTTAACAGGCACTGGGTCCCATAACCCAAGTCTATTATGACAGAAATAGAACAGCAGTCAAAATGTGGCATGAGAAATAACATGGCACCATCCAGCCATCTGCAMATGTCAGGGTGTGGAGATTACATAAGCATTTGCATGCACTTCCATATGATTGCATTCAAACTGCTTTAAATAAGATGAAATCTTGTGCACTGTGCAGTTATTGCATTGTTTGACATTGACCAAAATACAGCAACCTAARGTTTACCAACAAACACTCCAGCATCAGGTTGGACCACTCTGTCCCGGAAGAAACAACTTCTTGAATTATTGTTTAAAACTAGATGAAGGTGTCAGTGCCAAATTAAGTATTTTACATTTTTATAGGCTCCCCCCCACCCCCCTCCAAGTTTTATGAACCATCCCATCTGAGAGTAGAAGATAAAGCAAAGTCAAAAGCAGAAGTTTCCTTTCTTCAGACTAGTACAGCAGCTTGAAATCTCAGAAGCTGTTGCACTAAAAACTGAGATGGCAATGTGCAAAAATTAAAATATTCTTTCTCACTTGGTCTTTCCACACAGCCCTCCCATTGCCTTCCCTATCAAAGGTTTCCTCATTGTAAGCCTGGCACCTCTTGGGCTGGCATCAGGTTTTTTAGGGTTTGCCTCCCTATCAGTGAATTCAGGTGATCCATAACAGCTGTACCCACCAGTGACCCACCCGTGTTCCTGCTGATCAGCTGAGACTGGSCTTCACATTGTGTAATGGGACCTGTTTCCATACATTATTGAAAGTACTATTTTATTGCAATATTGGGGTGGGGGGAGAAAGTGGAGTCATCAAAAATCAGTATTAGTCCAGTTTTTRATGCAAGTACAGTAAAGCATAAAAATGGATGAGACTGTTAGGCTGTGAAATTCATCAGGGTGTAGAGAAAATAACATATCCGGATTAGACCTTGAGAGCAGCTTTAATTGYAGAGTCAGCACAAAGCAATCATTTCATACTAACGTTAATGAAATCCACAGTTTTAGAATAAACTTGTTCCAGAAAGCCTGACAAATATTTGAGATTGGGGACACAAATATTTGAGAAGAAACCAGGATTATGTTCTAAGGTTGAAGGGAAGATGACTGTTCTTAGGACTACAGCATAGCAGTAACTTCTGAGATTCTTGGCTAGGCTGATGGAAGGTGACTGGGGGTGTAATCACAGTGGGACAAGGAAAGTTTACGGTTCRATGGCATAAAAGCCTGATCTTAAATTTTCCTAAAGTCTTTAAAACAGATATTAAAATAATAATGCAGGCAGCAAGCACTTGTAATCCCACTGAGCTCAATTACTTCTGAATGTGCTCAGCACTTTTGAACACTAAGCTATTTATTTACTTGTCTACGTGTATGTACAGACACATTTCTGCATCTTGTTCTAGACAAGCAAACACAGGGTTTAATCTTTCCACTGTCTTACCCTAAAATGCTATTATATATCCTTTAAAAGGAATAAGTCTCCTTAATTTCTGTTTTCATGGGAATAATCTGTRTTTCAAATGCCAACAGGAAGACAAACCAGAGACATTTGACAATTTCAGTATCACCTACTTGAGCCTGGAGTTTGAAAACTGGATAGCCACTTCACGTGGCAAAAGAGCCAAAATGAGTGAAAGATGATTGTAAGATGATTGTAAATCCAGTTTAGCCTTGAGACTGAGAAATGGGGTGACTATTCCTATGTCTCATCCATTTTCCCCAAACAGCTTTCAATCTACTGATAACKGCACATAACTAAGTTGAATTGTTATGCAGCTGTGTTGTACCCTTGCCCTACTTAGAGGAACATTGAATTCAGTCCAAGGATTTTTAAGTGTTTTGGGAATGCTGGTACTATGAACGTCATCACAGTTGCCCTGCAAAAGGAATTGGACATCACTACCATACAACACAATTCAAAGTCACCAGGGAACTTTTTTGGGAGGCCTGGGTATACTGTCAATTRTATAGGTTCATCTAAAATACTGTAAATTAATCGGCCATAAAACCAAAAGTAACTGTCTATAATCCTGTGCCTGCACTGGGCATAGAATATTAGAGGAATCCCCTGAATTAATTTATGTCTAAATAAAGTTTTGGTGGGAAAAATGGCCCCACACTCTTGATATACCAATTTCCAGATACATGCAATCTRAAAAAATCTTGGGTGAGCTGCTCCAATTTCCAGTGACCTCATGGCTAAAAATTAAAGAACATATTGGCTTTATCATAWTAGATTATAATCAAGTGTTATMGTTTTCTAAAATACACAMAGGAGTGTTAATAGATTTCATTTAATAGATACAATTTCTATATGTATATATTTATAGCTAAAACATCATTTTCCAATGAAAACATCGTAAATACAAAGCTCTGTAAAAAACCATGAGATGATATTCAGGTAAATTCTCTACATAGTTTATTTATGCTGTAGGCAAGACCTTAAGCATTATTGCTTGTGAAAAACCAGAGATGAGCAATCAGAATGCTTAGAAAATGTCATCTCGATGCTACCTCTTACCATTTCATCTAGCACAGYGCTCATCTTTCAACTCACTTTAGAGGCTACTTCGTAAGAAATATTTTCCAGAAATTTTGTGGGTAGAAGATAATATGCAATAGCGACTCTATTAATATTTATGGTTCCAGGAAACTCAAAGCAGAAGAGGTTTCCAAATTAAGSCAAATGTCTCCTTGAACCAGGCATCAAGAACATCAGCAGAAATGCTAATATGAACCCTTGCCAATGGCACAGTCATGCATCTCCAGGCTTAGATTGAAGAGAATGAGCCCTTTTAACATGTTTAGGAACATAAAGTGTTGTGGCAAGTTTAAAACCAAAAGCCCTTTCTCCTTGATAYATGAATAAAGTCTTTCCTTTTTGCTATTTATTTCTGGTTTTCAATCAGGGGAAGAATATCCCTGCAGCCTCCGATTTCTGAGCCTTCAGGAGCTGGAGGATTTAATTTTTATCACCAGCTCCAAACAGTGCCTGGCAGGATGCATCTGCAGTGACAAGCTCTCTATCAGAAAAACCTGGAGCACCTAAATTGTTCTTAGTATCTTCACTTCTGAGGGCCAGCTTTAWCATTAAAATAGAACACCACTTAAAAACTAAGCTGAAGATGCCAACTTCCTCAGGGAATTGTTCAGATCTGCAGGTATCCTTAAAAGGAATTCTTGACGCATTTTTACTAATTTTTTTTTTTCTTTAGGGTTTACTTTTCCCCGTAGAAGGTTTTATTCCAGGAGCCAAGTATTTCTTCATCTCCTTTGACTGTGAGGGTAAGACAGGCTACTAAGGTGGGCTGGGTGGGAAAAGGCAAAGAGATGAGCTCAAGTTCCCTGATTTTGATGAGATGAGCACTCACTATGCARAGAAGGATGTAAAGAAATGGAAAACATTTATTGTGCACTATTTCATCTGCAAGTTGATTAAAAAATTTCCAGGGAAGTAGTTTTCTACAGAAAGATGCCAAGTCAATGAAATTTAAATGTGTCATGTTGTATTATTATAAAATGCTGACAAAAAGTTATCACACTATTTTGATACAGTTGCAACAGTTTCTTTTTAAACAAACAAAAGCCAAATGTGCACTTACTCACAAGATTCCATTTTCAGTATGATTTGTATTGTTTAAATTTATCATCCTAACCCAGGAAAAAATTAYATTTTGATAAATTCTGCCATTTTCAATTAAAAAAAAAAAAGGCTATTCTGTTCTTTGAGTAGATCAGTTTAGTGAATCTCCATGAATGCATCACATGTTTGTTTGGTTTGCAAATAATCTCTCCTTATGCCTTTCCTTACTCAATTCTTCATAATCCCAAAGGATTCTTTTTCAAGAACACTCATTAGCCAAATGTTTTTTGCTAAATTTCATCCTGAGTTATCCTGCCTAGCCTAAAGGTTTCTGATTGTGCTTTCTGTGACAGTTATCCTCTCCTTTGCCTTTGAAATGTTCCATGAATGGTTCTTAACAAACAATTCTGTTGATAAAGTACAAGAAAAAGAAATCAAAGTGTCTCTCAGCAGCGGTACCTCTGCAGGGCAAACAGGAATAAAGCACAGTGAAAATTTGTATTTGTGTCACTCAGATTAGAAGATGGGAATCTGAARTTTCTCTGCACAAGATATTGTGAGAAAAGCTACCAGTTTACCATAGGTTCATTTCAGAAAAGCACTATACTCCAGGAGAAATAACTATCCCACTAGAAGCAGGTTTTGAGATCTCAATGGCTATCTTCTGGCTTRTGAAAGTTACTCTTCTATTAATAGGTTGCAATTTTTTAAGAATAGGTAGAAGTACAGAAAAAAAGTTGAAGCATGGGTAAAGAATTTCTCTGAATAGATTTTGCATTGATACTAAAACTGTAAAGCCAAGTATTTCTGGAGTTCATACCTGCCTTTTTGAAAACCTTAATCAAGATGAGGAAARTTTTAGGGCCATTATCTTTGAGATCTCTGAGTGTTACTGGCAAAAATTATATTGACTATGGCATCAGCATCTTATTTGGTACAAAAATGGTAACTCTGTCCTAAAAACAGAAAATGAAAGAGAAAGAAGCAGGCCAATTGATCATCCTTGAGGGGTAATCTGAGTTTTTTTAGCAAGCAGCTCACCTCTTCACGTTGTTTAAAATCAGTAAGGAAAGCTTCATTTCATTAGCAGCCTCACCACATGTGTCCTGGGACATCTGGACAGGTGTCTGGTAACAAGCACACTGAAAACCTGAACTAGAGCCATTCTAACCAAAATTATTTCAGATATAATCTATCTTGATRTAGCATTAAACTAGGAAAATAGCAAAACTAAATTATATTCACCCACACTGTGAACAACTCTGGTTGATCTTCAGGTTTTCACATTGTGTGACTTAACACATCTGATACTATCACTGTTGCACTACAGGAAAACACAATACACAGACAGTATTTTAACTGAGTCTGATRTCAAGCCTACATTGTAAATCAGCTACACCACAAGTTCCACGGAGATGAAAAAAGTCACTCGTTTGCCACTGAGGTTATGGTTAAGCAGCAGAGCATACCACAGGCACCCAGTAAGGCCTGGTTTGTTCAGTGTCTTCATCAGCAGATTTGATAGCAAGAGCGCACCCCTGGTAGTTCTCTAAAGAGGTTCAGTCTAGAAAGACCTGATAAACTTGGGGACTGAGCTGTGAGAGACCRAAATGTTAAAGGTTAATGGTTTAAACAAYTGGCCCTTTGCAAAAGCAATGGGTGCTTTGCTGATCATGTGCAACGAAATAGCCCAGGTGCAGAGGGCAGGTGCAGCAGAGGATGACCATGACAAATAAATCTTTGTTTAGCAACAAGCTGGTTTAGAGACAGATGAGCAAAGAGGCCAATAAGATTCCATGAGGTGGGATRGTGCTTTTCATCTTGCCAATGTCCTCCTCTRCACAAGTGGCTCAGATGTGTCCCCTTCCTGTTTACACACAAGCCTGAGGGTGTACATACCTTCTGATATAATTGGCATAATTGGCTTAACTRTAGTGACCTGAGAGGCAGYTGTCATGTCTTAGAAGGTGTSATAAATCATCAAAGGCCCCCAAAGTGCCCCCAGACTCATTTCTGGGGTTTTCCAYTGGAGGACTGTGCATGATCCACAAGTGTTGCATCAGACAAAGTTAAACTCACCCCTAGGGGAGGCACCTCGGTGTTCCTACATAGCCTGAGTATATACTATAACTGAAGTTTCCTTATCCTTTCTTTGTCTTTCATCTCCTCGATTCTTGTTCTTGAAATATAATGTAAGCCAGACTAAAAAATTCCAGTCAATGCCTTAATAAGTGCCTTAAAGTGTCTGGATAAATTGAAGTTCACTAAGTTAAAACTTATGAAGTACCTTACTTTGGATGCTGTTTTAAAATTTGCCAAGTACCTCATTCTATCTTAATTTTCTAAAGTTTGCAAGTAAAAGTTTGCTATTGAAGCTCCTGAGAATTTTGGATTGCCTCCTGTGCACCACCCAGAGTGAATCAAACAACCTTCCCCTAAACCCACGGAACGTACTGGGATATAACATGATCCAACACATGCCTCAAGAAGCTCAGCAAAAAGCCCAGAGAATTACACTGGGGATCAGGTGATCCAATCTGTCAGCACAGCTGGAAGAGAGCTAGCTGAGGAGCAGACCTGCTAAAATGAACTGGGGTATTTCAGTCAACACTAGGTCAAACATGAGCCTACTCTGTGCTGTCCCTATCAAGGCTGGAAACTGGTGCTGGACTGCATCAGGTGGAGCTTTCCTCTTGGCCATGGAGACTGCAGTTAGAATTTTGTGTCCTGGTTTCAGCCTTCCTGCTAAAAAACCTTGCTGAGGAACTAAAAAAGGTACAATAGSTTGCTGTAAGGATGTCTGGGGACTAGAGCTGCTCCTCAGTGTGCTAAAATGCACAGCTTAGTCTAATGAAGAGAAGACTAAGGTTAATTTGCTAATAGCCTGCAACTGCATGAAAGAGTTAGAAACCAATGGAACCAACCTCTTCCCAGCAACGGCAGAAATGTGTAAAATAAGGGGAAATGGCCAAGAACTTCAGCTTGAGGGGTCCAAATGGCACAACAGGAAAAATTTCTTCACAAGGAGAATAGCACAACACTAGAATGAGTTAATTTTGGAGATGTTGACGACTCTTGAGTGATTTTCTTCCTTRGCTAGAGAAAATGATTGCTAAAATAGGTGGAGAACACATGTTCTGAAGTGGCTGAAGTAGATTATGCTTTGGGCAGTAGTTGAAGCCTGCAGAGATCCATAACCAACACTTCTATGGCTGTGCCATCAGTTGCTGATTGTCTGCATCTTTTGTCAAGGTCACAGGGCTGGCTTAACTCAGTTCTCCTTCCTCTTTTCTGGCAGACAGACCTGTCTTAACAGACAACTCTTCTTTCATCTCTCAAGACTGATCTAATTTTTCCAACACTAACACCAGCCTACTTTGGGAGCATGTGAGGCAACACTTAAAGAGCCTCAAAGCAATCCTTGAAAAGCTCCCAGTCAGCAAAACAACTRCACATCTATTTCTGCCACCTTCATTAATATGGTCTAGATTTAATGAATTCTTGCTGATTTTAACAGGAGTGCTCATTGTAGATCCAGGGTAATAATAAAGTCTTATTACAGATGGCCCCTATTTCTACCTCCAGCAAGAGTGAATGAAGGTTTTCACATAYATAGCATTTAAATGCCATAGTAAAGACTGCTTCAGAAACACCTATTTTAGAATAAAATTTGAAAGCATCTTTAGTTCTGTTCAGCTTTAATTTTCCCACTTCTCTGGAGGTTTCTAAATGGTCATAAAAATGTTCAAGACAAATTTTGTTTGTTTTAAAGTTTCAGACTTCTCAAGTCTGMTTTTTGGACACTTTCCTAGGGAATAGGTTTCCTTAACAGGAACACAAAAGGTGATTAATACACACTGAAGAGAMATTATCTCTTCAAAATATATAATAATTTCTGGTTTTGAAGTTTTCATTTATTTCTCTTAGGAATGGCATCAAAGTACAATATTGAATTTAACAGAGATGTTTCAGYTGTTTCAGTTTCATTCTGAAATGTTCTTTGTGGATGGAAATTTTACACAGTGTCTCTTGTTACCAACATGAGACAAGGATATAATTCCATCTTGTCATCACTGTCATTAATCAGAAAGTTATCCTCACACAAGATAATCCTACTTCATGCCACTTCAAAATTTCCAGCTCATGCTTGAAATCATGAAAAAGGCAACATTTATGCACAGCAATATATAATTGTTAATTTTTAGAAAATAGAAAAGATTTACCATAAGCTTTTTTCCTGTATTCTATTTTTCACTACATGGGTTCTTTTCATACGTATCTGATCAAAAGTGGAAACATACAGTGTAATCAATACCACTACTCCTTTTTGTTCCTGTTTTCAGTACTTACCTTCCTCTTTGTGATCTGAGAAACTGATAGCATTATGTCCTATCAGCCATGTGTCTGCAAGGTTTTACCATACAGTACTCCAAACCAAAATGGGGGGGGGAAATTGCTGTTTGTCACTATGCTTAAACTTAGAAACACATCTCTGCTATGTGTTTCTAAGTTTCTACCCCAGCCAGACACTATGCCCTGCACAGCCACTTGCTCATTCTTCCACCAGCAGGTCCAGGGAGAGAATAGGAGAAAGTAGAAAACTCATGGATTTGGATAAAAACAGTTTAAGTGGGAGAGCAAAAGGTATGTACACAAGCAGGGCAAAACAAAGAATAAATTCACTGTTTCCCCTGGGCAAGTAGGTGTTCAGCCATCTCCAGGAAAGCAGGGCCCCATCACGCATAACAGCAACTTGGGAAGACAAACTCCATCACTCCAAATGTCCCCTCTTTCCTCCTTCTTCCCTTGAGCTTTATATGCTCATCATACTGAGCATGATGTCAAATCTAGAACATCCCTTTGGTTAGTTTGGGTCACCTGTCCTGGCTGTGTCTCCTCCTAGTTTCCCATTCACCCCAATTTCCTCACCAGTGTGGCAGCATAGAAAGCAGAAAAGGCCTTGGCTCTGTGTAAGCCCTGCTTAGCAATAACAAAAACATCTCAATATTATCAGCTCCACATCCAACACAAATCCAAAACATGACATAACTTAAATTTACATTTAAAATCAATCAATCTTAATTTCATGAGAGATTTAGGGGATTTTTTCCACAAAAATTAAGACATTTTTGATGAACTAGAGATCAGCTGGTACAGTTCCTCAATTATCACGAGTTTGAAGACGTATTGTGTTTCAGTTTTTTCCTACTCTTCTTGAAAAAATTACATGATTGGAAAATGCTATGCTTTTTCATTAAATGTGTTCTGGAAAGGGAAAGCCGAACCTCTAAGTGCGTTCATAATTTGCCCCTTTTTTCTAAATTCCACTTGCTTCCATGAAAGTGGAATCATACTTTCCTACTAAACAAAGTCTAAATAATTACTTGCCCTGTTTTTAAAAGTTATAACAAAGTCAAAGAATTACAGCCACAAAGCATTCCTTTACCCTCTGCAACATCTCAGTCCACTACAGCAAGTATCAAATGGACCCACAGTGTCTGATGCTCAGCATCTGTTCTGGGCAGGGGAATTCAGAGTGTGGCAGGGAGCTTRTGCTGTTACCATGCAGAAGCAGGGAGGAAAATTTGATCCAGCATTATTTCAGTTCTACAACTACCTTCTGCTAAGCTTGGTGTATGGATGATAAAGGTATTTTAATCTGTTTTTGATTCCTTTGTTTCTTGTTTTCTTTTARGCTATTTAGGCRAATACTATTTGAAGTAATAAGGCCAGCTGCTGTTAGTGCTACTTACTTGTTAGGCCAGTATTTCAAATGCCTGTTGTATTCCTTTATCTGTGATCACAATACTTTGTGGAGYCTCAGTTGCTGAAGCACCAGTCCTTAATTATGATGTTCAATCAATATTATGGATTTTAAAAAGAAATAGCCTTTCTTCTGTTCCTTATCTTGTAATCAGAGTAAGGTTCAATTTGTTTATACAGATGTGCTCTTGGCATTCGTGAGGCTTTTTTTCTTCTTTTCAGTACAACATGCCAGATCATAGTACCATTCCAGTTTCATTCAAGGTGCAAAAATGCTCATGAAAAAAAATTAATCAACCAAAAAACCCAACACCACAAAAAAAAAAACCAAAAAAAMAAAAAAACAAAAAAAAACCAACCCTAAAAAAACAAACAAAACACCCTATGAACTGAGTAAACAGAAAAAGCAGTGTGTATCAAAGCTCAGCTGGAAACAGCACAAAACAGCTTTTAGCCCCCATGTTGCTGTGGGGCCAGATRTCTTGAGGAGTGCAGACTTCTGGAGCAAGGGGGAAAATATATACCTGCTCTTTGCTGTATTCCTCTCTCTACTCTGAGAACATAAATCTTGTTCCAGAGCAGATTTCTATCTCCCCATGGGCAAAAAGCAGTCCCATTACACCTCAGAAAGCTAGGTTCCTCCTTTCCTGTCACCCAAAGGTCCCTCAGCTGCTGTTATAAGTCTTATCCTAGTGAAGGTGTTGTCCAGAGATTGTTCTCCCCAGTTCCTTTAACTAGAAGTTGTATTTGCTGAACATGAGAGCAGGTTCTACTAATCAGGGGGGCCACCACTGTACCAGGAAGGGAAGGCAAAAGTTTCCACCTTCACTTGAGGAGGAAAGAAGTCATTCAGTGAGCAATGGACTGAGCCTCTCTCCCTTCTGTCTAGGAAAGTGAGATTCCTTTTTGTCTCCACACTAAATTCACACTTTAAGCTATCCATTGTAAAATGGTACTTGAGATTTTAGTATAGTACCTATTATTCTGTTATTGATTCATAGATAGCACATCATTAGGAAAATCAGGAAAGGGAGGTGATTCAAGAAGGAAGCAGAACAGGACGAGAATCAGGGGTTGTGCACCAAAGACTGGACTCAGCTAAGAGTTTAGTCCAGTCTGACTAAAGATCAAGTGAAATATGGCTTTATGAAAAATATTGAAGAAACCTTTTGGCATCAATTATATAAATACTCCTCTGTGATACAGATAATTTTGGAGTAAACATTATTAGGATGTCACTCATTTTTGTATCCTCCTTATCATCTGTGTCCTCATAAATCCAGAATGGTGCCACCAAAGAAGGATTTTAATACTGATGCAAACACTATTGGATGTGAAGATTATAAAGCAAAGTTCCCACAAACATGGATTACATGTTTTGAAACCCTGAAATAACTAGGCACACTCTACTGTAGCTTGAAATTAAGTAATGAGGAAAATCTGAAATACTGCAGCTAAATAAAGGATAATACAGGACTCCTCACAAAAATGGGACTTTTGTGTAGGCAACTGAATGGATGAAATATTTAGAAGTTGGAATAAAAAGMAACCTAAATAAGAGAGTCAGATTTATTTTAGAAACAGGGGTAAGTATAAAAATGGATATGGGCAGATGGAAGTGATTGAAAATCTCTCTAGGGAAAGGGTAATACTGTTAAAATAAAGATTCAAAACTACTCTATATTTTTATCACCTTTCCAGTATATGCATCATATGGTTTTCAGTAATGTGGTGCTGTTGGTTTACTCCCAAAATTAAGTTCTTTCTAAAGAGATTTCAAARTACAGCATTACCAAAAGTGTGTTCTATCTCAGAAAATGAGATACAAATTCCTTTGTATCAAAATGATTCCTGGCAGTCTTTGCAATCAAGGAAGGAGAGCACCATGACAGAATAATAATGATCACTAAAATAACTAAAGAGCTAAGTAAAAGAAAAACAAGTGGATTTTTTTTCGATTCTCTTCACTTTGTGAGGCATCTAACCCTTAAAAATAGTTAACAAGTAGAAAAGGTAGTCAATAGCCATGGTACAAGGCATTATTAAAATGTGTTGATATTGTTATTTTGAGAAAGCTTTAGTAATGCTKGTAAGAACTTCTCCAGTTTATATTCACCTACTTTAGGCATTGTCTGTAAGAATGTAAAAGCCTTTCAAAAAGAGAGAGTAAGGTTCCTAACAGTTTGGGAGGTGATAAGAGAAATGCCTAAAAGATAGCTATTGACAAAAGCTTAGTCCTTGTTTCTTAGAGRCACCAAATTCTTCCCCCAGCCCATCCCACGTGGTGTTTTTTTCATTGAAGCTTTTAGCAAGTTCTCTGAATGTTGCATCTGGCCCTGCTGGGAACAGCTAATGCAGGCAGAGCCTCTGGCATGCCCTTCTGAGCATCATTTGTCTGTAATCTGTGTAAGCAGGTTTTGCTTCTCGTCCCAATTCTCTATGGGCAAATAGGAAAAGGATTTACTCCTTTAACTCAAGCAGCCTCAAAAGTATTTGGTGGAACCCTGACAACTGATATCCCTGACATTCCCAATAYGGCCTTACTCAAACCAGAGGTTTTGGATTCTGCTCTGAAATTCCACAAGTCTTTGTCTTTTCCTAATGTGCTTCCAGTGAACAGAGGAGTTCAAAGTAATTCCAAATGTAGASATGTGCCTAAAGGTAGATTTTGGCCTTAAATGTTTTCCTGTCTGGGGAATGCAAATAGAAGCAGCATGGCAATGCAAAGGCTTCTCTGATGAAGTCAAAGCACACAGGAGGCAGTGATTTTGATCTCTAATACCAGAATCCATGTATTCACAGTTGTGTTTGTGAGGAATTACTCCTGGTTTACACCTGTGACTAGTCTTAAAGCAGATTCCAAACCAGGTATACAAACTGTGGACCTGCTTTCATCACTGTATTACTCTGACATCTGTATCCACCTACATTGAGAGACTACGGTGACCACTACGAGCAAATACACTAATTAAACTCTGGGATGCTGACTTGGCTTTCTTCCCTCATTTGTGGTTTCCTTAGAGAAAAAAAGACTGATGAAGCTTGGGATCATYCAGCTCCTTAAAGTCTGAAGGGGTTTAGAAGAGAAGATCCTGGTTTGGTCTGCCTATATTTTGAGTTTCGGTTTTGTTTTGCTCATAATACATGAAAGTAAGTTTCTGAACGGGCAAATACAGATTTTTTCCCACTATTTCCAGGGTTGTCCTTATCCTTTCTACCCCCTATTATCTTCTCCAGTCGAAGAAACAACCTTGTGCTATCACTGATCTGCTTGTATTTTAAAATTGTGTTATAGTTTATAGTCTGGTTTATACAACACTACTTTTTACATCTTTGGTAACGCAAGTCTTTCCACCTTCTCAGTAACTCCAGAGTTGAGTGACCCATGCAGCAAATAGAATTGTGATCACTCAAATATGTTACTGCCTATTTGGAGAAATAGTTGTAAGCACCAACTGAAAAATCACGCTTCATTAAGTGCATGTATAATGCACTAAAGAAGATTATATAAACATGCACATTTAGTGACTTAAAAATCATCAGATGAAATGCCTACAGAGACAGCCAAAATCATCATCTTCATCACAATAAAATTGTGCCTAAAACTAGCAGCAATGTGTTAATCAAAAAAAAATCACCTGCTGCACAGAGCAAAAAGCACATCAGGTCTGTACTACCCAAATCATCACAGGATAAAATGCAGTTAATTGCCTGTTCTGTCCTTTGCTAAACATATTTCTATCATCCTCCAGGGTGGACTTTGTCCTTGTCCTGTCAGTCAGAGCTTTACCTAAGCATCATGCTTGTGCCTTACATTTCAGTGAGACAAGCTCAGAATGAACCTGCTGACCAAACACTTATTCCCAAGGATAAAGAAAAACAGACAGACTTCATATTCACAAAGTCACTGTCCAAAGGTGTTTAGATCCTTCTGCTGCTCTTAATTTCCTGCTGAAGAAAAGCAGTCATTTCATTGAAGCACAGTATGTATTTTGTCTGAGATATCACTAGGATAAATATGATTAGATTATTTACCTGGCCACCAGAATTTAAGACATAAATCATAAGATGGTTGACTTGTGATTAGCAAAGTATGATATTTATTTGTATCACTAAGAAATGTGCATGCCTTTGGGGGAGAAATAATTTTTGAGTTTAGTTACTCTTATTTATACTATATATGCAGATTTATAGAGTTTATGTRGAACTTAAAGATAAATTGCATCAGGTACTCCAGATGCTTGAAATAACTTAYTTTGCCTGTCCTGCAGCATTAATATTTGTTTATCATTTCAAAGTTCATAATGTAATGGCTTCATTATCCCTTTATCTAATTTCACAGAGAAATGACAATTCCTAGCTGCTGAGGTCATGGCCCATCAAAAATTATACTGTCTCTAATTTTATATCTGATCTCTGGTAGATCTTAATTTGCTTATCTCAGTTCTCATATATCGACTAAATTGCTGAATTCTATTAAAATCTCTACCAGCTGTCCAAGATTTAAGACTGAACTACTGAATTGAGACTTATTGAATTAAGACATTAYTGCCAATATGAGCCAGTAAAACAATGATTAAAATATACAAGATTAATGTGCTTTTTAGTTTCCTGTGCACCATTTGAATTCATCCTGAATGTGGCTTTGTACACTGTACATACGATATCTGATCACCCCAGTTAGTTTGGCAAAATCAGATCTCTAGATTTTTTCCTTTATACAGTTTCTGACTTCAGCTGCAAGAGCTGTTAGAAACAGAGGTAATATTAAAATTATTGTGTAAATTTTTGTGTAGTGTAAAAAAAATTTGTGTAAATTATTGTGGCAGTGCAGTATTTTTCAAGTTGTATTTTCCTGTATAATGCTTCAAACTGAACCCTCTGAAATGCATCCTATGACCATTCCCTCTGAAGAGTTATACTTAGAACAGAATTAACTTCCTACTCTAATCTCCAAGTGTGCTCATGTTCCCTACACAAAGAGAATGGCAAATACCCTGGTGACTGGTCAGTCTCAGATCCACATTTRCAATTTTGGCAACTGCTGCCATATTTCTGTTACTAGAGGAGAGAAGGAGCTTGCACAAGCAGCAAATGCAGTATTTAATAAAACCCCAGTGAGTACTTAGTGTTTGGGTCTGGCAGGTCGTTGGGAAATGTGACATCTTCCCATCTCTCTTCATGCTGCATCCTTGCTGAGTGTGACTGTGGACCCTTAGGAGATYCCATTTGCATAGGTAACTTCCCAGAAGTATTAGCTTACTCTGCTATCTTGGCACACTGCTAAGACCTACACTTACCTATTCTCTTCCCACAGAATTCTGGTTTCTGACAGCAGCTGCATTTCCACTACCACTGGGTTRCCATCAGGTAAGAGGACTATCAGCATAAGTTAAGAGGCAGTGATAGCTGCTGCATCTTCTATACTACTCACAAATCTCTAAATTTGCAAACAAATGTGCTGCAGCTAGATTTTGTGGTCTCGGTGCCTGTTGACCAGCATCCCTGCTTCACCACTCCATCACAAAAACTACGCTAAAGCACATGTCTGAAAGATCATTTCCATTCTGAAGAGCAGGTTCCCAAGGTGACATGCAGCCTTATTTTCTACTAGGGCATGAAGGTAGCCTCTAAATGAAGGATGTAATAGAGAAAACAGATTTTCCAAGTATGCCCAGAAAGACTGATTCTTCACTGGAAGAAAGATTTAACTTCTCATTACCATTTTTCTTACATGGCAGAAATACACTCAAAGTCAAAGAATTTTGTAGCATTCATCACCAAAGAGGAAAAAAAAAAAAAAGACAAAATATGCTTACCAGCACCTCCCACAGTGCTGCTACCTGTGTATGCATGAGACTCCAGAGATGATTAATCACAGGACTTAAAGATCAGCTTATCATAAGCTGTTTTAGATGTCCTTGGTACTTTATCATCAGWGTGGTATGGCTCAACAGAGAGGGAAGTCGGCATCAGAAAATGAACMCTGAGGTCACTTGCCTCTCATTGCCAGAGATAGAATTTTGATTGTTTTTTGTTCTTTTAAGTAATTTGGTCGTTTGTTCAAAGTCTAATAGTGCATCACTTTCTGTCTGCGACTTCACTTGCAGGTATCTAGTGATAGCCTCAGAAGTACCTAGATCAGTAAAATATACTGCATGTATATTCCAGCATACTGTATTGCTTATGCCCTTCTRTGTTGTACCTCCAACTCATTTCAGGATGTTTGAAGACCCCCATAAGGACYTGGGCTTGTGAATATGAAGCTGCTCCTAYTTGTCYATGAAGGGTGTCATCTGCTCTGTCTTCCAGGTCMGGTAGCCTGTACCTGTCACCTGTCCCTGCCCTCCCTTCAGTCCTGACCCATAAGCTCTCAGTCAGCTCCTCATCCATCCCCAGGTGGAGCTTTATACACTCCAGCTGGTCATCAACATTGACAGAGAGAGTGAAATCCTCTCCTCATCTCCCTTTACTGTGCTTCCTGAAGAGTCTACATCCATCCATTCCAACACAGTCCTAAGGGCCATCCCACCACATGTTGGTGTACTTGCAAGAACAGGATGGGACTGCTGGAAGATGTTTTCCAGAGCTTTATTGCCACAATATCAGTCTCAATACCAGGTTTAAGACAATACAAACATGGCAATTGCTCACATCTTGCTAGAAGCAGCCAACAGCCAAAGATCTCTTTGTCACATGACATTTTAAAAGTCTTTCAACCAATAGCATATTGCTAAAGCTTATGGACAACTGTTTTAGCCAATTACCAAAAGCACACGCAAACCCGTTTCAAACAATGCTTGCTTGTTATGCTTTGAATTAACAATACACAATATTCCAGAATTAAACTTAAGACTTTCTACTGTCTTGCTACACATATTTCCCTCTGGTCTCAATGCTTACCATGGCCAAACCTAAGACTCACATTATCGTTTAATGTCCTTGCTTGCTATATTTTTGTGTCTTCTTCTGCTTTTCATAATTTGCAACTGCAGCTAGCTYTAGATTCTCTGCTCTTTCTGTTTCTGAGGCCTGCTTGCTTAGCTCCTAAAAGCCTTCTTACATTTACTATTTCCCACACCACCACATCCCCATGATCCCAGTAACATGGAGGCATGTGCATGTCTCCAACAACTCTTCTTTATTTCCCATGCTGGGTGTGTTTGCTTTCAGGAACACTAACTTCCAGGGCAGCTAACAAGAGACTCATTCCATACAAGTATTTAATTAAAACTGAGTGTATGTTAACTTGAAAATATTTTTTTTTGTTTGTTTGTTTCAAAATGACCATGAACAAGCCATCATTTCTATCAGTAAGTTCATTAATGAAAAGCACTTGCCAACTAATTTGGACATACCATTTCTGATATTCCATTTTGGCTGTTTGCTCTTCGTGGTTCATAAGTAGTCTTAAGTGATGAGACAGTATTTTACTTTCTGATTAAATATGTTTATATAGTTATATTTTAAATATATTTAAACAAGAGATGACAAACAATAATTAGCAAATACTGAATTAATGAATGATGAACACCACATTTCTGGTAAGAACTGTTTGATGAAAAATCACCTACACTAAGAAATCAATCATGAATCATCCAGAACTTGTGAATACATTAGAAAGTATCWGGCAATTCTTACAAACAAACAAATGATACAACTAAGACCAGCTGCAGAATGAAGAAAGCCTTTTCATTCAGATTCTCTTGATTAACCTACATTAATCCAGTATTTATTGTCCCATAAGGWTCTTCCTCCCCACTGCTACATGAAGGTTTGGAGTATCTTCTTTATTCCCATTCAGGCTCCAGACAATTACAAACAAACATAATGTTATGCCTAGCACAACACAATTATTCAGAATCTGCTTTTAGATGTGAATAATGCATTCACTGGGCTCCCCAGAAACATCCAATATCTTTATTGAGATGTTGAGTCTGTTCAGCAGCTACCTCAGAAAGCTGCTTGTTATGATTGAAGTCCTGTGCTATTTACACCAAGGRCTATGGCTTGCAGGCTGATGAAAGCACTTTTGATTGTGTTGGGAACTTAAAAAGCACAGACATGCAACTTCAGCACATATTGTCTCCTCCCTACTTCACCTTTACTTTCCATTTCACATCATCTTTTGCTCTCACAGTTCATAGATTTTGAGGAGACAATACAATACATGTTTTTATAGAGACATTTTTTGCTTTCTCCAAAATATTCCTTCTTTTGATAACAAAGATTTTTCTGCCCTGAAATTTTGATTTGGAAATCAGTGGTCAAAATACAGAAACCCCTACAAAAACCCATACTGAGTTAGATAAAAGGTCTGTGCAGCCTGGCACCAGCCTCCAGTCATKTGCTAATAACTCATGCCCAAGGAAGAATTGAGGGAGGCACATAGCAACAATGACCCAGCATCCTCCCCTAACCTCAGGTGCTAATGCTTTAAGGGCTTCCTGAAGCGGAGATGGGGCCTTAAATATTTAATTACCTTAATTACTGCTTCATCCAGCAACATGTCCAATTCCTTTTCAGACTTTGAGGACTTTACTGTCTGTTTCACTCTACAGCAAGCTCAGCCACAGGCTTTGCCATGGGACAAATCTTTGGTATTAATTTGGTCCATGCTGATTTTGTTTGRTGCCCTGTAGTCCTTGTGTACAAAAAACCTTTCATGCTTGTAAATATGTGTATAATACATACATATGTATATACATATAATAAAAACTAGTATCAGATCAAAATTTACTCTGTCAATGAGATCACTGTCACCTTTGTATCTAAAGGCAAATAGCCTGGGAAAGTTGATAGCAGGGCTTCAGCAGAGATCCTGCCTGCTGCTCTAAGGTGAGGGCTGTAACCAYTGCATCTTAGCATCACTCATGCCCACAGCCAAAGACAGTCTTCATAACATCACCTTTCCCTTCAAAGCTACGCAATTCCAAACCATGTTAAAATAACCTCATTAATTTATCTGCCCATGAGAAGGTCAGGCTATCTCAGGTCCTTTCAGGATGACTCTGGATGCCTAGCAGAATGAAAAGCTCTGCAGAAGCACAGTGTGCTCCTTGCAGAGGAGGCAGARCAGAGCCACCCAAGCCCAAAGCCACTTACATACAGGCACAGATCCATGTGTCAAACCCTCTGGGCAGCAAATCTGAAGACAACCAGATCCTGCACTGCCATTACAGATTAAAGYATCAGCTATGAAGTAGTTCAGATACTGAAAAGACTTTTCTAGGACTGTGCAACTGAGGAAGTGAAAGCTATGTGCAGGGCTTTCATCCATCAGGGCCTGAATATATGCAAAATCTTCAGGTCTGAGTCAGCATACCCCTCCATGTTTGAAGACTTCCAGACACATCCTTTGACAATATAAAGTATAAATTAAAGTTATTCAACTTAAGAGCTGAAATATAATATTTCCAAGGTTAAGTGTCTCAAAATCTGCAAAGTAACATTTTTAAAATAAAATATCTCACAAGACACCTAGAGCTGGCTGCAGCATATTCAGGATGCGGTCAGTGGCCAGAGCCAAATACTCTACCACAGGAGAGCCAGTAACCCTATGATTAGGCTACAGCAAAGGCCTTGGTGTTTGCCCCACTTCGGAAATGGGGAGGTGACTTTAACCAGAATTTCCTTAGCAGCCAGCATATTGCCTGCTCTGTGAACAGAAAACTCTGCTGCTGACAACTGCTTTTCATGAGATGCTGAGAAGATTTTGCTCAAAAGACAGCAAGTGAGCTAATACTGAACAAGAAAACAAGGTAATAAACTTGCACTTGCATAAAGTCACTCAGGCTTAAATACTTTCCTTRTTCTTGGGAAAAAACCCCAACCACTTTTCTCTGTGTGTTTTAACCAGTMAGATATCAAAAAAGATACTCCAAAATAAACATGTGCCAGACTTTTATGTTGTATATTAAATAAAGCAGTTCCCACTATGTGTACATTGTGTAATATTGCAGAAAAGGTGTCAAGGGATGGAAAGTCTACCAAGTATCATTATGTCCCTGTGATGAGGAGCCTCCTGTTGAATTCCTCTTGGATCCTGCTGCTGGAAACACTGCTCTGACTAGGCCTGTTTACATGTTGTCCATTTTCTGCTAATCCAAAAAGGAACACATTTAAAAGTCTATGATTAAAGCTATTTGCTTTAACTTAGATGTTGATTCTACTTGTGATGTACAATCTGTGGTAGTTCTAAGGTATTTCCAGCAGACATGARTCTGGAGGAAATGAGTACTTTATCCAGTTTGCCATAGAGAGTTACAAATGCATAAAAAGTAATCTTTGCAGCTTAAGCTATATGAACAGTGTGGCATTCTAATTCCATACAGTCATGTAGAATGTTTTTATGTAGATTACACTGTATCTTGTTAACTACCATCATATAAACATCATTAGTATTCTGAAAGATTTTCCTAATAAAACTAAATCATATTGTTGCCAAGTGTTGTTTTTTTCCATGAGAAATAGCTATATTTTAATTTCATATGGGAGTGGAACAGTTGCTGCCATGTTGCTATGCTTGAACCAAATTCTGCTGCTGCCCTGCACTTGGAAACAGTTCCACCAGCCTGGCTGGAAATGGCAAAGAAAGGATTTTGCACTTGGACAAATATCCCTTTGGTCGGAAAGAAAGAATAACTAAATCTTTTACTGCCATCTTTGCAAGCTAAAAGGCACTTTAGTGCCTAGGCAAGTGATTCTGCCCTTTGGGGAAGTTGGAATCAGATAAATCAAATGCATAAATGCAGGAACTCTTCTCAGGCAATTCACATTAGCAAGGCCTATCCCACTGCAGGAAGCCAGAAAACCCTGCTCTAGGTCTGCACAGAACTAATTGGTTTTCARCAAGTTTAAGGCATTTCTTGTTTTGAACAAATCTCTGAAGTCTCATAAATCTAGGTTTACCATGTTAATAAAGCTGTAGACCTCCCAATTTGTACTTTAATTATGTTTTGTTATTGTTATTATCAGCTTATTCTTGCTATGAATGTTTTTGTATCRCTTGAAATTGATGCTAATACTCCCTGACATACAGCCTGACATGTATTAAGAATGCAGAAAATGAAATGACAGAACTAATTAAAAAACCATCTGTTCAGTTAATTTAGAGGTGTGCCAAACAGTTCAAATGAGACTTGGTCAGCAGTAAATCACATCCACCTGTACCATTTGCTTAGCAGTTACTGTCCCTAGTTGTGTTATTTCCTTAGAAATGCTTCTACTGTTCAGCCCAGAGACAGCACACTGAGCAGTGAGRGCATGAAATCACAGCCATTACTCTTGAACAGAAATAGTACACGTAAAAACGTAGTATAAGCCTGCTAGATGAAAAAAAGACATACAACAAAATGCTGTATATCATGTAGACTCACTCCATTAATTGTAATGACTGTGCCTCCAAGACACGGAACAATCACATCAGTATTACCTATAGAGATATTGCAGCTCTCTATCCAGGAAAAATTCCCCCCTTAATGTCAATGGGCTGTACTTTCCTTTCCTGTAAGCCCATCAAAGTTAATAGAGTTGTACCAAGAATACATTTGRTCCCATCTGATTATGGCACACTGAACATGTTATCTTATTGCCTGGCTGCTGTGTTACTGCTTTACATACAGAAAACACAATAATTCAATAAACATTCAACTGGCAAGTTAGATCTTTTTTCTTTTAAAAATAAAGGAAAATAAGAAAGTCTTAGTCTGATGAGCAGCAGTCTGTCATGTGGCAGAACTATATTATCACAGATTTCCTCTGCACCAAAGAAATTTTGCTAGAATTAGAAAAGCACCTATATGYAAAATAAGGTGCCTGGCATTTTCTTCCTGCTCGTTCTGTAGYCAGCTTCCCTCCAGCATGTACCACTTGGATTTGCATTCCAGATTCCCACACASCAGAGGGACTCCCTTAGCCAGTCCCTTTGACTCTTGAAAGCTTCAACCAATGGGCAACTTGAAAGAATKTAAAGCAGACAGTTCCAATGGGAGACAAAGCAGACAGCAGCCACCCACTTTTAGCACTAATCTAATAAAACAGCCTCTAATAAACACCAAAACATCAGATAAAATTATATAACTAATTATTTCTCACCATAAAAACTTCTGACATCTCCTATGCTCCGCATGGTTTCAGGTCAGTATTATTACTTTTCACCAACTTCTACTTTTTGTTTACACAGTGTCATTTTGGTCAGCTTGGGAATTTACCCATCTGTAAGCAAATGAATGGTCAAGTCCAAAAACACCACAAGTTGCACAGAGTAAGAAAGGGGAGGCCCACCAGAACTGGGACATCAGTGTTCCGAGTTCCATGGACAGGGAACTTTCATATTACCTCCCTAAACATGGGCATTAGGAGGGACTTCCGGGGATGCACACCTACACTTTTCTACATTGCTGCAATCAAGAGAATCAGCAGTGGGGAAGGGCAGAGGGGGCTGAGGGCCACAGTATCAGCATGGGCAGAGAGAATCCAGAAGGTATGAAGGGAAGGATGGGAAAACCCTTTTTCTGAGAGACCTGGGGGACTTTAATGACTTAGGGAATACATGGAGAAAAAAGTAAACAAGRGAGATGAGCAAAAAAGGCTGGACAAATGAAAGTAAACCAAAGCATGGGAAGCAGGACACTAGCCAGGGCCCTGAGTGAATGAAAACTCACCTGCTGGCAGCCCTTCACCTGCAGTGAGAGTATTTCTCTCCTGGTTATTCCTGTCACTAAGGGAATCATGTCTTTCTAGCTACATTAAGCCTGCAAAAGTGTGATGTGCCATTCAATAAAGGTTTGTATTAGGGAGAAGAGTACTCATTTCAGAAGAATAATTTTCCAGATATTTGCTGGGGTTTTTTTCCTTTGAAAATGTGGGATAAATTATATCAACAGCCCGGGTGCTGGATAGTTTTGTAGCTTTCAGATCACTTCCATGATAACTCCTGTAATCTAGAAATCACCTGAAACACCATTGACAAAGTTGTGAAGCTGAAAGGCTGCATCATAACAGCTCCAGTTTCTGTACTCCTTGGGCTCACAGCATTTTGCAGGGAATTGTTGTCTGATGAAACTTGAACATTTCCCTCAYACAAAAACAACATCCATTCTCACTSCTRGGAAAAGACTCCATTCAGCAAGCCTGTACTCCAGGAAAATGTTACCAAGAATTTAGGTCAATCCTCTGCAATCACAGTCAGGTCAAGRCTATCCACACCCACTGCCCCATCTGATCCTAAATGCCATTTTCAAGGCTTTCCAGGTTTGCATGCCAAGACCGTTGAATTCTGACACTGAAACCCACTTAAAGAAACCACAAAACTGAGGAAGCTGGAACCACCACAATTTTAGCCTAAACAATATTGGTAGATTTACAGTGGTGGTAAACCCATGAAACGTTCTGAAAAGACAGATTCAAGCCAGCTGAGTGAAGAATTCAGCTAGGGGTTCATTTGACGCATTACTCCCTGCAAAATATTTCAAAATATTTTAATTATCCAGGAAAAGTTATGGCCTCTAGATTGCTAGAAAGTACCTTGTGTTTTTGAAGTAGAGGTTTACTGTATGSATGTCTCTATCCTTYGTACATTGYTGACACTTCTTTACATTTCTACACCCCATGATGGACTRAAATCCAAGTTGCTCATTTTGTCTRCGAATATGTTTGTACAGTAAAGTTTTAACAAAATTATGTTACTGTTATTAAATGTTAGATCCAATTTAAMATTTACTCTCTGTAACATATTTATAGCAGCAAATAGGGTTTTTTTAAATTCATTTATGCAACATTTTGCCTAATGAGCTAAAACTTACTGACTCATTTTATTTTACTGAACGAAGATATTCATATGCACTCATTTTGTTAAAAGATTCACTGAGCCAAGAACTAAAGGCTGTGTGTGCAGCAGTGTAATTTAGCATTTGGCCAATGGATATATGATYAAAGCAAGTGACTTATCATGAAGATAGAAAAGAGTGGTGAGGCAGGGAAAACAATGTTGCATATTTTAATGTATACCTTTTTATATTTCTTTTCTAGCAGCTACATTCCTGACTGTAGCACATAGTGTATATTGAATTACAACCAGAAAGCTTTAATTTCCTGATCTAAAATGCTYTCTCCAATTCTTAAAAAGCATAATGAAAAATTTAGAAGGACAAAGAAGGGAAAAAATATCGAAAGACCAGAAAATGTGTCATTCAGTGGAAGACCTTTACCTGAATAGTATAAGATATAGCTTGATAACAATCTTATCTCCTATGCAGAGGAAAACAAAGGTTTAGGTGGTGGTTCTGTCAACACCTGGAAGATGATACTCAATAWATTTGTATTTGAATTAAGATGATTGAAAATTGGTCAACTATKGGAACAAGTTTTAAGGAGGTGTGACTTCCCACCTTTTCATCACTGTCAGGCAGAATTTGGCTGCTCAGGGGAAATGCCTGGAGACACTGCAGTGCCCACCACCCTCTGGAGAGCACACAGGCCACCCCCACACTGGAGCTGCCCTAGAGCACACCTCAGCTCCCTGCTCCTGAAATTACAAAAATTTCAAAGCACGAGTAGAACAAGCTCCAGCMTGCTGCTCAACAAAACACAAACGTATCTTCCACCAAACACAAGTTACTCAGCTCAGCACAGATAAAGGAAACAAGATAAAATATAGCACTGATATTCAGAGGTCAGGCAGATGTGTTTCCTGTCAGCCTCAGGGCACAGCCAAKAGCTGCCATATCCTAGCTCCTTCACAGCAGTGTGCCCTCTGGTGCAGACAAATGTATCACCCATCACCTTCCACACAGGCTGCAAAACACTTGAGTAGCTTAGCCAAAGTCAAAATGCCTAAACAAAGTATTTACAAAAACATTCYAATCCCAGTGCAGAGAAGTCAACCCTAAAAGCACAATGTTGTGATTATGACACAAACACTAAACATGCAGAGAGGATGAGCAAGGCAATGGCTTGGGACTCATCTGCTGAGGCTTTTCCTCTGGGTAGGTTTCTGCCCAATTCTTTCTGCTCCATAGACTGTTTAAGTGGAAACTGGCTTATTTCCAGTACCTGRCTGCAAATACAAATTTTATTTTGTGTTTTATTTTAAGATGATGGAAGATTAAAAGTTTGAGAACACTCCGCCAGAACCATAAGGGATGGAAGTTCACTGTAATCGCTGACTTGGAAAGCTAAAATAYAGAGAAATCTAAATTGGGGGCTTTTTTCAATTCACTGTGATGTGGAATAGGCAGTTCATTTACTGTGCTAAAGATACATTCAGCTGTCTCTGTTGCAGTTTGAGCTTTGCAAAGGCCCAGAAAAAACCTCAGTAACCACAGACAGATACTATTTTGCATTACTCCRTAGCCTTTGTATTCCAGGATTTGATATGATGGAAGGGGGAGCTAGAAAATCTGAAATCTTGCTTTCTTCTGAGACTAATTTGAGTTTGGGCAAGACACTCTAAACAAAAACACTGGGCCTAAGCTAGGCTCCCAGGCCTATCTTTTTCCTAAGTAGCACATTAAAATGTTTGAAGAGTTTGTGAGCTTCAGACAAAGTATTTGGCCTAAAGTATGCTGGGATCCTCAGTAAACTGACACCAKGGAAGTATTCCCATTCTCTCCTCCCATTTTGGTAATTTTTAACCTTGCATTTATTTTACACTATTTAAAAATATATATCCCCAGTGCTTCTATTGTTAAATATTTAGCCCAGCTGAATATTTCTCAGATCATTGATCATTTTACAGTTCTGAAAGAGAAATTAAAAACATCAAATTGTAGCCCCAAATGATTTATCTATTTGAATAGCTTATTACAGAGGCAGATTTGTTCATGTCCCTGTTTCATAGCTGCAAAAATATGTATTTCAATTTTGTCTTACTGGCTGTTTTCACAAAGAAGCAAGGAATTTTAACCAAGAACTCCCAAATATTAGACCACTGGACTCCTGCATACTCTCAGAATAGCCCATGGACCATTATGCAGCCTCATCAAAATAATTTTTTCTGTTCTGCAGGGTTCCATAAGCCATAAGCTGCTACCTCAGCCTGCTGGCTCTGTTAGGGAGACTGTCCTATGAGTAAGATAAGTAGCATTACTATTTTTGAACACCTTTTGTTGTTCCAGGTTTTTGTTTTGTTCCAGAAAGGGAAGGAGAGAAGGTTTTCCCAATATAGGGTGCTTCTTTTAGTTTTGATGCTTCCTCATAAYGGTCCTTGTGCTCCTTTCTTTGTTCCTCTCTCCCTATTTTTTTCTAGCCAGTAATAATACAGAAATAAAAGCAGTACAGCARTGATTGCCTACTAAAAAGATAGGCCATGCAAAATCCTTGAGGTACTCTTCAGATACCTCCCCCACTCTTTCTTTCTCTTGCCAATTATGATGTACTTAAGATTAAAGTGTGATTTTTTTTCTTTGAAGAAGAGATGAATGTGTTTTCCCACTTTACTAATTACAACATGATATATGAGGCAGAAAGCTTTGCAAGAGGTAGCACAGCATGCAAGCACAGATGAATAATAATTAGGCTTACATGTTTTAGAAATTAARATTTTATTAGAAGGCTGTTATTTGAAAGTTTTAGTGCTGTGTGTAAGTGCAGTTACTATAAGTGGTTGTTTTTTTTTTTTTAATCCAATCAACCAAGTGCTGCTTATAATGTAGGGGCCTCTACTAAGTAAATTCAAAGACTTCCACTGACTTCAAAGGGAGCGGATTCAAGCCCTAGAAAAAGGATTTGTAAAAGTGATTAGTGTCAGGGCTTTGTTTTAGAGCTAAATTGTAACTAACCAGAAAAAATGTTTTTATTAAAAAGATTTAATATACATCTGGGAGTAAGAATTTCTCTCCCAGTTACTGTAAGACACCCAGCACTGAGGGAGAAAGGACRGTCCTACTGCTTTGTTATAAACCCATGGTTTCTTCATTGTTGAAAAGTTTGTGCTGGCATTCAGCAATACAACCTAAAAGAACAGTATTTGTGTTACCAAAGTGTACMTCTCCAGGGACATGCTGGCAGAGAAGCTCTGGAAAGATGACTAACAAATTATSCAAAACCCATCTTTTCCAGCAAGGTAGAAGACATCATGTATCCTTAGTTTCACTCACCTAACATTATGAAAAATAACCCAGAAAACATTGCTGGCTCCAAGTGAAGCCCCAAGTGAAATTACCTTCATTCTTACACATAGATTTCCTTGAATTAAGAAGCTGTTCAGCATGGCAGATTACACCAAGCAGGAGCACTGCATGCTTGGTTTGGCTGTGCCAATCTGAATTGCCCTTTTGGCTTTAAGTGGCCGATTCTCTGAATGCATTATTTCATCCAGCTGGAGTTAGATGTTCCTCAGTGATGAACACAATCATCACTGTACCCATTTCAGGCACTGCATCTCTTGCCTTCCCATTCTCCTTCAGTGTTCTAGAGATCCAGCCAAAGCCTCAGGATTATTTTAATCCCTTTACCCTGCACACAGATCAGTATCCACAGGGAAACATGCAGGTCTCCATGAAGATCAGAGGGTCCACCAACACTGASTAAATTTTAGAACCAGATACTCCAATATTTATTGCTCTGACATCTAGAAACATAGAAAATACTAATGCTGAAAAAAACCCAACCAAAAAAAAAAACCAACCACAACCACATTTGTGATTATGGAATCAAAATAATCATCACAAGTTATGATTTATGGGTGTAATCAGTGAAAACTTAAATTGCTAGCATGGACATATTTAGTTTTCAACCTATGGAAGAAATTCCTGCAAGCCTTTTATACCAACCCAACACTAAGGAGAGGTCAGGCACCAATATTGGTGTGATCGTGGCAGCACAGAGTTCAGAACCTWCTTTGCAGATCAYAAYRAATCCTGGGATGAGATATKCAGTGTTACAGGCAYCCACCCTAGTTTAAAACTAGGTATGGGCACACAGCATCTTTCACAACTGCCCAGGTACAGCAGCTGGCAGTACACAAAAAAAGTGCAACTCTAACAGTGCTTTATTTATTCTGTGAGCATTTCCAAGTGTTTMGGGCTTTAAGCATAAAAAAAGTCGGGAAATTAATAATGACAATAACAAAACAAACAAACAAACCCCAAACAAAACAAAAACAAAGAATCACAAACAAAAAACTCCAAACCAACAACAACAAACCAGTACAAATCATAGATATGTTCTTTAGTTACTATGTTCAAGTCCAAGTTCAAATCTTCTCAAATTCTGGTGGTATTGCACTTTGGAATATGGTTCAGTTTAAGGACCCAGAAGTGAGGGCTGGTGGAGCTGAGCTGAGACCAGCAGCCTCTGTGTGAGAGGAACCGTGCACACGTACAGCTACACCAAGTGTACACATGTATTACAGTACACCAAGTAGGGAGCAGGATAAAACATCTGGGGTTGAACCTACAAATGAAGGTTATGCCCACAGCTTTGTATATGGTTTTGTTCTAAAACCAGGTCAGCATGGTAGTTCCCAAATATATTTCTTCTTAAGAAGATCCTGGAACAGTCATGACACTGAAAATTCTGCTGACATAGAAGAGCTTTCTATTCCACCCCCCTCCCACCACCTCTTTACAATGAGATGTTTAACTCTGTTGGCAATCAAGAGCCTTTCTGTATCTGTTTGCAGTAGGTTATCTATTGATTTTAACTGCTTAAAGTTTAACAGAGTAAATTTCATATTGATCTATTAAACTTAATCATGATTGGTTTTATAGGTTCTGTTAAAACATATAGTGGCCAGGTGTCCCAGTCAATACCTATATACTGTTTTCAATTAACTCACTTCAAGGCAAAAAAATATGGTGTGGAACATATCACTGGTTATTTATTTTGTAGTCCATGTCCTGACTGCTTATGCAACTGACCAAATCAATTTTTAAAACAATTTAACACAGATGCAAACTGTCACTGAAATTCAGGAGAACTATTCTAGTATTRACTGCTTAAGATTGCACTAAACATACAAAGCAATACAAACACCAATAATCTGTTTTAGTTCATTCTCAGTTTCATTTTCTCATAAAATTATGGTGCACACTTTTGTTTGCACTGCATTGTGGATCCTTCATAAAAAGAGTTCTAAGCCTACCAAGAGCACCAAGAGATGGTGTTACACAGTGCAGCAGCTCTGCCAATAACAGGAAAGAGAAGATTTTCTCAGTGTATAAAATATCAGCATGGCATGAGGGAAAGGAATCTTAATTTTTAAAGACTCAATGCCAAAGAAATTTTTTTTTTAGATACCACATTTCTTTGCTAGTTTTCATAATGTGTTTTACAAAGATGTGAAAAAACATCCTACTCTCTCATTCAGGACCACACTAATATTGTCAAAGATTTTTTTTTTTGGTTTATTTCAACCAGTGAAAGTGTGGCCTGCCAGTTTCACATCAAGCTTATCACAGCTGGTACAAATCATTCCTGTCCATCACAGCTGCAGTATACTTCTGTCATTCTCTGAAATTTAGAGAGAATGCTTTAATCATTTTATGGCTTGTGCTGGTGTTCTGACAGTGCAGAACTATTAAAAAAAAAAAAAAAAGAAAGGAAAAGTTCTAAAACTAGGTCAGATSTATTGTTGGCATAATAAATCAGTTTGTTTAAAATCTGTTTTTATTCTACTTTGCAGTTTTGGAAAGTGCTAATCATACATACTTCAAAATTCAGTATTTAAGAAGAAACTCCTTATTTTTCTCATTTCCTTCCTCCAGATTATAAATGTTTTGAGTTCCATGATGCAAATTGCCATAGGCTACTTCATAATTGGATACCACTTCTATTCAGAAGCATTACTTGGACAACTGTAGTGAAGAGAATCTAACATAATCCTAACCTAGATTTAAAAATAGCTAGTTTCCAGAAGAGTATTGTGTTCACAGGTAAAGTGGGAAGTACATTTAATTTAGTTTATGTTTTCTGTATTTGCAATTTATTTAAAACACAGTTTATCTCTTCAAGTTTTGAGAATGATGCTTTTAACCACATGAGTAAGACAAATGCAATTTTAAAGCTACAACTCATTGTGCAAAGGAGAGAGATGTCAATTTGGTTTATAAGCCTCAAGGCAAACCTTAGCCCTGTTAAAACACAGAAAGAGTACTTGTTTAAGTTACRTGAAAAAGTTTGTGTTGCCAGCACAAGGAATAAACTATCATGGAGCATCCATTTCTTCAGTAAATCAAGGCAAGAAGGAAATACAGAAGAGGAACAGAGCTGACAGGCAGCCCTCTAARACAGTGGTTTAGCAGAGATTTCTCCCCACCTTTGTTTTTTTTTAAGAGATGGGTTCCTATGTTTTGATTGCAAATACATATGACACGTGTTCCAGTAAATTCATTTTGTTTAATTTCTATAGTAAGAAAATGGACAAAACAAGAGCTAGAGGTCTTATTTCTATAAAGGTACTATTAGGCATCAGATTCCTGAGGTTTTTTATGTTTTGTGCACATTTTATGGTATCTGTTCCTCAGCTGGCTTTCTCAGGTGTTGTGTGATATTTTTATGTTCATTTAATTGGGAGTTAAAGCAAGCAAAGTTATAGAAGTTTCATCCCTCCATGTTTCCTGCAGGGAGAAGTTGACCATACTGCACAGATCAGAAAGCCATAAAGTCAAACTGATAGGACAACCATCATCATTCAAAGCTCTTGTCTATCAGGTTTTTTTTTTTTACTTTCTTCTGGAAGTGAAAACTCAGCTCTCCTATTACCTCCTAAGGAGTTCAGAAAAGTGTAGGCTTTTCTGTAAGTTGAAAACCACCCTCAAAATGACCTAAAAATGTGAAAATTGCTTGCCTGAAAAGGACTAAAGTTTTCCATGGAAGATCTAGGAAGCAATAAAATATCATTGCATAAATGCCTGTTAACAGAGCACACCCATTATTAATGCAGCACAGTCTGCCGATTTCATGGTGATGGTTCTTTCAGTCTGATTTTTACTATTTTATAAGTAAAACATTTTTGCCAAAGCATATGAAAAGAAGTTTTAAATTCGCATTCTTAAATAAACCAGCATCAGGGAAATAAAAGGGGCAAGTAAATTCTTCAAGAGGAAGGCAAAGCACAGTAATGTTGACTAATATGGGAAAAAGGACACTCTTCTTTATTTTGTASGTTTCAACTCCAAAAGAAGAAAAATCTATCTAAATTTAGAAAAYCCCTATGGGAGCCAGATATGAAGGATGTGAACTGGCCATTGTAGAAAGAGCCTTGAATATTATGACTATGGCAGACTTTTTATGTCTTTTTCAAACACAAAACTTCCAAAGCTCTAGAAACTTGTGGGTTGCTGTATTTTTTTAAAGAAAACCAACCAAACCRGTAGCCCCTCATGATAAGCCTATCRAGATCACAGAAGTTCCTGCAGGAAATACAGAACAGGCTAAAGAAGTTTCTGAGGAAAGGGTCTAGAGAAATTTTAATTAATGAATCCACTGACCAAAATCTAGACAAAGGTAGTCACAGGGCCACAATTAATATATGAGATAGAGGCTGTGTAACTGATGACTCAAAAATGTTAAGCCAGGCTGAGACTCTAACTCACAAGGGAAACCATACTGCAGGTAGAAGAAAAAATACTGTCAGTGGAAAAGGACATTTGAAGACTCATTGATAAGCTGTTGAAAAGAAACTATTCCATTTCTCTTTCCACCCATCTTTTCATGGCTAGATAACTCATGAATGCAAATCAAGAGATGTGCATTCCTTGATTTAAAAAAAAAAAAAAGGTGACAATAAGCTTATGCCCTATTTTCCACCCCCTTTTCACCTTTTCAGATCCCATCATAAAAAAAATCACATGCTCTTTTTAATGGTACAACCAGTTCCAGGAATCAAACTCTCTGCTCAGAACSGAGACAAGATCAGGAATATTTTCTCTTTAAGTTTTAAAGGGTTTTAAAGACATCCRTATGGAAGATCAGGCATATAAATTAGATGATCTTTGGCCTATTTCAGARAACAGTGACTCAATCTATCAGAGCAACTCTCCAGATTATTTATTGGGATGCTTTTCTCCTAACAAAAAAGTCAGCCAGCTTCTAGAATTGCATTAGGTTCAGCTGAAAAGGAGCTGTAGGTTGTCCTGAGAGAGAAGGCAGCTGAATTCTGCTCTACATTTAGCAACAATGAGCCACAAAAAAAAAAATTCTCATGTCTGTCTCCTAAAAGGGAATAAAATACCTTAGCCACTCTTAATGTAGATTATAACCTTTTTTAAGGAGACATTACTTACAGCAAATGCARTTGATGTGCTTATTATTTAAGGTGGTCCCTGCTGAGTCCCTTCTGAAGGGCAGTGCCACCTCTCCCAAAGAAGGCATGCCAGCCTTCTTGTGCACCAGTCCTTTCAAGCTCTCTGGCAGCTAGGCAGCCTCCACTAGCACAGCAGGTSCCACCAGCCTGGCAAGGCTTGGCCATGAGCTGGGGGTGTGGGACAGGCATTCTGTGGCTGCATCCCCTGCCTGAACAGGCTTAGCCCAAAGGAGCCTCCCCACAAGGTACAATCCACCCCTGCAGCCTGGCACCACCTCTGATACTGTTCCAAGGTCTCCATCACATGCTCACACTACTTAAAAGGTGGTATGAGACTGCTGAAATTTTGGGTTATGTGACAAATGTGTACATTAAATATTTAACAATAAATAAAAGAAATCCTTAATCTCAAGAACACAGAAWCCTCTCCCCTTCATTATAAGCAGCTACTTAAATCTCACAATTTATTCCCTAACAAACCAGGCAAAGATTTATTTTGGTTTCTTTGTTTTGTTTTTGGTTTTTTTTTCTTTTTACTTTTTTTTTACCATATGAAAATCTWCAAGAGGAAAGAGTCAAGCAGAAATATCACCTGCAAATCCCCGACATGCTGAGAGAAACTCTTGGGACTATGAGTAGCTCATATTGTGCCACCCAAATAAACTGAGTCATCCCCTCTCTAGACATTGTTATCTAATTCAGCCYGCATGATTTGACCTTGGAGTTCATAAAAGTACATTGGAAAAGAAAAGATCTCAGCTTATAAATCCAACAGAAAATTTTYGAGAGCTTTGAAGAGAAAATGCCTTTTTCTCTCTGGAGAAGAAATAGAATAGTTGGTCGGAGTCTTGTGTTTGCACACAATTGCTACCACACTAAGTTTTTACCTTACTTATTCATGTACATCTATAGGTGTGCAGCATGTTTTCCCAGCAAGCAAACATRTGTCCTGCACACTGCAGCACTGAAGTCTGACACAGCACTAGGTACAAGATGGTTGAATGCTAAAAGGGTGGGAAGAGTCCTGGAGGCTGAGCACATGGTGTACAAAATCACAGCTAAGAATCAAACCACTCATTTGCAATCTAAAAGGGCGTCTTTCTGCACAAAATATTTATTCCTCACCTAAACTTTCAAAATGGTTAAGTCTTTGCATAACCTTTAAAAATCTCTGCAGCTGAAACGCACAGCCACCTGATTAGGCAAATCCACATCCATTCCCTTTCACCACAAATCTCAGCATCACCTGTCTTGCTCCTGCTCTTCCTATCTTCATTCAAAAGGTCAAAAGGATTCAGTGGAAAGGAGCCTATACATCTTTGGGGCATTGACATTTTGTGATTCTCTTCTGTCCTTACAGGCTTTATTTTCCATTCTGCTGTAGGTKGCTGTTACTATACAGACCTGAAGCACCAGGTGTTGTATGACTCAGGGTTTCAAKCCTATGCAAAGCAAAGAGCTAGACAGAAACTTGTTGTCTACAATGGCAAGAAAGGACACTAGGACAGCATTATAAAGCATTCAGGAGACATATGGCCTTTTGCTTTAACTTGATGCCGGCCAGACTTCTGCTTTTTCAGAAAGACATATAGAGATAAACCTCAGGGCTAAGAAGACCCTGTACTAATGAGCTAAAAGTTCACATCAGTTTAAATGAAATCATAGCCCTGATGCTGGTTTAAATTAGCTTTTTTTTTTTTGGCAAACAAGCTTTCAATGCACAGAGGTAAAAGATACCCAAAATCCTGTAAATATTTATGCAAAAGCTATTAAACAGTTCCTCTGTTGATGTGCATCTAAGCTGTTACAYGTATTTAAATGGTAGCATCACATTTTTATCTATGTATTTTGCTTCAATGAGAACACATTTCTCTCTAGTCCTCTTTTAGAAATTTTACCTGAAACTCAGAAGTGTGACAGCAATTTAGAGCATAGATTACATAGCTGAAGCAGAATCAGGAAGCTTGAAGTCATGCATAAAGACACTATTATCCTTTTCCTCTAAGTCCATTGAAGTCAGGCAATTATTAACAAGGAAAAAAATATTTGGGAGAATTATTACCTTCTGAAGGAGAACAGAAACCCAGCAGTAAACCAAATATTATCTAAGTAGGCAAGTGGTGTGCTAAGGAAAGACAGCAGCAATTTCACCTAAATAACACAACTATCAAAACTTAATGCCAGATACACAGAGCTGGAAAGGTAAAGGAGACCACCACCAGCATTTTCAATACTCTTTCAGGCATCTGCATTTTATAAAAGCTCAGAGATGGTCAGGTGTGATCTATCAGCAAGGCTGTCTGTAATTAAAGCCCATTATGCAACTTCAGAAACTGCTATTGGTCCTGTCCATTAACTTCTGCATGTTCTTTTCAAGTGTTTAGGAGTTTTCTATTCATCTGAATGTTGCTGATTCTTGCACATCTATAAAGAGAATATACTAATTTCTTAAGCCTTACARATCCTAGTATTTAATCCTATGCTAAACAGAGCTTGTGGCTTATATTAATACAAAAGCTTAAGATGGGTTAGTTGTGAGGATTATTGACGAGAACCTTTTGGTAGAAGGCTAGGGTTTGGATCATCCTCCTAAAGTGCAGGTGTGATTCAGTTCTCCTTAACTGATATTAAATAGATGAAGGTCTCTTATCTGRCCTTCTGCAATGATAGCTATTATGCAGTCTTTCCTGAAAGTTTATTCTTTGTCAATTTTGCTTTGTACTGGGAAGTTTTCCCTAATATCAAAGTTACATTTTCCCTCTCTGCTTGAAGCTTTGGTTTCTTATCTTCCTCTCTAAATTAATCAACCATGACTGTAACATGCTTAATGTAGAAATTATATTTTGATCAACTAATTTCCTGACCTGAAATGCCCAACTCTGATTTTTTTCCTTGTACAGTCTTATTTTACTATTTACTGATACTTTGCTATCTCTAAATTATTTTCATTTTGTCTGTCTTTCAAAAAATGTGGCACCCATAATCAAGTGAGGAAGTCTGTGGGAGCAATGGGTTCTTAGTCATAAAAGTGACAGTGTAGGGTAATACCACTCTTGCTTTCTTATTRTGCTGACAAAGAATTCATGTGTTGTTTTGATCCATTATAATCCTCTCTGCTCAAACATCTTTTCACTRTATCTTACAGCTGGTTGAAAGTCAAAAGGTATCAAATGTGCAGTGCAGGTAGAGCTGTCAGAGAAACTGGTAGTCAGGATTTGATTCTAGAGAGAGCACATGGTGTCTGTCTTTTAAGTGAGCTGAAAGGGTGGTAAGAAAAATAAAGCACTTCTTTGAGAACCATGAAGGTGTGGGAGGCCTGCTAGCTATGAGGAAGGAAGTAGGAAAGACAGCTGAAGAAGGAAGGGTAAAACCCAATGGAAAGAATAAAGTTTAAATAAATCTAAGCCAGTTAAAAAATGCAAATTTAATTTGGGACTTAAGATGCAAATTAAATGGGCTCTTCCCCAGAACTTCCATCCAAATGTGCTAATATCCCTTCTCACACATGTTGTATTTACAAATATAAATAAGTTTGTTCCTCTGGAGTTCWGAGTTCATGTACTTGTAAAATAAATCTCAAACATGACATGCGAGACATCTGTGTTTATTTTCTTTTGATTTCTGTCTTTTGGGCTCTCATATTATTGATATTAAAACCCAGTCCTATAAACTCAACCAGCTTCTGTGGTTTCCAATCAAGGAAATTAAACTTGTATAGAATAAATTGGGATTTTTTTATATCCACAGAGTTTTCATAGACTTCAATGTATGCTCTCAGTGACACTGAGCAAAATTTATAGCTGCAGCTAAGTCAGTGAGTCTTGTTGACGTGCAGTGTAGCCCAGCCCAAGCAGACTATTATGGGAAGAAAGCAATTTTTATTTTTCCTAGCGAAGGTAGCTGATAGAGACTCAATGCAAAGATCTACCCTCAGATCAAGGGAAGAGAGAGTACTTTAGGCTCCTATTTTTCCAAATAAAAATACACTTAAAGATTTCATTTCACTTTCATTTTACTTTATCTTACAGGCTGTGTTTAAGTCATTCTCAAAACAAGCTAAACTCCATCTTGTTGTGTATTCTTTCTGTATTCAGCCCTCATTCTGTTCTCCAACCTGGTATTTCAGTAAGATGCTGCTGAAATTGAGGGGCTGTGTGTTTTTCTCTCAGTGTTTTCTCTTCCACTTTGGTGTGGTTTAAACAGAGAGGTATGTATGCCTACTGCTGTTTCAAGACATCCTGTGTCGTATTTTTGATGGTGCTAAACAGAAACAGAGTTCATTTTCTGTCATCTTTGCACTCTCTGTGCTGCACAATGGATGTCAGAACATCTGGGCRCTCTGCTTGGGTGTGCCAACATGAAAGAGTCAAACCTCAGATCTTTTGGCTATCCACCACGTATGTTTAGATAAAATAATTTCCCAGTAGTGTTTCCTGCAGGTAAAGTCACAGTAACWGAGTGTCAGTGCCTGAAGATCCACCACCTCGTACAGCCTGAGTTATCTGGGTCAGCAAGAAGAGGATTAGTAAGAGCAGCTCTTTTTAGAGTTTAAATTAAAGTTTATAGGAAGTAATCTYTCTTTAAAGTTCCTGAAAGCCTCAACACATGAGGGAGAGATTGAGACCTATGCTTTTATATCTGCTTCTTGTAAAGGATCATTTGTCATGACCTATTACTGTGTCATAAATAATGCACTACAGGGAAATATTTTCTCCTAGGTGCTTTACTGTGGCTAAGGACTTCACTCTAACCAACAAATCCCTGCTGAGCTTCTCTGACAACTTTTGTATATAATGCCAGTGTTTCACTGATATTTACTAGACATGCTCAGATTAGAGTCAGATTTTTAGGGACCATACTTAGCATCCCATTTCACCTTATCAGTAATCATCAAACATCACAGCTTGTACCACTATAACTGAGACAACTGTTTTTGTTTGCTTTCATTCTGTTTGAAGGGCTCCCTTTCCCCAGGCAGCTCTATCTGAGCAGTACTGTGCCAGGGCAATTAATGCCCARTTTGGGCTGCGCTGTTGCTCTGAGCTCAGCACAGTGGTGGGGCACTAAAGGCGGTTTTCAGAAATGACTGAGACCATGATAGAGCTGGAAGTCACAGCGTTTTGTGAGTAAGTTTCCACCTGAGAACATTCAGACTGTAGTTTCTGACAGTGCAGGTTGGATCAGTTGAAAAATTTTCAGTGGCTTTTGGAGAGATATGGRTTTCCATGACTTTTTCAGAAAATTTGGAAACATGGTCACAGCATGTTATTGCATGTTCCTATGGTTTTCACGGTCTTGAGGAGAGAATTTAGGAGTTTCAAAAGAGGAAAGGTATTCCAACAAGCCAYCCTAGAAWTTTTTTTACGAAACAACTTAGTCTCTGATTTGTAAGGTTAGGAGTTGAGCATGCCTATGCTGTTCTCAGAGAAAATCTCTGCACTGCTCCAGTGGGCTAAAGATTGTGCCATAAATACAAAATAGTGTTGAAACATGGGCGATATGGGCAGTATTGATAAAGGGGTCATTGGAGYTCTGATGAAAACTTACTGCAGGTCTTTAATTCTGTAACTATCCTTTATATTCTCCTATTTAAGTAATATTCTCATRTACAGATAATATATTCTTTACAGACTATTGGAACAATCACTGTAATTTAGAAGAAAACATGATGTGAGGACTGTAAGGTAGTGAAGTGAGTCATTTACTACACATTCCCCTCCCTGCATGGATATAGAAATAAATGTTCTGCACTGGAGTGCTTGGCACGTACAATTATGCTGTTTGCTCAAGTACACTCTGTCTTGCAGTTGCAAGTTAAGCCATTTTTCTCTTGGTGGTTCCTTCAGTACATTTACCTTTCTCTAAAAACTGTGTGTGTTGTCAAGCTTGCAGCCATAGACACTCTTTTCCTCCTTGAAATATTCTGGTCAAAATTTTTAAGATATCTTTAAGGATTAGGCCCCCAGTATGAGAAACAAGGAGAATTGCATGCCTCAGTTTCTTAAGCACACTTGARAATCCCATTCTTCTCCCATGCAAGGACAGGACTAAAAAGGTAGAAAAACCCATATACTTTCAGGCCATCATCTTGCAAGAATTTCTTTATACGAGGTGGATTAAATATGTGCAGAAGCATTTTCAATACGTGGATTTAAATGCAGATTTGATTGGAAAACAACCTTTATATATGCAAGGAAATGCCATTTTAAAGGAACATTTTAATACACTGGTGTGCCTGGCTTCCCCAGATATTTAGCAATGGTAAAAGTCAAACTTTTTAGCTCCGGTGTAGCTTTGGATTAGCAAGCAGGTCCTGGACACATTGTATTTTATAYACCGTGAACAGTTTCCTCTTATTAATCCAGCATGCAAGACTTTCATTTCCTACTGAGGCCCATTTTTTTATTTCTTGCAGATTTTAAAATCTGTTGTGTTGGCACTTCACTTCTTGGAGACCACTGGTGTCATTTTCTCCAAATTGTTAGCGTAAACAGTCTGTAACTTGAGTAAGCCAAATGTGGGTGTATTAATCTTCCTAGTGCCAGCTAAGCAAGCCTGGCAAGGCACAGTTTAATTCTGATATCAGAAGAGCAGAAAACAGTAATCACTTTTTCCCCCCTTTTTAGTGCTGAAAGGCCCAGACCCTTGTAAGTATATTTGGCTCTTGTAAGTTAAAAGATGAATTGAAGATGAAGGAAATTTTTTTATAATCGTATAAAGGAGCACAGATGAGCAAGTTAGGATAGGAAAAGAGCAGCAAGGAATATTTTAAATAGTGGTCAAAAAGTAGACTGGCATATACAGATCGCTGGCATCATCAGTGTTAGTTAAAAGCTAACTCCACCAYATCAAATAAAGCAAAACATGACTTMATGAGTGTTCTGCAAGATTAWTAAGTTAAAATCTGGCTACTGTTAGACATCGTTCAAGATAGCTGCCACTCTCCTTGGTGAGAAGCCTGTCTCACAAGCCACTACATCAGCCTCAGCATATGGTTGCCTTGCRAGATATCCTCCTGTACAGTGACCATGGGGAAGTCCAGGTCAGCTTCCTGCGGGATGCTTCAGCCTGGCTTTCAGGACAGAGGGTGTAATTCRAGCCTCAGAGCTCTCTCCGTGTTAGCAGAAGGTGTGGTGACAGATTTCCCACTCCTTGAGTTGAATGTCAAGAGTTGTTACTTCCACTGCAATGTTCCCCTTCCCCCGCAGCCCACAGACAGAGCTCACTGGGTTTCTGGATCAGGATAGATGGCGCAGAGATGCAGGAGGGCAGGAGGCAGGGGGATGCCAAGGGAAGGGTCCAAACTGTCCTGGCAGCAGTGTGCTTCAAACAAGGARAATTTGGAGAGCCTCAGACAGTCAGTAATGTTGTATTTGCAAGGACATTGCTGGTGCTTCAGGAGGGTACGTGGGCTATGTGCTACCCCCAAAACATTTGAAACCTCCAGGGAGATTATCAGCACTCTGGAGCCAATTTCATGCCTTCTCCTAGGAGGGCAAACATCTCTCCTTGCATTTGTTACCAGGAAGCAGAGAGATCCCATCACATGCCCATTCCAGMAAAGCTCACATGTAACCTGAATCCCTGTGGAATTATTAAGTCAAGCACTGTCTTTATGGATTTTATGCTCATATTCCACATTGTGTTTAAATGCTTTCCTGGGAGGGGGCCAGTGCTCCCTGCCATCTGAGWATGGGTTACCAGAAAAAGAAAAGCYTAAGACCAGCTTTAGCCCCATAAAACTGTCATGGATCAATTCACCTACAGGCTTCAGTATGACCTCAAATAAATCAACTAAAGCCTTTGAGATCCAAGCACTCTTAATTACTGTTGATGTGAACAGTGAAATGGGTTGCTTAGTACCCTATACCATCCCCAAAGTTTCAGTATTTACATCTGTGGAAGAGGTTTCCAGACACACAGGGCCCTTGCTTTCTGTAATATGTTTTCCTTGACAGGAGATAATAAAATTCATTGGGAAAATAGGGTTGAGTAATCTGYCCCAGAAGCTTTACACATAATAATYTACTACTGTGCTTTCAGGTTCCTCTGGCACTTGCAGTGTTCCACACCACAGAAGAGCACTGATGCACTCTGTCAGAGCTCTGGTGCTGGCATATGAGGTCAACAACGTGTCTTAGAAAGGTTCTGAAATACTTGTTCTGCTTTGTTTGTTTTTGGTGAGAGGGTGGGTTCTCTCTGATCTGCAGTGGCCATTCTCTTCCTAGCCAAACAAAATCCAGCTCCTTCCTTCTGGGCATGGATAGCCAGCTCAAACCTGCTGCGCTCTGAATGCCATAGCTGCTGCTTTGCTATGGCCAACAGAAAAACAAAGAGTGGGAAGGCCACTGCTGAACTATAAAAAAAGAATTTCTGGCTTCATGTAGATAGGTAAACATGCACACTTTCAAATTTTACTTTAAAATTTAACTGTAGCTACAGAGATGTTTGTGCTTAAAAGAAAGCAYTGTCTTTTCCTGCTTGAAATCAATATTTACCATTGTGTTTTCTCTGACATTCCTGAAATGAATGCAAATAATCACAAATACACAAGCAGGAATGATCTGTCAATCACTACTTTTTCTGGAAGTGAACAAGGCCAGAATATGGGMCAAGAGCCAATAAGAAAAATAATACTCCAGGAAGCTGTAATGCTTACTGTAACCACAGCCTGAAGCATCAGCATTTCAGATATCAATAATTTACAGGAATAGATAATGACAACAGCTTGATTCAACTTCTCATATGCCCCACAGGAAACAAATCAACATAGGTAACTGGAGATACACTGCAGTGAGTTCTGAAATGCCAGATTTTGTGAATTTGGGTCTAGTACTGTTTCCAAAGCTACTAACAGATGTGAGGGGTGGGCTCAAATCTGTTGATGTGAGGCAGAGTYTTGCCATTTATTTCAACTGGCTTTTCAATGAGGCCCTTTGTGACATTTCTCGAGAGGCTCAAAGTACCCAAACCAAATCATCAGCTTAGTCTCCATTTTGTCCTTTTGCAAAACTCAGACACCTGTGGGATGTCAGGCAGCAAACATTAAAACGAGACATGACATGCTTGTCCCACTGAAATAAATGGGCATTTCATCATTGGTTCTTAGCTTAATTTCCTATGGTGCTGACATACAAACACAGGAGCAAGAGGAGGAGAGGATCCACAGTTGATTTAAGGAAAGTCTATACCCACTCTTCTTAAGCAGAGAGTAAAACCTACTTTAAAACTGACAAATTCTGTCATTGAGACAGAAGTACATCAGCAGAAGGCTAATGTAATCACATTTTTCTACAATGGCAATGTATTTTTAAATATCTTCAATTCATTCTCTTTTAAATAAAATACAGTGAAATAATAGAACAAGAACAAAATTCTATCAAATTATAAGGAAGCCAGCTACTTTAATCTGCAGGTGACAGAACCAATACCACCCTCATGCTTTATTGAAATGTGTTATAGATGGYCTCAATTTCTTCATTCCCTCCACTTCAKTACAGTTAACAATTTAAAAAGTAAYAGCATGGTTCCTGTTGGCTTGTCTGAGCAAAGTCATTAGAACAAGACAATCCATTTTGTTTTCTGGACAGTCAACATTGTTGTTTTCTGACATAGGTGTTGCTTTGTACTAATTTAATATCCAWGTTCTCATCATTCTGAAATAAAATTTCAGAATTTCTAATTCCCAGATATCTTCTATTTATTTGTGTGACACCTTRCTTAGGACCCAAGTAAATGCCAGCCCCATACATTCAAATGTCAAAGGATTCAAATTAGTCATGAGATGGTTTTTGAAGTCATGAGAGTGTAAATCAACTAAGACTTGGGGGGGGAGGGTTTAAAATATATTCAAGTGGGCATTTGTATGCACTTGTGTGACTACTGGTGCTTTATGAAACATCAGCAGTACCATGAACCCAGGCAACATCACAAAGCTCATCACACACCTCAGGTTAGTAAGACAAGGCCTGAGAGAGGATCCCTATCTAAATAAATGCACTCTGCCTGTTTGGGGCTTTGAGCTAGATCTTAAGAATTTTCTGTTCAAAACTGTTTTGTCTTCTGGTTCATATTTAAGATACATTCACATGTTTAATAAAAGAAAAGGTATTTACCARGAAAAAAATCAGAGAAAACCTCAAGAAGGCAGGACAGACTATCTTACATTTCAGAATTTCACTAACCTATATTTCTGGACTGAAACCACTGTGGCACTGCCATGGGGACAYAGCCAAGAGGAGAAAGTGGAGGAGGGGACAAGGCATCCCTGACAACCTGAGTCAGGTCATTCCCAACCAGTGCCTAGTGGTGTGAAGGGGACCAATATCATTCTGTGTGCATAAGGTACTATGGACCTAAGCTGGGGTGGCCAAGGAAACAGAAGCAGTGAGACTGACTACGCACAATTCCTTTASTTATGCAGCCCAGCCTTCCCAAAAGCAGCCGTTATCCTACCAGGTTCCTGGCACCTGATGGTCACACTGGGAGGGAATGAGTCTCCCAGACCCATTTTGGGGTTTTTTGATTCCCTGTGGCTAAAGCAGATGCCCAAATGTATCTGGGTGCTCTTTGTTAGATTTGACTGTCCATCAAACTGAAAGTAGCTCATGGACAGCCACATGGGCCAGAAACACACTTGACCCRTGTGGTCTGACTTGAAACACAGGCTGTGCATGCTCCTATTACACACAGGGACAGAATATTTGAAAATCTAGGGAAAACAGCACTTCAGAGCCCAGCACAGCAAAGATGTGCATCCTTGGGGCTGGGTAACACCCTCCTAACTCCATGCTTGTTCCCATTKCCACGTGTTGTCTGTCACCACAATTGAAAGCAATGAGATCGAAGCACCTGTGAAAGAGCTGCTCTCTCTTTGGTGYTGTGAAATACTTTGAAAATCTGCCTCTAACAAAAAGTACAATCCTTTGAAAAATATAATGTAAAGGAAATAAGGATTGCTGTTCCACAATGTCTCCATGGGAAAAGTAAAAAAAAAACTGTGATGGGGAACAGAGGTTTCACCCAGCTATTTTTTATCAATCACAAAGGTATCTCCTAATAAATCAAGTTAATTCATACACACTGAATTTGCATTTCACTTAATTGCCTTTCAAAGTTATTACAAGTAATATAACAAAATGGTCATTGTTTTAACTCTACAGGGATGTTGTCAAGACAGTATATTACAATACACAAAGTTAAAAACCCCATGTTGCCAAATTTATATCATCATGCAATGTAGTTTCCAGTGTCATAAATTTCAGGCGGCAAGTTTAGCATTTTGAACAATTCATCTGGAAAAGTGACAGTATATTTACTTCTACCTTATTTCTCCTCTGAGTTCACATAAGAGAAGTAACTGGAAAGCTATGTCTGACTTRTAATAAATACAGCACTGCATAAGGTATTTAGAAGCCTTTGACAAGGCAAACCCATAAATGTAGTCCTCAATAAATCTCAGGTTTGGTATAGCACCTGTTGACCAATGTCATTTTCTCTGCTTAAGTATTGTGCAAATGAGTTCTGGGGCAGATTTACTGGCAAAGGGAGAGAACTGAGAAAGGGGTTTTAGTCCCAGCCATTAATCTCAGTGCTGCAATGCTCTCTCTCTTCTCCAGATGACTCAGGGTAAGTCCAAAGCTTATACTGAGTCCAAACCAGTTATACTGAGGCTCTACTTTCCTCTGGCATATGATGTGCATATAGCCATATATATTGTAGGTACCTTGTTCAGTGGAATCTCTCATTTGGGAAAAATGCAAGTGGTACACATATGTATTCAGTTCTTTCTGCTGGATGGTATAAACTGACCCTCAGTAATATGTTATTAAGAAGCTCCAGCTTCACAGAACTGACATTATGACACACATAATATTTTCATAAACTGTGAAGGCTAATAAGTGTTATTATGGAGTAAGCACTTCTGTATTTTCACAAAGTGCTTGATAGAATTGGACCTTCTCTAGAGGTAGGATGTGATTAATATAACCTCACCCTCAGATCTAAGAATACTTTGATTATTTGTCCAGATAATTAAAGCTGTTTACTTGTGCAATGAAAGACCAATTTAAACAGATTGTGAACCTTAGCCTAGGGAGCATTCAAGAGTTCTGAAGCTTTTTACTGGCAAAGAATGAATTTTAATACTGACATAATTATTTCATCATTAYGAACATACTGAGATTGGTAAAGATGCTTCCTAAAATTGGGATTATGATCTAAGTGTGCCGCAGTCAGACAGAAAGCTGTCAGCTATTTCTTGAGCCTACCTTGTGGCTAGAAAGAAATCATTCTGTAAAGAAAGGTGGAACACTAACTATAACCTTTAAACAGCCAAGGGAATTATGTTAACAAATAYAAACATGTGCATGTGTGCAGCATAACAGAGTGACCATGTTACTATCATTTGGGGCATCCTAACACACATTAAACTGCATGATTTCTTTCCCTGCCTTTTTTCAAAGGTTTTTTTCTTAGTACTGAGTTCATCCATATTCTCTTGGACCTCGTGGGAGAATGAATTATTAGAGGCAGGCATTAGYGCCAAAAGGCACAGGGTGTAAAATCTTTGCACAGAGCTGGCAGGAATAGAAGAGGATATGTTACAGGGCCATGTCCATGTCAGGAGGTCATGCCTTTATCAGGTACAATGGAAATTTAACTTGCATTTTTTTCTGTTCCTCTAACTATCTCTGTAGGCATTCATATTCAGAAGTAGGAGAGAATTTTTTGCCTTGGGATTAGCCAGAAGAGTTGCTGGGGGCTGAGGTGGAGTGATATCAGGAGCCACTGCTTCTGACAAGGATGCTGTGAGCTGCAAGGAGGGCTTACATTAACAGACTGAATGGATGCTCTTAATCCTCTTCAGTGCAATTGCCAAGGTTAGAGGAAGTGACCAGTAAACAACATCTCCTGCCTTCACGTGGCTCACAAATTCAAGGTTTTCTCTGTGTGTGCAGAATTACTGATTGCCTTAAAATAAGTAAATAARWAAGTAAGTAAATGAATAAATATTGYTGTGAGACTGGAGAGGTCCAAGATGTCTGTCTGGACATTTAAACCTCTGCCTATTTCTTGTGTCCTTTGAGGACTTCTATTTTTCACTGGTAGTGAAGGTCAACAAATATTGCACGGAAGGATTTTTTTCCAGTTTCTGTTTTGTTATAAATACGCACAAACATTGAACCTATTTTGTTTTAAAGGCAAGAAAAGAGTGGAGAGAATCCTGACTACAGTCCATGTGCAGTTCCARGAAGACCTCCCATTTTTCCCCTCTAATTGTAGGCATATCCTGCAAAATGGGATCTCTACCCAGTGGCAGGGAAAGGTTTTCTGTGAAAAATATATTGCCATGGAGGGAAATTACACAGAAAAAAGAAGATAGAAACAATAATCAATAACATATAAAATAGTGGAAAAGTAGCAAAAAGACATTTGGAAGGGAATATATGAATTTTCGTGAGGACTATTTGGTGTAGTTTACACATTCACCGATATTTTAGCAGGATGTACTTCTGACTGATTACTGTAATACAAAATTCCACCCAAGCACCACGCAGATTTATTGTTTTTCACATAAAAATACATTGCAGTAAATATTTAAAAAATGTTCCTAAATTCAAGATGCTGAATTTGCTCTTTGCAAATGTTACTGATGAACTTGCTAATGTAATATTTTGACCTTCTTACCACTCCTGTCTTTATGTTCTTCATCTGGCTGTAGGCTAGATGAAGTATAGTTCGACTAGATTTTTTCCATTCTTGACAGCCGGAAACAAAACAGCAGAGAGAAAAAAAAAAAAAAGAAACAGACAACAAAACAAAATCAAAGCCTGAGCTGTTATGAAAATCAAGAAATATTTGCTAAATGAGTCAGCAAGGTCTAGATCCTTGCTCTTCACACAATCATGTGCAGAAATGACTCTGTGACAAGAAATCCTGTTAAAGAATTACATTTTTARGTAGAAGCGTGAAAATCAAATATAGGGTTTTAAACGCATTTGGTCTCTCCTCTAAAATACTCTAATACTTTGCTAGAGAGCACTGACAAGCTGGGACTTTTTGATTTTAAAATAAATGGGTAATGAGAAAAACAGAAAGCATCCCTAACTTCTAATTGCAAAATTCACTTTTCCTTTTGTTCAGTCAATTAACRAAAAACTAAAAATCAGAGTGAACTTCTTATACATGAAATGTTTTAATTAGAGTAGGCTAAGGAGGTATCTGTCCTCAGAAGACCATATGGCTTAAAAAATAAGTAATTCCACATCACTGGTTTGCTGGCAATAATGGAGTGAGGCGGAAGAATGAATTAATTTTAAATCACATCCATAAGGGAATGAATTGTTCAGAATGCTYTTTGTGCCACACAATGACTGTAATTTTAAACTGCTAATACCTTGCAATAAGACCCATAAATGGGTTATTTCTTGCTTTTCATGGGGCCAAATTCTGCTCTTTTGATGTTCTTGTGTAGCTGTTATTAAGATCAATGAAAGTCAAGCCAACTTTTACAAGTGGGGGATTTGTTTGAAATCTATTTGGACATAGCTGGATRAAGTTGGGCTGCCCAGCTCAGCTGTTCCTCCATGTGTGCCAGAGAGCACCTGCAGCATTTAGATGAGCAAAAAAGGGGGTTCCTGCCTAACTACTGTCTCTTACCACCCAAAATGTGCCTTTTGGGTCAGGGATTTGTCTTCAATTTCYTTTTTGCAATTCTGGTTAGTTCAATGAGTGTCTCTCTATCACAGGTTGCCTGTGCTGGGCCCAGTTTACCTGATGAGCAACTTTCCTGGAAAACATAAAATGTGAGGAAATGTCTTTGAAGGATAGGATGCRTCTGACAAAGCTGAAAATACAATTATTGATTTAAATAGTTCAAAGTGCTGCACATTCATTACCTAGAGAAGAAAACCATTGTTGTTGTTTCATGTTACTCGTGGTACAGTCCAGCTGGAGGCCTTGGTCTGCRGGATCAATAGGAGATTAGAATTCCCACTCTGTCTGGAGTTATGCTATCCACCAGCAGTATCTACCATGTTGGCTGATATTGGCTGATTTATACATGGGAGCATGGATACGGGTGCTCAGATATACTGAAATACAATGACCATAGCTTTGAAGCACTGAAACTTAAGTGATAGCACCGCACGGTTTCAGAATTTGCTGGGTTTCAAGCCTGTCTGGAGGGAGAGGTACCTTATTGCAGCCCTAAGGGCAGCTGGGCAGAGGGTATGAGCTGCAATTCACACAGGGGAAGCTGCCCTGATCTGATGACTGCCCACTACCTCAGCAGGACACAGCCCACCACGGGGGTGCAGCCTGAATGYGAGAACACGTCCTAAATCCCACTGGTGTCACCAGTGGGCGAGCCCCTCAAGTCCAGGTGCTGTTTAATCTACTAAAGGTTCTGCCAAGCCCCTACAGCTGTAACTGAAGCTCCACACATCCTGCTTAAGTTGCCAACTCCCCCTGAACCCCAGAGGTGCTCAGCTTCTCACTGGCAGAGGTCCCACAAACCCCCAAACATGCCCTGAGCAGCTCTAGTCAGCAAACCTGGAGCTGCCCTGCTGATGCTGCCGCATCAGCTGGGCTCTGTACAAAATGAGAGGGGATGTGAGGCAGCTCTATGTTTGTGGAAAACAGCTCTACAGCTAAAAAATTTCAATGTAGGAAACCTCAATTAAATTCAATCCTTTTTGTGAATGGATCTGAGTCCACCCCTAGGAACCTGCAAGCCATTATACCATAATGTAGACAACTACAGAAACGTTTGTCACCTTCCCTGGGAGGACTGCTCCCTGTCATGTGACATAACAAAACTATCTAGGCCGCAATGAAAGCTGTTTTAACTCTAAAAGCTACACTGTTTCACTCAGGATTAAACTAAATAAAGCCTTTACTGGGGTAGGTAATAGCACTCAAGTTTCCATGATTTATATTGCTAAAATCAGGACAGGTCTGAACCCCTTAGTAAGCTGAATATTTACTTTTTCTGTGCCAGGTGTAGAAGCTCAAATGAGAAAAMCTCTGAGGAAATCAACTACTGTCAGGTGACAGAGTCACACAAGCCAGTTTTGTACCACTGCAGGAAACTTTTTCAGGGGGAAGTACTCTGGCTAAACCCTGGTAATGAATCAGCYGTGCCTCTGTGCAGGCATGGCCTTGAGATCTCCCTTCCACAAGAGATAAAGGAGAGATCAGGATTATTAACTGTATTAATGTAGAGAAGCRGACAGAGAAAGACAGTGTGACCTAAAGCAGGGAGGTCCATAAGAATCTGAAAGGAATCATAYTGATGCTTTCCTCCACCATTAATATTTGTGTTCAGGTGTATTCTCCTCTGAAAGCATTCATCAGCAATCATATAGATTGAAAATATAATTCCTTTTTCTCATATGGAACCAGAAAACATACACCTGCATATTTCTTTTTCCTGTATTGTTTTCCATAAAGTATGTTTGTAAAAGAGTAGAATTGACTAGAGGAGCACTGCAATGTTGTTAGCTCAGAGATAAGCATCCTACTCAATTCCTTTCTGTAGCTAGACATGTCAAAATGATGGAAAGAGGCAGAAGAACAGTGGCAGAAATAGAAGCCTGATGGGCTAAAATAACAGAACAGAAAAATTGGAAGAGGCAAGAAAACCTTCAGTGGTCTTTTCATATATATAGGCAGTTTAGAAACACTGTCCTAGTTGGAATATATCCATTGAAGCCTAATCAGCCCCTGAAATTCTGTTAAGAACAGCCTAGAACAACAACTACATTGTAAGAAAGGAGATAAGCTCAATTCTTTTCTTTTTTAGTCCTTACAGAGACTGAAAGTTTAGCTCATGTTCCACAGACCAAAGAACCTAAACTACAATGGGAGGCTGCTCAAAAATGAGCGATACTTTTCTTCTTACAAGTAGTAAGCTCCATCAAGMATTGTAACCAAGCAGCTCTTCAGAAAGGAATCCCAATCATAGCCCAGCCCAGTGACAGAAAGAATGCATGTCTGGGTGGGTAAATGAGAGCCTGGAGCTGGGACCACATATCTGAGCCAGGGCAAGTTCAGCTCACAATACTTGCCCATGCTTAGAAGTAATTGACCTTGATTCCAGTGCTGGTGTGGGGTACTCTCCTTTTTCTGTACTCTGCCTCTGCAGGCCCCATGTGAGAGACAAAGCACTGGGGTCTGAAGCAGCTACTGTTTGTGTCATCTGTTGGAAATTGCCAAAGGAGGGGGCAAGTTTTGGATCCCCTGTTTCTCCCTCATCTATCTCTGCTTCACTCACTCTTTAGTTTTCCCTATATCTGTAATAAAGATTCACCATCACTCCAGCCCTGTTCCAGCAACAGGAAACCCTTCAGTTGCCAGTTACCTTTGCAAAAAAATTACTTCAGCCATACCAAAA
>CADDXX010000037.1:2093176-2149637 GCA_902810485.1 Alauda arvensis
AGCTCTCCTTGTTCACAGTGAGATGACAACAGGACGTTGTCTTCTTGGCAGGACATCCACCCTTTAATTTTCCAGAATCATTGAGGCACATGAAGACTTTGACAAAATGAGATTCACAAAGAGACTGCCAGAGACAGAGGCAATGGGCCTCATTCTCATTTGCCCTGAGGTTGATTTATATTCTGCTTCTTGTGTGGATATCAGAGTGCACCTGAAAAATAAAATGTGTTCATACCTCTCTGGCACTGCTGGGATGCTACAGTGGGTCCTTGTGTGAATTGAAACAGTCCTTCTGCCTCTCAGCTGGGACTTGCACTGTGTTTTGCCTTTACTGGGCACRGGAAGCCTAATGGAAGAAAATTTCAATATGACTGTGCTGAGCAGCTCACKGAGGAACACAGACCCTCACTGAAACTGGAACAAAAAGTCTTAAGTCTGAGTCTCAGAGGTGCACCCTGTATCCTCTGCCAGTGCTTACTTGACAGAAAAACTGCCAACCATAGCAGTCAAATGTGCAGTACTTTGTCTTGCAGAAGCTGTTGCTGCCACACTCTGCAAACACACTCTCCCCAGGCAGCAATTGCAGTGGATATTGTGTACCAATGTAGCAGCCAGCCCTAACATTCTGTGCCCAGATACACTTACTTAGCTGTCTTTGTTCTGCTCTGCCATCGTTTTGCATAAGAAACCACTGAGAAGTTGAAATCTTCTGAAACGAGCCACTGGCAGAGTAGTGTGAAGATAAATAAAAGYGGTGGCCTTGATTCTGTCCCTGACCTTGACTTACTTTGGGATTGTACTTTGTGTATTTTCTGCCTGCAAACACTGCCTTTTTTCCATGTTCTTTGGATGTTCTTTCCAAATGACTCTGCATCTCAGGTTTCTTGCTAAAACTACATGATACACAAACAACAGCAATAAATGGCATATCTTAGGAAAGGGTCTTGGCAACTCAGGAGTGCATTGGATAAATCCAGGCTCTCCTGTGCACATTTTCTAGGGAAGCAGTACGTACAAAGGAAGACAGATCTTGATCTCCTTTGTCAGTGAATCAGGATGGCTGCATCACCTGAGGAAGGATGCGCAACCTCTGCAGCTCTGTGACTGCACTGCAACATTAGTCAGCCCTGGAGATGATGGGGAGATTATTTAATAGTACTGAGCATCAATTTCCTGGGAGAGGTAAACACTTCTTAGGTAGAGTGCAGCCACCACATGGTTCCCTCCTGGCTGATGGGAGCTGAAGAGTTGGCCCTTGCTGTTGCTCCAGTAACACAGMTGCTCTGACTTGTTACTAACTTTTCCATGGTACCAGGAGCTCTGGCACAAACCCAAAAGAGATTTTTAAAAGGCAACCAAAAAGATACAGCAGACGAAAAAGATAAGGGCTGGGAGCTAAGTCAGAAGCAATCAGGCCTTGAGCTTCATTGCTTCCTGTAGAAAATATGGGCTGTCATTGGAAAAGTTTAAAGCTGTATCTCAGCAATTTGTGCAACWGAGAACACAAAATTAGTCTTGCTTYTTACAATTTTAGAGTCATAATTGATAGCTTTAGTGCATTACACAGGTAGAATAAGAAGAAAAATTATGGCAATGACATTTGGTATAATTTACTTTTATCAACYCACAAAAGCTTTTATTTGGGTGAAAATGCAATGCTGAAATGTTTTTTCATGTTTCAGGTTTACATTTTCTCAAAGAGCAGATTCTAACTTTCCATTGTTAGGCATCTGGAAGGTTTTTATTTCATATTTAAGTTAAACATTTTATTTGCAATCTCTTTTGTGATTTTGTCTTTCTGCATCTATAAACTTAATTGGAGAATAAAGGTCGTAAGTGTTAGTCATTCATGGAGAATGAGTAACCATTATGAAACAGATTCACATATCTGGTTTTGATATTCCTGTAAATTTATTCATGTTATGGTAAATTTAAGAAGCACCTACATCCTATTACCTTTTTTTTTTTTTTTTAATATAAATGCTCTATAAACAGCCAAGGCTATAAAGCTAGCTGAAGTCTACACTGTTTGGTCTCAAAAATTCAATATACTGCAGTAAGCAGGAAAGATTAAATGACTTGAGTTCAGTAGCTTAAAAATATTTTCCAATTCTCCTCTGTGAGAGGTTCGAGATTGTTCACATGACTTTCTCCTGCTGAATTATGATCACAGAAAGAAAGCAATTRCTCTTTCATGCTCAGTCCAGAAAACAAAACTTGCACTGGAAGAAAACTGCTGAAGATGTACAGTTCAGCACTCCAGCAGTAAGAGGTAGACACTGCATTTGCCAGGCATTAGCACTGCTATATCAGTATCARCGTTTTACAGATGGAAAATCCTAACACAGAGAGATTATGGTAAAAAATACCCACTAATTCTKGTTGCTCTGTTTGAAATACCTTGAACCTACTTTTTCAAAGGATTTACTGTGTACAGCAACTGTATCAAAAGACAGTTTCCATGGATTTCAACAGCATTTGAAAGTTATCACTTTTTTTGCAAATGAGACCCTGAGGTATCAAATCAGATATCCAGAAAATRAAGAAAACACAGTAAAAAGATCACCAGTGAAATACCTGCTTTATATGATATTCARTGCCTTTTTCTGCATTTTCTTTCTCTGATGCCTTTTTTCATTAGCTACACCTCTTCCAAATCCTGCATGTCTCCCAAATTCTCTGAGTGCTATCCCACAGAAAAGGAAGCCTCATTCCTAAAAAATTGCACACCACCAGCAAACAGAAAGATGAATATAAAATTAGTTTAATGCTTTCCTCTATGACCATTTTTTTCTTGTAAATTAGTGGTCCAATAAAAGGAAATAATTTTGAGGAATGTGTTGGCATGAATGCTTTGAATTTATTTTTTTAACTATAAAATGTTAGCTTATTATGGCTTCAGAATAATACAGTTATATTTGTAATTCAAAATCACTTTTTCAGATATATTTTATTTTATGGGCTAACAATACTTAAAGGGATAAATGTCAAAACTTATATTAAACTTTTTGAACACTAACATGAATAAGTAACATGTCACCTGACTCTTTTCACAATTCAGTATGAAAAATGTTTGGGCTTGTTTGGTTCTTTTAAATCTTTGGTTTCCTTTGCCTTTTCAGAACATAGCCTCCAGTCCCAGTCATGAAATATTCTGCTATTTCATACGAAGTGAAAAAACTAGATCTTGGAAATGCCACGAGCCACTTTAACACACATATATGGTCTGTTTTTCAAGTTGGGCAGTCTAGGGTTTTCCTGCTTCTTTGCTCATAAATTTCCATTTTCCTCACTGTATTTATTTTCCAGCCCCCTTCAACTTCTTTATCCACCTCTGTTGGTCCTTATTCCCAGGTTTTGTTGCCTTCCCACTCTTTGCATCTTTTTCTCCTGTTGCTTACCAACCTCCACTCCTATTTCTCTTTCCTAAGGAGCTCCTTGACAAACTCTCCCATTTTCCACAGGCTTGTTTTCTTCTTCTCTTTTTCTTAGAGGGAGCACTTTTGATTTTTTTGGGTTTGTTTTTTGTTTTCCTGAGCTCCATCATAACAGTATGGAAAGCTTGTTACTCATAGTCCAACTGGCCAAATGAGATGAGAATGCTGCTGCTTACAGCTGCATTTGCCAGAGGTTGTAGAGCATCACACTGGATTGTGCTCAACACAAACAGGAAGTTTGGGGAATTTTATCCATGAGCAATGACTACATTTTAAGCATCTTTTTAAAACAGCTTAATCCTTGTACAAATACCAGCTTTACATCCATATTCTAACAGTTTCTCCTCACCAAACTTCTTGACCTTACTTCATGCAATGAGGAATAGAAAATAAAAATTACTGGTGCGTAAAAAAAGGACTGTCAGGTACCATTTTGTTTTTCAACCTGTGTGAAACAACCAAAGCTTCTCAGGCATTATTCTTTAAAACAGCTGGAATGTATTAAAAAGATATACCTAAATAAACCCATCAAAAGCAGACAGAGGCAGACACCTTATCAGCATAAAATTTTAAACATCGGTCGTTTAAAACCTAGACAAAGTTATGGGAAACTGAGGGGAGTTTCAAGGGCAACATTCACCAATTTTAATAGTAGGCAGTGCTATCTSTTCCACTGCTAATAAAATACAAAGTGAAATAACCCATGAGTAAAGCAATATGTTAGCAACAGTGTTAGCAGATATTAGTCTCCCTCTCGTCAAATCCTTCTGGTGCAACATTAAACCTACAAGGTAGTAGGAATAAAGTYGACAACATGCTTTGGGATTGAATTAGAGGATTCTAGCTTCTAAAGTTACCTTGCCCTTTTTTTTGCTCAAATCACACAAGTGTATGATCGAGTTTCCAGCGGTAATATGAGTCCTGCTTGAACCTGAGCTGACCTGTACAGAGCCAGCTAAAAGGCCTAGGTATTGATGTTACAATTTTTAAAGAAAATCCAGATAAAACATCACCCATGGAGATGAAGAAACTGGCTATAGTGACACTGCCAGTGAGCAGGGCACACTATAAAATTGTTTCTGTCACATGGCATCTGGACAGAGTTCACAAAAGATGCTTTAAAAGGTGCCAACACTGGATATCTCCTCAACAATTATTAAACAAACAAACAAATAAAACAAATAGGGAAAGGTTGTGGCTCAGGTATAGTTTGCATGAGGTTTGCTGAGAATATTACTTGTCAACATAATAAAAGTGACTGATATTGACAAAAATCTTATTTCTTTTGTGGCAGCTTTTGGCTTTATTTGCAGCAATCATGAGAGTTCATTCAGCCTTTTTTATTAGGTTGGGCTGYAGTGAATAAAAAACGGCTGGCAGGAAACTTGGTGTACTCTGGAGGAACAAACTGTGTGGGCTTAGTCTCATCAAAGCCATTGTGCTGATCTTGGTTATGCAGACAATGGTTAACAGCTGTTCAGAAAAAAAAATCCTGAAATATTTTTATTCCTTTTTGGTCTTTTTTATTTTTAAAGGATAAAGAATACAAGAAGTTCTTTTTAAATTTTGAAATGGGGGTGTATTGGGGTTTCTTGCATAGGATGAGCAAATTACAGATCTAGGRTAGCTCTTAATGCAGTATTTGCCTATGGACTAATGCATTCATCAGTGCCTGTGCCCTTGAGATCATTGTGGTGTGTTTTGGGATRTCAGTAAATTTTGTCAAAGTGCTCCATCCTCTCTGATTTGCAAGCTCCACACAAATCCACACAAACCCATGCACAAGGCAGCTGCAGCCCAGCCTCCAGCCCAAGCTTCAGTTAATGTTAGTGGTATAGTCTGATATTGGTATAAATTGTCACCAATATTTACCAGCTAGTATGCTCAATGGAGGAGGAAAAGCATCATGAAACAAGACAAAAGCTGTCAAATGACAAAATGCAACAGCATGTTATTGTACTAATGCATCTAGAATTTTCCACAGATAGAACAGTATCTTGGGAGGCAAGACTCATTCAGGCAAGAATCTGTCTTCTTCTAAAAAGAGATGATGCTATGGAAAGGCATAGGGAGATAAAAGTTTATTTCTATTCTAATACACGGAGGTCAGACAAGTTATATTTGCAGGATCCAGGGCATGCATTTTAATTGCCAGCCTAAAAGTTAGTGAAAGAGAGCAAAACATGATACAGATATAGAAAATACTCCATTCCCAGAAAGAACAACTTGTTAGCAAGATAACTGTCTTGATATGTGAAATAAAATAAAAAAGCAAAACAAAAAAACAACTTTGAGCATTTATAGCAGACTTCAGTTTGCAAGTCTGACATGCTGGTTTTGGGGTTTGTACAATCTCTAATGTAAGATCAGATTATAGTGGACCTCAGAGACATGGAACACAGATAAAAAGTACTTCTGAAAATAGTCTTAAACATAAGAGAATAAAAAACTGAAATTTGCCAGCCTGCAGAATGTACTCAGATTAGATTACAAATTTTGATTTCTCTTTTTTCAGCTTCTCTGTGCCATATCTAACTAGGTTGAGAAGCAAAATAAAGCAAAAACCAGGAATATGCAGAAAGAAAAGTGAATTTGCAAAAGGCTGGAAGAAAGAATGTTAAGAAGACAGTGATAACCACAGAACTGAGCGCTCACCAGCATTTGGCAGAGCTGCTCTCCCTGTAAAAAAATAAAGCCATTACCACACAGCCTCACTGACAACACCAAAGGGGAAAAAAGGCACATGTCTAAGGAAATATATTAGTTAGTTGTAGAAATTGCTTGAAACACAGTCCCATCCATTGTCTGGAATAGTGTCTAGAAGCTTTGACACTCCAGAGAGTGAGTGTGGTATCTGAAGTCAGTGTAAAAGATTTAGAGAGAAAGTGCAGGCATAAGAAAAGATATAACAATGATGCATTGCAGAAATTGTTCTATGAGTGGGTGGATGTGGGTGGGGCATATAGGAAAGACATGTTCTTCAAAACAAAAAGGTTGGAATTGTTTCAAAAATTCTCAGGCTGAACACATCTACTACACTGACTACCAATTACACTTTATTTCATAGAAGAGAAGGCAGGCAATATTGAATATCCAATACATGGATATTCAAATTAAATAAAGGGAAATAATAGCCATGGTTTCAGCAACTAGCCAYGTAAAGGAAAACAGCTTTCTCAACTTTCAGAAAGCTTGGTAACAGAAAAAATTATGAAAATGTATGTATATATAAAGTATCACTTTCATTCAACTCATCTAAATAAATAAAAAGTATTGGTTGGTATCAGATTGGCTTGGATCTCTTAGTGCTGTATCATTTGTGAGGCACTTGTTAATTCATATTCCCATCACACAGAAATAGCACTGAGACCCTTTGTATTTCCCCATCTATACAACCAAGCATCATCTTAGGGTATTTTGTTGCAGACATTTTCATGAATTTTTATTGAATTTTTCATCTTTTGTGAAGTTTCCACTTTTAAATTCTCATATGTTTTGTCTTTCACCTAGCCTAGCTCTAGATTAAATGTGGGAACTCCATTCGTGAGACAAGCAACAGTTCTGGAAACAGACTGGTACTGAACAGTAAAAATTTCTGTTGGGCTGGCACCACCTAATTGTTATTTTTTCACTTAAAATATCTGTGCCACCCTGAACTGTCAACAGTGAAATTTATGATGACTGGTAGGTCACAGATGAGAAAGATCATTTTGCTGCTAGACACAAAAGGCCTGCTAGCCCCTACAAATCATGAAAATGTTCTATTATTTTATGAAAGAAAAGGGGAAGACAAAAATCCCAGAAAAAAAAAAAAAACAAAAAAAACCTTCTAAATCTTTAATCAGCCACTCAGATTTACTGGTGGAGAAATGCAAGTGCAGGGAATTTATACTCAGTATCAAGAGGGAGCCTACTCTGCACAAAAACAAAGCCTTTTGAAAAATCCTAGTAGTCACAGAGAAAGGATCACTGGCCCTTTTAAAATGCTTACAACCTSTTTATTACGAGGAGATTTTCACAGWGACTGCATAAGAAAAAGCTATAAGTAACAGATGTTAGGGATCTCTTTKTAGGGAACACAAAGCAATTTTTGATAAAGCAGGATACAACTAATAAGCATAATTGAGGAAATAAATATTGACCACAGCTTTGAGTTTGATCTGTCCAGGCTTTCATCTCCAATGAACTCTTCCTCCAAGACAAAAGCCTTTAAAGTCAGACAAATCAAGTTTTACTGTAGCATTAACTAAGATCCCTAACTTGTCTGAAGAGAGAAAATCTGAAGTGACTACGCCAGATGGAGTCTAAACATCAACAATTAAATTAAAACGTTCATAAATAACTCGTCCTTCCCACTGTGTCCTTGCAGGTGAGTCATTTCCTCAAACCTACTTTCAGTGATAACTCAGAGACTCTGAATTGCAGCAAAATTCGCCCAGCAACTCCTGGCCCCTGGGATATTTTTCAGGAGAACTTGGCTCCTAGCTCTGTACTTGCATCCTCTTTTCTGCCACATGCAGTGGACCCAAATATTTCAGCCCCAGAGACAGGTTCAGTTCTCCACAACAATTCCTTCTAGGATTTGCACTCAGTCCAGGCTTTTTATGGTCATGTAAAGAGATTGCAAATAGATAAATAGATAAATAAATAAATAGATAAATAGATAAATAGATAGATAAATAAATAATTACATTTATTTAGTTAATTAATTAATTGATGCATTTCTGTTTATAATTTATTTATTTTAATATATATGTTATATATGTGTATATATATACAGACATTAATAATATTGTGTATGGCTGGTGCATCTGATGTCATGAAACAAGGCTGATACCAGCTCGATACAAACAAACCAAAGGAGATAGCCCCTCCCACAAAATGCAGCACGCACTCAAACTCTTTCTAAAAGRCTAATTCATTTTGGATGCCAAAAAAATTTACATGGATACAATCAGAAGCTAAATGAGTATTTGGGATAAAACTCCACTGAAGGCTACTAAGCTTTTGAAATCTTCAGAGCTGCAAGTAGTTGACTGCTGGGAATGTATGAGGGTAAATATCATGTCCTTGCCTTGTTCTTTGTCCACTGCTGGGACAGAATACTGGGCCAGCACTCTGGTCTGAATCAGCACAGGTCTTCATATACTTTTGCATAAAAAAGGAAAGCTTACAAAGTATTATTTTTCTAAGCCAAAGACATGGATGCTTACAGGCTAATCACACAGGGAGTCTCATGCTTCTCAGCATAGATACATATCTCAGTACAGATCACAGGCACATCACTGCAGCAGAGTCTCATTAAGAAATCTAGATGTATCTGCATGTACACGTGTCTGCTTGTATTTATGTATGCATGTATATCTGCACATAAGTAAATATCTATGCGTGTATGGATGTGTCTCTCTCCCTCTCTCTACCGATTTTTAGCCTTGTGTTTCTGAGATATCTATTCCTTCCTCTGTTTATCACAACCAGCATCAATCTCAGAGTGCAGAATGCATTAAACACCAATTATGGCTCTTTATTCTGCAGGTGAGCTTRCTTGTTTAGTTTTGTTTTCTTTCCAGTCATGGCCCATTTACTGCTTTTATTCCTCAGAATACCTAGCTTGGATTATTTTTTCCTTCAGTTAAGATTTGCGTCACATAAAAGCAGCCTGCAAACATATCATTTTTAGATGAACCACCTGGATATTTTCATTGCTGTTCTCATTTCCCATTTTTGTATCATTGCATTTCTTTCTACTCCAAATGTTTACCAAGTCTCTGTGGACCACCTTATCATTTGCTGACATATTGAGCATCAAACTGGTTTAATTATTTCCGGGCAGGTCACTTCTTATTTTCTCCAGCACTTTAGAAGATAACCAACTCACAAGGGATGGCATGTCAATTTGAAAATTTCTCAATAAGAGATCTTTCTCCCAGTGATTTAGCAACTCCACATTAGGTTGGGGCCCCAAAGAGGCAAGGAAGCCAAGTACGTAATGAAATGAGTGTTATTTTTGAAAGTATTCTTTATACATTTCAAAAATATCTCGATGGACCAGACGAYGAAGTTTCATTATAATATGCAACAAAACGTAACTTCTACTATGTGATATTTATTTTTATTGTTTATTTCTTTTTATTTAAATCACCCACTACCTTTTTGAAGTGTGAAGCTCAGAGAGATATGCCAGGATCCYGACACTCTTGCARAGACACTGGTCTCTAGGACAACAAGGAGTTGATGGCTGGACTGTCAGCCTGAAGTACTAATATTAGGAACTASATGAAATAAAAAAGAAAGGCAAAGGAGTGGCCAGCACTAAAATACCAGGAGATTAAATCAACACCACAGGATTCAGGACAAGGAGCAAACACCAAATCAGGCACAAACTTTCAGTCTGAAGGCACATCTAGGCAATGCCTACCTGGATCAGGTTTACCTGCTTTTAGTTATTAGAGAGAAGACAGCCAAGGCTTGCTACCACCAACCCCAAAGAGCCACTGATCTAGTCAGGAACATAAATTGGCTAAGGTTCCTCTTGAGGTATCAACTGCAGAAACTTCCAAAGCCCAAACAGATTAAATAGTCCAAAAGTAACACTGCTGTACTTACTGCTTGTTCACAGAATCACAGAAGAGGTAGGACTGGAAAGGAYGACTGGRGGTCATCTAGTCCAACCTCCCTGCTCAAGCAGGGTCCCCTAGAGCATGGTACTCACAGGTTTTTTGAATACAGCTCAGTTCACATGGGCCTTGTAAGATGGTGTCATTAAATTGTGCAAATGGTACAAATAGTGAATTTCACAGAAATCTGTCTTTTGTTGCACTGAAGTTACTCATTATGATCAGTGGTTTRAAGCTTATGAGCAAGGGAGATATTTAGTGTCTCTTAACTACCTGACTGTGCCTGAAATCAGAGTCAGACAAGGTTTTGTGAGGGAACTGCTTAGACCTTTTCTTTATAATGAGATCCCCAAAGAAGATTGAAAGACTTGAAACTCAGAAAGCAATTTTTTATTAAACTTGAACCAAAACCAAAAGATTGAAAAGAAAAAGCACAAAATTACCAATTCAAGCAGGGTAAAAACAAAGAAGGTTTTCTAAATAGCTCTTCCTTGATTACAGGTTTTCTTTCGGTCCACTCAGTGACTTTCTTAGTTTGTTGCAAACTTGACTAATCCCCTCTCATCCTAGGTAGTCTTTTCCACCAGCTTCTGAAGTCTGTCTGTCTGTTCCTCCTGAGCTGCAGGATCCCAGCTCTCTGCTGTAACATTTCTGCGTGCCACACTCAGCTGTCTTGCAAAGTTTTTCCACCCACATATGCCCAGCTGCTGGATAGACAGGAACCATCTGCTTTGCCCTCCRAGGAGCTGCACCTGACCTAGCCTTCATAAAGGGACATACTACAACCGTGAAAGAAGGAGAAAAAAAATAAATTAATGTCCAGTATGCAAATATTCAACAATTTGATGGTAACCTGCTTATGGCTTTTAGTATAAAGGCAAATGCTAACAATAATAGATGCACCACCACTCTAAAATTAGTTTTTCTGAAGTATAAGACAGACAAAGCAACACTGTTACTAGCCATATCCAGATACAYTTGACAGTAAGGAGGAATATGTTAGTCATAGCCTTTTTAAAGATCTGGTAAAAAGGAAGAGAGGCCACGGGCAGAAGCAATTAAATTTTACCTTTTCTGAAGTTGGCACAACACAAAATAAGATCTGTTCTTTATATGCTGAAACACAGTAAACACATAAATGTCTCAGATATCACCACTGTGGTACAGAAACAGAAAGGGACACCTGAATGAAATGTCTTAGAATAGTACAAGACACCAAAACATTGGGAGAAGAAAGCTTGGCAAAGTTTTGAGTTGGGGTATAAGATGGTTATGTGAAAGTGAGGTTGATGGCTGTACAGAGGCTAAMCATGGTAGTTCCTCTGGTTCAGCACAAAGCAGGAAGGATGAGAGCTCTACAAAGGGATAGAAAAACATGGTGTCATGCTTTAACTCCAGCCTGCCACCAAGCACTGAGCAGTTGCTCCCTCACTCCCTACCAGTGGGACTGGGGAGACAATAGGAAGGGTAAAAGCTGAAGAACTTGTGGGTTGGGATAAAGACAGTTTAACAGGGAAAGCAAAAGCCACACACACAAACAAAGCAAAACAAGGAATTCACTGCTTCCTATGGGCAGGCAGGTGCCCAGCCATTCCCAGGAAAKCAGGGCTCCATTRTATGGTACAGTTAGTTGGGATGACAAACTCCATTACTCCAAACATATCCCTGCACTTCCTCTTTCTTTCCCCCATGTTTATATGATAGGCATGATGTCATATGATCTGGAATATCCCTTTGGRCARTTTGAGTCACCTGTCCTGGATGTGTCTCCTCCCAACATCTCRTACAGCCACAACTTCCTCAGCAGTACAAAAACCAAAAAGGCCTTGGCTCTCTGTAAGTAAGTCTTGTTCAGCAATACCAAAACCATCTCTATTTTATCAGCCTTGTGTCCAGCAGGACTCCAAAACACAGCCCCATAGCATCCACTGTGAAGAAAATTAACCAAAAGCCCAGTCAAAACCAGTACATGTGGGCATGAGAGATGAAGAAGGAAAAAAGGACATGGCTCTAATATGGAATCAGCCCCAAGCATCTTGTACATGCCTTATGCAAAGGAGTTGTTGGGCTTAAGTTTAAGGCCAATGCTAAAAGTCCATAGCACAAACCAGTCTGTCAGACTGCACAGGATTTTACAGAAATAATGCTAATAGGAAAAGCAGGTACATTTGCAAGATAATGCAAATGATAGAATTCCTATATGAGGTTGGAGTAGGCTAGATTTGAAGATCTGAAGATAGTGCTCTCCACAGCCAGTCAAGATTTGGCAATAATACTGAATTAAACATGCCTTGCACTTGGCTCACTGAGAAATTTCATTTCAGCAGAATAGGTATGTTCACTGATGACTGAAACATTATTTTTGTYAAAATTGTCTAGTATTTAACTTTATTTGCTTCAGTCGTGGGAGCTCATTCAGTCTTTTTTATTAGTTTGGCATATAAGGGCTAGCAAGAGCTCTRTCAGCTCCAGAGGAACAAACTGTGTGGCTGAATCATGTCAGATTCAGCTGATGTTATGCTGATCATGTTTAATATCTGTTCAGGAATGTAAAAACTTTTTTCCAGGAGTGAAATTTTACTGCCCAGTACCTATAAAAGAAAGCTAATATAATGGCAACTGAGGGAATACTATTCACTTGTTAAAAATTCCTATTTTAAACAGATTCTAAAGTTGGCTCTAAGCAAAGACAGTTTTCGAGATTAATAACCTCCCTCTTCCTCAGAATACTGAGCAGATTTACACAGAGCCCCAAAGTTAGTTCATAAAACGTGTTCAAAGTGGCATGRGAGGATTTTACGATAGAAGAAATTTCACTGTTTCTTAACCTATACAAAAATGTRCTCAATATTTCTATTATGTAAGGCAGCACAAACTTATGGATTTGCTTGCTATTTACTGCCTCCTTCCTGTTAAAATATATATTTTAAATGCAGCCCTCATTTATTCTCAAACTGCCAAAAGAGACACCTCTTTTTAAACCTGTCCTTTAAACAAAATAAATCAAGAGGCTAGAAGAGTGTTGTATAAAAATTCATTCACAGCTCTGAATTTCCAAAAGATGTAAAATCAAAATGAGCCTGTGACATGCATATACAGGTACTTCAAAAAGTGAATCTTTAGACCTGCTTTCTCCTTTTCAGGTGCTTGCAGAGATCCTCTGCTGTTCCTCTACCTGATCTTCTCGTTCTCAGATCTCAAGCTGCCAACTTCTCCTCTTTAATTTCTTCGCCACTGTGGCACACGTGTATCTCCCCCACTCCTCTGCCATCACACTTTCCTTACATCTGCCAAGGATCTTGCTTGGTTTTAGACATCCCCTCAGCCCTCCCACTCAGCTGCCCACACCAGCAGGTGTCAGGGAGGGAGGGACTCAGGGCAGTCAGCCATACTGGCCTGCTATGAGACCTCCTAAGTCCTGCTGAACCTATCCTGTTCCCCAAGTCTTAATGAGAAGAGGCTTCYTGGATGAGGCAGAAGGAAAAGTGAACCATGGGTAAGGCATGAGAGCACAAAAGATGTGATTTCCAACATCCCAAATGCTCCATATGAGGCACAGGGTGTCCTTGTTGTGCTGCCCTCTATGGAATGTTGACTATGTTCAGTAACTTTTTGGGTCAGAGATGTACTGCAGCTAAAACTTCTGAGCCTGTTTGAATAACTCATTTAACAGAGCTAGAATCCCAAGTGATTAGTTTTCTGAGGAAAATCTTCTACTGAAATATTCTGTGTCACATTCCTCCTATCCTTTAATCTATAGGCAGTGCCTTGAAAACTTATTTGGAGGTTATTTGAATTTAAAAGAGGAAATAAATCCACCCAAATCATCCCAACAGCAGCTGACTTCACTAATCAAGAAAGATTTTTACATAGCCAGGGATCTTTCATCAAAGGCAGGAGGAAACCTTCAGTGGAGTCACTCAGGACTTTGCAGGATATTATAAAGCATCTTTCATTCAAGCCCTGTCTAAAATTCATTATTAAACTAAGACTGTCAGGAAACAAGGATGATGTTGGGCAAGATTTGTGTGAAAATACGAGGCTTTGGTTTTTCACAGAGCCTCAAACAATTCCAGCACTCGTACTCCACTCAGACATCCCCTGAGGGCAACCCTAGAGGAAGGAGCCTGCTGCTCTCAGCCGTGCTCAGTCATGCTTATTCACTCATGGCACAAACTCTGTGTACTGTGAGGTGGCAATGTGTCTTCTCACCCCTAATTTTCATACCCATTATACTGAGTTAATGAAATAAAGAGTTGCCTCAGTTGACGTTTTCTGTTTGCTTTTGATGGTGGTCATTTTCTCCGTGGCAGACAGAACTGCCTTGGTTTCTAGAGTAAAATTTCAGAAATATCTCACTGAGTGGGAGGATGTTAGCTTGCTATCCCACTGAAATGAGGCTTGTCTCATCACTCATTCTGCACATGTAGGTGCAAGCTGGTCTTCTGATTCCTAATCCATTGCTGAATTTCAATCACATTTGATAAAGATTCTCTGAGTTTGGTGAAAGCAAATTCCCTTTGTTACTTCCCACTGGGAACTACGACAAATAAAATGACAATCTTATATTTTTTTTTTTTTGGAGTTAAGAGAGTGAAAGAATGGAAGGAAGATATGTGGAAAGCTGGGCTTTTTGTTTCCTCTGTCCAAGGAACAGCTTGTTCCATTGTTTGCTTCTATTCCTGAAGGCAGGAGCTCCATCATTCCTGCCACGCCAGCTATTACAATTCCAAGTTTTGTAGGGAACACAGTACCTTCTGGTTTCCAAAAATTTATTCTTACTTCTTTTTATTTCTTTTTAAATTTTTTTTTCATGTATAGTTGGAGAAAAATCTGTGAAGGAATCAAGAGCTGGAAGAAAGAGAATCTTTTACTGCTTATGAAAGGAATTGATGGGACTTGCTGAACTTTGCCTGACAATACCTTATATGTCAGCAGTCACTAAGTGTGAATTATTGACARTTTCTGCTCTGCACTATTTTGTTCCCATCCATTGGCTCTGTAAATAGTGTGGCAGGTGACAAACTGCATGGTTCAATGCTCAGCTCTTACTAACCAAAGGACTTCCAGGAAACACCAGGTTGCTCAGAAACCTTGCTGTGAGGCACGTATGAATCATATTTGACCAARAACCCCACCTAAATCTTGATTAATAGAACAAATGTGATTTTTTTTTCTGCTCATCGTTTAGGGTAATACTTTGTGTCCTTGAATTAGGAAGGCCAATGTCATGCCAGCTGTATTGGCATGCTCTAAAATTCAGCCTTTAGCACAGAATAATGATGAAACTTGGCTTTATTGGAGAAAATCTGATTGAATTCCAAAGATGAAAATATACCCCCCCAAAATAGAAATAATGTTAGTAATTAGCTAAAAACCAGTGAGATTCAATGACTTAATAGTACCATTCACAGTTTTAAGCTCTTTATAATTAAGAAAAAGTTTAGAAGAACAGATTATGAACTCTCCTGTTATGAATGGAGGTAGTTTGCTAGGGGTGGTCTGGCAGCAGAGTAATTCCCAAAATAGAGCACTGGATTCACTCCCAGCTAAAAGGAGCAAAACTTGCAGATGTTGCTAATGCAGCCAAAACCAGAACATCTACATGTGACCAGATGCAGCAGTTCTAAGAATTGCATCTGGCACAGAACATGCAGCTGTTTTAGCATCACACCAAGAAGTGTTACTCAGTCTYTATGTACTCTATCCTTCAGGAGGCAAGCGTTTTAAATACATGTTTGAATTAAATATGTAAGTAGTCCCAGTGGAATTATTCAGATGCAGAGGGACATGTTTCAGCAACCTCCTGAATCAAAACCCTCRACAACCTGATCTGACTATGAGTCAACTAACAAACAATATTCACCCCTTTTTCCTGGAGACAAAAGCACTTTTCTTTTTTCAGTGCTTCTTTGCTTCACTCTATTTCCTTCAGATTTATTTCTTCTCTTGGGTTTTGGATTTCCTGCTTCCTATTGTTATTTTTCATCAAATATTTCATGTACAAGTGCTTTCCAAAACAAGGCAATCAATCCAGAGCAACATATTTCCAGTAATATATAATTAACTGAGTACTTCTGTCATGTAATTGCTTTAGGATTTACCAAACTATTTTCTGCATGCATTTATGCTGATAAGCTAGAAAAGTAAATAAAATTTCATGCAAAACCCTAAAGAGAGCAACAGACGATAGCTTTGTGGCCTCACATTATGCRYAACCACATTTTGGATTTTCAATTATATCCACAACATGATGAGGAGCTGTTGGGAAATTATCCACTTCACTACTTTCTTCTTCAGSATCTTTCCTGAGTTCTRGACTGTCTCATCTGTCTTGCATTCATGAATTTTMTGCCTGAGGACTACCAGAGTTGGTGCAATGCAAAGCCTTGAGGGCATTGACTGGTCACAGAAAATAGCAAAGGACAAAGATTCCTTAAGTAAATGAAAAAGTACAACACACAATTTCCTGCTTCTAACAAAASAGGTAAGAGAKCTGWTRGTGAAATATTAYGGAAATACTTTTTCTTTTTTRTATTCTTATTATATTTCTCTATTTATCCATGTTACTTTTCTACACTAAGATCGCTCACCTCCATCAGTGAAAAGGAAGTCACAGAAAAGTGTCATTTTTTCCATCACCAGAAAGAAGAACTAACTGGGAGACACATTCAGAAGGGGCATTGTCTTCTTGTCCACTACTGGCCCTGTTTTCCTTACTCCCTGGCCTCTCTCCTTTTCCGTGGGTCAGTTTAACCTGCTAATGCAGCAGTGAGCCAGCCAGAGTTGTTCACTGCTTTTCCTTTCTGCTCTCAGGGACGTCCATGGCAGTTCCCAGACAGGCCTGGCAATSGCCAGAGCCAGCCCAAGAGAAGAGGTGGGAATGTGTGGCCATGAGCTGGGTGGTTTCTGGGAGGGAGAAGTGGGAAGTCCCTCACTGAACATCGTGCAATTCATCAACTTACCCACAAAGCTGTACACTTAAGATGAGGTAGTTTTCCCAAAGAACTTTAACAAAAACCACTGGCAGTTTCCATTTTTGATGTATGAAGTTTCCAAATGTGGTCAAGGGATCACAGAGTGCCACATCTCCTAAGGAAGAGCACCAGAAATCCCAATTCCACCTGTTATGCAAACAGTGCRGTGGAGAGATGTGGACTGGAAGGAAAAAAACAAACACTGAAGTGAGTTGGCCACAGTTTACAGGCAAAATGGGRTTTAATTCTTTAAACTGTTGGTAGTGAATTGTTTACCTAGCTCTAATGCTTTACCTACAWGAACATTATGAGGAATAGCTGTTATGTGTGAGGTGTTTTATAGATGAAAGTGCTAAGTGTCTAGAATAAAGGCTACTCCCACCAGTTGCTTTCTGGCATTCTGCAGTATATATGCATGGGAAAGCAATGAATTTAAACAGGTTTTCTAGAAGCCATTTGATTGGAAAAAGAAAATTCTCCTGAAAATGTTCAAAAGCAGAACCTCTTACACAAGAAAAAAAAAGACAGTCCATGTCATCATTCTGGTGCAGAGGGACACAGTAGCCCTTGCCAGCTAAATAACATGCTTAAAATCTTCTAGGTGTATGAGAGAACTCACTCMTCAGACACAGCAATGCAGTGAAATCTTTCTCCTGAGAACTACAAAGCAGCAGATTGCAGTTAGGGATTKCCTGATGTCTCCTGGAAGACAGCCCTTTCAAAGCTGAGCAGAGGGGTCACTMGGCTGTTTGCCCTGGGAGCAGGTCACCCAGTTATTGAGGAGAGCAGAATAATTGGCCTCTGAAGTAAAAGGTGCCTGTTCAGATAAAATCTRCATGTTGTAAACTTTGAGATTTACCTATTTGTAGTTATTAACCTTCATCAGACCTAATTAAGCCCTGTGGGTAAAGCACAAGCAGTGAGAGATTTTWTACCCACATCATATTTTCTCAAGGTGATGCCTTGAGAGGCTACCTGGMACAGAGGCTAGACAGAGTTAAAGGAATAAAGTGGGTATTYATTAAAAAGGCYTTCAAAGGATACACCTTGGGCAGTACAAGAGCCTGGCTGAGGCWACAYCCAAGATGGACAACAGRTCACACATTTTYACACTTTTATAAGTTTTGGTCTATTTACATACTGAGGTTTATTGTSCAATTACAGCTTCAGGTTATGAAGTCCCATCCTCCCAGATTGCTCTCCTCATATTGCTGTTGTTTATACTTCTTGGGCCTGAAGCTGCAAMTGTGTCCCTGGTTCTCCAGCTGGAAAAGGATTGTTTTGTCTAACTACCCTGTGAAAAGAACTTGCTARYACTTTATATGAAGTTCAGAGTCACACACTAATGCAGTACAGAATCTGGAAAAYATGAAAGCCAAAAAGCATCAAAGGGAGYCTAAGTACAATGTCCTCCACCCATTTTGCTTTGTGAAGTGGGAATTCTGTCATCCATTGGCTTGTCTGTCTTTCCAAAAATAGGGAAACATTTTTAAAGTATTAAGCCATGTCACAAAAACTGTACAGACGGTAAAATTACACATTATGTGATTTTTAATTTTTTTTAATTGCTGCAGTTCCTGCATAGATTTTTCTAGTCCCTGGAAGTTTTACTGTGTTCCAGTGATTCACTTGGAAATCCCATGTTTGCAAGTGGCATGAGTTCAGTATTAAAACCTTCCATGGTGATTTTCAAACTGTAGTCTTTTTTCTGTCCTGTAGGGAGTCACGTAGATCCAGGATATTGCTGGCAAGAATGTCTTAAAGCACAGAACTGGAACTGCTGSTGCTGGGACTGCTGCATTAGAGAGCCATCTTCAAGCCCAGCAGGCAGAAGCATCATCAGAAATTCAAGACAGGAGGATGGAAACTACTGCTGCTGTAGAAAAAGCCACTGCACAGGACTTGCTATACTCACCAAGAGAGCAGAAGAAAGATCAAMAACTACTTTGGTTTAAGGATCCTTCGAATGAGATCTTCTATCAGTTTCATTTGAAGGGATAAGTTTGAGAGGACTGTAGGAGGGTAACAAGGTCTCTCTCTGCWGTTCATGTCTCTCTCTCCCAAGATGCCTATCTGCCCCATTCCATGCAGATATCCCATCTTCACCTGCAAGGTGGTCCCCTGAACAGCTGCTATATGCTAGAACATCCCTCTCTGAACTGTAAATGAGGGTGAAGGAGTGCTGGTAGGTACAGGCCAACAACAAAAAAGGGTTGTTGGACCTTTTGCCTGATAAATCCCCCTCTCAGACTCCAACAGGAGCATAGATCAGCACTAACAGCAGCAGTTCTTTCAGCAGTAGCACCAACTTCTCATTGAACAAGCAAGASAGTCACTCTGTCACTTAAGGCCAGAAGGCAGAGTCGCTTTGAAAACCCTCTGAGATGCCAAGAAAAACTCACATCTTTGCTGAAGATGTCAGTCTTTCAGGGCCTTCTTCCCCTGAGGTTCAGTGTAACCTCACTCAGTGCATGCCAAACAAAACAGGGAGCTTTGTTCACTGAGTGGGAAGTTAGAAATGTTTCCAGGAGCACTGTCACCACGATCATCTTCACCCGCAGGTTCAGGGATGACTCAGTGCATCTGAGGATGCCACTTTAGGAAACCAAGCTGAGCCTGCTGCTCGTGCCAGAGACAAGGCTGATGTCAGGCTTGCTAAACAGGCATAGCATTAGCCCTAGAAGTTCTACACTAGTTTTAGGTGTTGGGGTTATTTCACTTCTTTAATTGAAGGGTAAGTGGGGCAGTGTATTACAATTCTGTGGGGTAAAGTCACTACAAATTAGCTTAAYCAGTTCTGGTTGTGAATCAGTAGTCAAAAACTGTGTAAGTATTTAAGTCAAATTACATGAATGCATCTGTATTTGAATGATCATGCACTTTATTTTCAAAACCTRACATGCAAAATCTCTGCAGCATCTTCAGGCTTCAGCAAGGGACAGAAAAAAGCTACAGGTTTTTCTTTGAATGCAATACTGTTTCCATTGATAACATGGTACTATCTTAAATAGTGGAAAATTGGTTTCATTTCAGCTTAGTTKACCTTATTTCTTTGATATTTGTAAAGGTATCTGCTATTTCTAACAATCATTCATCATCACTCTTAAGAAGTATTTAGAAATCAAGCACATTTAAAAAAAAAAAAAACATTTTTCCTGATTGTATCTCAAATGCTAGTGCTGAGCTGAAGACAGGAAAAAGCAGCATGGACTGCTCCACTGGAACAGCAGAAGAAAAGAAATCTCCTAGGCAAGATTTGCTAATACAAGATTGGGTGGCATGGTGTGTTCCAAGTGTTTAAAAATAACAGTATGACATTACTGTATCAATGGTGGAAAATCAAAGGACTGCTGTCCTGGTTTGTAGGTCAGAAGTCTGGCATACACTGCTATTTTAAGTGGTAGTAAAGGCTGCATGGTGATAGTATAATCAGGAAAACGTTTCTAAAAAATGCTGGCCATTACACCAGTGACTGAAGAAAAATTTCAGTTGCAAGGCTGCCTGTGCATTGCAGGTTGAATCTGTGCTTCTTGCCATGTATTTATCCTGGCAAAAAAAAATGCTCGCATAAATGTTCACAAGCAAGGTGGGCGTAACAAGAGGTGCACAGGTACTTGAGGAAAATCCATCAGTTGGAGCAAGATAGCACTACTTGTGTCCAGTAATGATCACTTGACTCTGGGGCCAAAGCGAGATGATCATGGAATTAGCTGCCAGRGTAATTATTCTATATTTATTACCTCATGTGTGACTTCCATCCTAATACCAGTGAAATTAAAAAGCTTTTAAAAGTAGGAGCCTGCTCTGTCCAGCACATCTGAATGAGCAGCCCATGCAGGTTTGTACTTTTTTGCCCTACATACATATCAAATCACTTGGATTTTTCAAAGGTAGGGAAATCCATCATCTATCTTCAAACAGTCTTCTTTCCTTGGTTGCCAGTAAATGGACAAATTTCTCTCATTAAGATATTTCATTATCAGAATTTTGTAAACAAAATTAATTTCCTGTCAAAGTTTTGCTATTAGTTAAATATAGAAATGGCAGAGTAACTCTCTGAGTGGATCATTTTAAGTCTTCTAAGAGGATTAAAATATCTGATTCAGARACACAGCCATTAGAGGGATGAGTTTTCAGAGTGAAGCAAAGCTCAGCCCTGCTCTGATGTTTATCCTGAAACTTCTRTACTTACAAGAGTTTACTTTGAAGGTATCTTACCAGTGTGTTGATTCTGTATTATGCTAATACTGAATGTGATTGCTTATAAAGTGACTTTTACTTTATCCATAAGACATGTGAGGCTATAAATACATAAATAAGGAATGAGATTTTTTTAGCTMTGCTCCCTATTGGCTTAAGTTTACTGGGAATTTTGAAAGCCTTGCTTGATGCTCTGCTTTAGGATCAGACTTGGAAAATAACCAGACTTTTTTCACATTCTAGACCTGAAATTCTAATGCCAAAAGGAAGTGTATTACTGCTGCTGTTCGTATTGCATTGCAATGTGGAGCTCAGAGCTGCCCCTCATACCCAGCACAGTGCAAAGCCTCAGCATGGCATGTCTTTCATCTAACAGCCCGTCTTGTCCAGATAAAAGATGATGTATCTAAGTAACATCTGTCATTTATGTGTTTTCTCCAGTAGGGATGGCCATCATTTTTCCCAAACACCTAGTTGATGCTACTTCAATTACTAAAAAAAGGGGGTCAAGAACTTTATATTACTCCTAACTAGTAGCAAGCTAAATTAGCTGTTGAACTTCCAGTGTTATTTCCACTTCAGCAATAAACTGCAGCACATTGTCCTCCTGAACTGTGTGCTRTGTCCTCTTGTAGAAAGACAGATAGTCAGAAAAACAGCATCATCTGGTTAAAAGCATTACTCCAGATTTTGTGGTGAGACACAACCCAAGTACACCAGCACGCCTGAGCTGTCTGTCTGCTGCTTTTTTCAGTTTYTGCATAAATTAAAGCAAGTGGGTAAAATCTAAATATGTGAGACAAAATTGTGCATCCTTAGTCACCTGTGACTTAGCAACAGATTAGACTCTGATCCAAAACTAAGCATTGCTCCAGCAGTCTTAAACAGCTCTTTGCTAAACTCCCATCAAACCAAGGCAGAACTTTGTAAGCTCTGGCCTGGAGCAGAACTTAAATTAAAATTGTAGCAAAATTTATGATTAAAAAACAAATGAGCAGCCACTCCTGTTGAATTAGTTGGGTATGAATCATTACCTTCTTGGAAGTGACAGCTGGAAAAAGTCTTCAGATTCTGCTCAGACCATAACATTCTCCTTATGGCTTTTCATGAAAATATGACAACACAGTTTATCAGAGCATGAGCTTACATGGCAACTTACTGATTGAACACAGGACACTACTATTTATTGTGGACAGTTGAAAGTGGCAAGTACTTCACGGTGCTGCAACTACACTGGTAGTGTCTGACTCACTCTGGATCAGTATTTCTTTTTCTTTATAGAAAATTATTTYCTTTCTCCTTTCACCTTAGAGARTCATGGCCTTCCCAGGGTGCATGGTTCTTCAGCTGAAGATGCCTAATCCAACACTGGTTTGTCACGTAGTTTTCTCAAAACTGTTTAGCCTAACAAAAAATAAATAGAGTAGAAATGTTGAGGTGAATTCACTGAGCAATGCTACCCCTGCAATTATATTCATTCATTCATACATGCATACAATCAGCTCTTTAAATTACTAAGTTACTTGCATGAACCTCAGTAATTTAGTTGATAAGCATCCAACAAAATTTACCAGCTACACTGAAAAATGGTGYAATCTCGTAGGGAGCCTCATGTTTTAAAATATCTGCTGTCTGTTTTGTGGACTGTTTTAGGACTGAAAAGCTATTTTSAAGTCTGAAACAGCAGAAATTAGTTTTGTGAATTCCTTTCTTAGAGGGAATAGATGGAAATGAGATTAATTTTTTTTTCTCAAGTATGTCTTTTAGCCAGCCAAGGGTCAAGCTAAATGCTGTCAAGGCTTTCAAATACTTGAGGCATATCTTGAGGCAGATGCTTAGGATCCAGCCCTTGCAGATGAAGTTGGATTCTATAGAATGTRTGTCTATTAGCACGCCTGTCACTCCTTGCTCTGTTTGTTCAGGACTTTTTCAAGAGGAGATTCTCTAAATACTGAAGGAGATGGAGAGAGTCCTTCCATCTCTGTCACTAACTTCCYGAATTACTACTGCTTCCTCCAGTCAGCCCTGGCCATGTGTGCTGGATGAACAATGAAACAGATCCCTGACTGCTGAAAAACAGCCCCTGATGGCATTTTACTGATAGCCACACTGAGAGTCTGTCCTGCTCCAGTGGGTGTCTGGYGATGTGTATGGCAGAACAAATGCATGGGAATCTGCAATTTATATATAAAACATTTTGTTAACGCTCACTTTCTCCAGGTATATTAATCTTACTGTCTCCAGGCTTTTATGGTTCATGGCATGCACTGAAGAGTTTGCTCATATGAATAAGAAGCATTGAAAGCAACTGAGTTACTGAAAGTTTTTGTCCTTTTACAACATCACGGTGCTAAACAGCCAGATGCATGTGATGCTCTGTTTATTTAACATCTCCCTGTTTATTCCCATAAAAAAGCCAAGTCACCTCTTCTAAATTTGTAGTCTAATCTCCAACAGAATACAGGCCCCAACATTTCTAAAGTTATTAAAGTAAAAAKTTTTTTCTGATATAATATTAGGAAATAAAGTTAAATAACATGAGAATGTAGATCAATATTAAAAMCAAGAAAATTAGACCATTAGAAAGAAATGGAAGTGAAAATACTCATTCAATACCATTACCCTAAAATGTCCTCCTCTGCATTGAAATTTATACYTTGAATGCAAGAATCATGTGGATTATTTTCTTGGAAAACAAGAAGAAATTTGACATAAAAAAGCAGAATTTCACAATGGCTGACTGCATTTCCATACAACATGTGATTACAAAGAGAGTAGTAGTGATAAGGCTATTCCCTTGATATGACKACCTATTTMATTTTATTCTTTTCAATAATCATTAATTAAACAGTTGGACACTCACAGAATTTAATTTTCCCAYACTCATCCTATCTCTGTGCAGAATAGATGTAGTGATTAGTTTTTTGAAAGGCTTTGTTAAAGCCTTCACTGTTGAAAAATTAGGCAGCAGGAATGATAACACAAAACATGATTGTTGCTGTTGTCTCTATAATGCTTTCTCTTATGAAAGACTGGATTTCACCAATTTATGTGTCTAAATACTACAYAGAAATTGGCACCTGTTGAGCTGAACACTGGAATTTTTTTTTAACTGAGGAATAAATATTGCTAGAATTGCAGCTTTTTTTTCCAATAATGACCTTGTTAGGATATAAAGTTTTATACTGATCAGTCATATACACAGCAATTTTTAAATGCTTTTGCTGTTACTGTTTTTGTAACATTACRTAATTAGAATTTTGTGCAACAAGCAATGGAATGCACCAGGGAAGAKGGCATACCATGTCTTTCAGAGGTGATCAGATGTCCTAGGCCTTCCTTGTGAACAGTAMTGGCATGGTAGTTTTTTGCCCTGAATTCTAATGCACAACAACAAACAGGGAAAATAGGAATCATGGCTGTTTTAAATCACTCAGCACCACAGCCACAGACAGTGAGCAGAAGACAATTCCCCAGATGCCCTTCCCATACAATTTGCTGTGCCTTTGGCACCCTCTGTAAGGACTTATGCTGAATCTCATGACCTAAATGCASAAGGGGTATCTTTTCTTTTCAATCCTTTAACTGTAGAAGAAAGATGTGRTTTAAAACAGCACAATCCTGTGCCRGGAATGGGRAATTTTAGGAACTGGTCTTGCCTCTTGGTGATGTCAATGACACAATTAATTTCTTCAACCAATGAATATTGTAGCCATAAGGAAACAAAATAAGGAGAGAGAGAGGAACCCAAGCAACTCTGTATTATACAGTGTTTTCAAGCTAKATGGATTTAGTACACAGGCATAAATACTCAGAGCAAGACAGGGCAGAGCAGGRAAAGCTACTTCAGAAAAAGCTTCTTTGATTTCTCATTCAACTTTCAGGTTGAAGGCAACAAAACAGATCCTATCTGCTTGGCATAGGCCACACTAAAGMAGATACAGGCTARCAAGCAARGTGCAAGTCTAAATTTTGTGAGAAGTTTATATTTAGCTTGCCAAGCCCCAGAGCAACCTCTTACAGTATATTGTTACTATTAGCTGCATCCCCTGAACCAGAGCTCACATGTGCATGTCTACTTGCTGTGCCATTGCACCTCTATTTTCTATACTTATTTTCAACATGAAGCATGAAAATTTAATTTCAAAAGAAAAACAGGTCGGATGTCTATATTCCTTACCCTGTCTCTTCCCTCCTCTCCATATTTAGGACCTTATTTAACAAATTCATGGACAGACATAKCTGCAGGATTTTGCCTCAAGTTACGTTTGTGCCACGCACAGGATATCACTGATATCCCACCTTTGGTAACAATCTTCAGGAATAACACTACCCTGGACACCCTATGGTATTCTGTCACCTTTTAGTACCACACTTACAAGCACACTTTATTCCTTTCTGTGCTAACCCTGATGACAGATGTCTGTTGTCTCTCCATTTAGGGTGCGTAAAAGCAGCAGCAGCAGCTTTGATTCGCCCTCCAGTCCTTTGAGTTTTACTTTGCTTTAATCMAAGGCTGAAAAAACTGTTCTAGCAAGACTACATGAGAGTAGTGTCGAGGAGAAACACAAGTGTAGGGTGTGGTCTCTGTGTTCACCAGTATCAAAAAAGTGTCTCTCTCCCTAAAGATCAGTTTGAAGAAAAAAAAAAAAAAAAAGAGAGAAAAAAGAGAGATAACAGATAGGCCTTTTCATGTAAAATGGGGACATCCATAATGTTTTTCTAATCACTCAAAGGCAATGTGGATATCTTTGGCAACTAGATAGTCTCATTCTGCTCCAGGTAATCATTTAGAAAAATTAAAACCGTATCGCATAAGTATGTGAAGATTACTGAAACGGAAGGCAACAGTGCAAAGATAGAAATAGAAGTAAAATAAAATAATTTTAAAATACACCCTCTATGAAAGATGTCAAGCCCTAGTCAGATTATAAAAGGGATTAAATAACTTCAAAGGAAAATTAATACATAAAGTTGATTCTTAATATCAGAACCTGGTCTGCCTGAGCACTAATGTTAGAATTCCTTTAGATCTCAAAAATGTTAATTTCTTTCTGCCCTCTAACAGCAAAAATTGCCTTGCTGGATGAAGTGCCCATGGACAAAGGGCCATCAAGTAATTTGTCAGTTTTCCCTGGCTAAAACCTCTGTGTTTCTTTACAGGATAGAAGATACAAGGAAGGCAAATGATGACATGTGATAAACTGTCATCATTTTACTGGAGATATTCAGTAATTSTACTGTGGCTATTTATAGTCATGTTGAAATTTAGGAAGATTTACCAACCTGCTGGTATTGCCTTTCCTGTGGGGAAAAAAACCCAACTTCCTTACATATCTCAAAATTTTTCTAAATCAGTGAATAAAAATGCAGTGAAAACTGAATATTCAGAATTTTTACAGCATATTTTTGTCTCCCCAATTATCTGTTTCTTATATTTAATCTTGGACATTTTTTGTTGCAGCATGTTTGTACACAATCCTGAACAAAGTTGCAGGAGACCTTATCCTTTGCCAGACTTCATTCATTTAGGGTCACCTATAGAWCTTAACTGCCCCAGGAAAATTGTGYGGRTTTTAATTAAAATYGGTTTTGGAGCCCCAAACTAAGGACACAATGTAGGGCTCAAGAAATCTGAACRTTAAATAGTGCAATTAAAACCTAGMTAATTTTAGTGGAGTTTTTGCTTTGAAAACAAAATAGGAACAGAATGTCCAGCTCTCTTAGTCTTGTACGAAATATCCTAAACTAATATAATTACAACTAAGAATAAACAGGTATTTTCCACWGTTCATTATTTAATCCAAAATTAACTGAGAGTTATTTTTCCTATACCTGATTTTCCTCAGAATCCAGGATATTTTCAGAGGTTCCTGAATTCAGAGCAACTGAAATAACTATTCACTGGATCACCACAGGTTGTCAATTTCTGATGTGAGTCTCCTGTTAGCTTTTGTTAGGATTTTGTATCACCCATATAAATCTTTTGAATCATAAGCATTGTRGTGACAGCTGTGGTCACCACTTGAGACAGGATAATGAGCACTGCTGCCCAGATCTCTGGGTTTAAGGGAGTATTATATATAGACCTGCAGTCCAGAATAAATCAACAGGAGGTTTCATGGATATTTTGCATCAACAGAAGAATGGCAGGATTCAGGAATCACTGGTTCTTTTCTGGGCTCTGAGGAGAACTGATCTATGTTGGCCACARTCTATTCTCTCTTGGTCCCTGTTTCTTTCCCCTGTCTTGTTCTTAGTTTCTTTTCTTTCTTCAGGTTGCTCATTGACATCCTCATTCCACACAACCAGGTTCCTCAACCTCATCTCAGTTTTTCTCCATACTTCCAGGATCTGACCTTCTCTGTGTTGTTACATCTATACAGATGCTGTATTTCATTATTTAGCTTTGCCAGCACCTCACAGAAATATTCATCCTAAAGCCTTGTGAGAAGTCCTTGCCTTCCCAGACTAAATCTTTATATTCTGCAGTTCCAAACTAGGTGTCCTGCAGGATTTTGTATCTAATGTCTTCCCACAGAAACAAAGGAATGGGATCTTTCAGCCCAGATGACATTCATTATTTAAGTGTAAGGACTTGTTTCCTAAACCAGAAAACCTTTGGACAAAAAGATCAAATTTTGCCTTCTCTTGATCTCCTTTAACTTCCAGACAAAATTTAAGCAGCTACAATTTATAACTTTATACCCTTTTCCTTTGGGCCAGTCTTCCACATCCCATGTTAGCTGATTTACTTACAAATTGCAAGCATGTCCTCTTTTTTATTTTTATTAAACTAAATAAGATATGCTCTAACCTAAATAAATTCTGCTCTTCTAATCCCCTTCCTCCAGGTAAAGTTTTCMATTCCCCACTCATTTTAATTCTCCTGCTCTGCACCTGTTTGATTCTGGATTCATCTTCATTAAACAGAATAACAGAGAATAGAGCAAAWTATTGCAGACTTGGCCTTAGACATCAGCACTGGTACTTTCTGTACTAGATGCTTTCACATACATTTTTAAGGCTATGCATGTCWGACTGATGTCTCATATATTCCAATAATAGACTTAGACTTCCTGTTGCTCTAGCCTCATCAATTTTTAAGAGTTGACAAGTTCCAAATTCATCAATGAAATTTGTGTTATTCATTGCTTAACCCACTTCCAGCTACGATACTGAACTCTACTTGTGCCACTCCAGTTGTCAGCAATATTCTGRAGTCTACCCTGAATTATATTCCAACTCTTCTTGAATATTGTCAGTGCCTTACAACTGCTTGTTATCACATTTAGCACAGTACCATTTTTGGTGTCAAGGTCATTAATAAAAATATTTAATGAGTTCTGTCTCAAGACTGATCTTTGAAGAGTAATCACTCTRCAGCMGGATAGATGCTCTTTCAGCACATTCTAGAGCTCCCTCTCTATTTTTTTCCTTACTAATCTTATCATTCTTCTATAAAAATTGCATCTTCTACAGTTAAACTAATAGCTTTCTACATGACATCACAGTGAAGAAAAGACAAAGAAAATGCAGTATCTGTTATGTGTAAAATCATTTCCCTAACAAAGAAGGGTGTGTAGCCAGTATAGCTACCCAGTGAGACATTTTCAGCAGAATCAAGTCATATCTTATCACAYTTTCACTTACTTTATGCTTTTAGTTATTTTCCCCACAAATATTTTTGCAAACGCACACAATGCCCAGGAAGACAAACGTAATGGACCCCATTATAATGCCCATCACCCCACCACACACCTCTCAAATATTTTTACTGYRCTTGTTGCCATTTTGTCATATGGTCCAAACCCACAATAATTCTGTTCCAACTCCTTGCTATGAACCTTTGAAACACTTGTGTCAGGTCTTTTTGTATTCTGCAACCCTTGGTGTATCCAACCACAGTGGCTCAAGCACCCTGTGTTCTTTGCATGCTGTTTCCAGGTCAGAGGAGCTTATTTGGAGTTCTAAACTCTTACCTCTTTTACACTTCCTGGCTTCCACCCTGTGCTAAACATCCCATCCCTCTTACAGAGGCTGATATCTATTAGCTAGCTCTGCAGGTGTTCAAAATCAACAACCTTCAGTTCACCTGCCCTACCAAATACTCAGCACACAATCTGCAAACAAGGCTGCAACAGGATCTGAAGAAGGGAGCAACACCCAGCTCGCAACTACTTCCTCACAGGAGGAGAGAAAATCCTGCTCCCAAGGGCAGATAATTTAATTATTTCATTTCCCCTCACCCCAAGATTTTCAGTCCAAGGTTCTGGGCATCCCCAGATGGCCCTGCTCTCCTGCTAGTCTTGCCTGTTATTCCCACATGGGCACTGGCTCCAGGGCTCCAAAGAAGTTAGGTACGCCCAGCCCACCACTAATTTGCTGTGCAAAGGAATGGTTTGCAGGGATGCTTCAATGCAAGTGGCAGACAGGCTAGCAGCACTGTAGCTAGGAAGAATGTGGCTTTCACCTCTGGCCCTTAGGATGGCTCTCCATSTGGCACTTAAGAGAAACCAAATGAAACTGAGGACAAGAACATGATTTTGAAAAATGAGTTCAAGGCAGCAGGATGCATCTTCCAGCTGATGCTGGGATTTAAGGACACACCAATCCTACCATCCTTATTTGGGGCCAGGACACACACCAGAGCCACAACCTGCTGAGCAACCACACTGATTGATTTGTAATCTAGCCCATGTCAGCTGGCTCTCCAAGAAGGGTGCAGGACTAGGATATGCTGCAAGYCTGACAGCTGCACTGGCCATGCTCAAAAAGGGGTTTCTGAAAGAAGCTCAAGCCCACCTACCTGCACAGCCAACAGAGGGACATCTCACACCTCTGGTCTCCTTTAAACCACAAAYAGTGTCAAAATAGAACTGTGAAGCAGTACAGAGGGCTCTGGCTATAAATGATTTGTTCAAAGTCAAGTAGGAAACCTATTGGCACAGAAAAGGGAAAAAAAAAAAGCTCAGTTTTTCCCAAATTTCAGGGATAATTTCAGCCATATTCGTTCACACTTTAAAAGAAAAATTAAAGCTTTACAGTTGAAGATGGATGAACTATTCATAGCAAATAATGTAGCCATCAAACAGAGACTTTTAGTCACTTGATGTATTATCAATGAATAGACTGATTTTTATGAATATGCTCATTAGCTGTAATTGTTTAGCAAATTATTTATCTGAAAAAGTTTTATCCCTGAGTTGTCTCTGATCTACTTGCTTTTTGATTATTCAGTAGATGTGGTACATTATTACTTTGCTCCCTCATAGAATAAGTGAAATATTAGCAGTATCTTTGAACACTTGCAGCATGAATATTCATTTGGGAATGCACATGTTATATGACTTGTCATYAAAGGCATCCGTTATCACCCTATGAAGARYAGTTTGACTCATTTTAAAAATAAAYGTAATTTATTGTGGCATCTATTCATTATCAAGGTTACTCTAAAATACAACTAAGTAATTACCTTTAAATGTTAATTCATCCCTTGATGCAAATATTTTGTTTTTAAAATACAAATTTTAAATGCTGCTGTAAAACAGAGAAATGGACTTAACTCTTGCACTGCCAAGCATGGGTGATTTTCAGAGAATGAGCATGTCTACACTGAAACCCATCATATGATAACAATTTGCATTCACATACACTATGTGTTCCTGAAAGAATTTACACTGTAAGAGGCTGAGAAAAAAGGCATCCAAAAGTTAAAGAGAAAGAAAAGAGAGAAGGGAAGAAATATGAGACATTCACAGGAGAAACTTAATTCCCCTGAAAACAATAAAAATGCCATAAAGTAAACATGTTGAAGTGCTGTGGAACAGTAAAAAACTTGACAGCATGTAGCAATAAATGACTCAAGAGAGGAGGACACTGAAGATGGAAATTCTGCTTGAAATTTAGGCATATTAAAGGAAACCAGATCTCTGTAAAGGGTTGGCATTAATTTATTTGCTTACACTGGAAAATGTTACACATTGTTTTSAAATTATATTTTTTATCCAGAAATAGCACTCTGAGTGCCACTGCTGTGCTGTTGCAATAGCTTCTCACGTGTAAAATCAATATCTGCTAAATATGGCATACCAAGTGAGGTAGTAACAAATAATGCACCACAATATGATTTGTTAGGAGCTCTTCTGATTTTCTGCTAAAGAATATGGTTTTAAACTCTCCAGTGTCTGGCGTACCCACAGTGAATTGCCCTTAYAAAAGCTGTGCTGCATATTTTTAAAAACAGAACTTCAAAAGCCTTAGAAAGAAATTCAGATCCCTGCTTGGTGACACAGAGTTTCAGWGAATGGTTGTAATAATTGCATAGAAATGTTTTCATACAGTTCAGTAGGAAGCTGACAATCTCTTATGTCATCACTRCTACTAATGAGAGTGTAGATATTTCTTATTAGCTATGAGAAAATGAAGCAGATTATGTTATGAAAGGTATAGGAAGTTAAAGCTCTTTCATCCATAAAACACTAAATATAAAAAGAACATCAGAACCTGGGTGCAGAAGGCCAGTGACTCTCTGGAAGGTGTTACCTGTTCACTGCAGAAATTGCTAAGTAGAGGTGGATCAGCAGGAGAAACAGGAGGTCTTCTCAGACATCTCCAAAGGAAGGGAAAAAAGAAGCTGCACTCCAAGCCTACAAATAGTAAATCAGAAAGGGCCAAAAAGGACGCAGTGGATCAGATAAAATAATGGAGTGAACTGTGTAAATATGTCCAGAAATTAAAACCTGGGACCTACTGTGAAGGAATACAAGACTGAAGAGACTGACTCTGAACCTTGTGCTGTAAATACTGTGCATCTTCAGTCAGGAAGATGGACATACTTGACAAAGCCCCATTTAGATCTGTGGAGAATCCTACTASAAGTCTGACTYTWGCTCTTTCCATGTGCTTCCAAAGAAAATTTTCAGTATCTTCCACTGGAGAACTATACTTGGTACCAGGAAACAGAAAACCAGAAGCAAAGGTAGTAAAAAAGTGGAGCAACTAAGGAATACAGTGTATTTAGAGCACTTACAACAGCAGGAGTAAAAAGGGAAAGGTCCAGAATYTGGGATCTTTTTGGAGATGGGTACAGCCATAGAAAAGAATGATAACTTGTTTTAATATACAAAATGAAAATAGAGTAGACTCAGAGTGTGAAAGAAAACACAGACCAAAACAGAAATCTGCTTTTGAACAGAGTCGTTATAATAATGAGAAACAAAATCATTTTCCAAAAGAGACTAAACRAGAACAAAATGGGCTGATAAAAACAGCTGTGGATGTATTTTCAAGAAAGCAAAGTATTCAGGAACAATCAAGATCATTATAATGGCATCACTAAGAATTTTCAGTGGAAGAATTAGGTCCAACAACTTGAATAGTACCTTGAAAATAAATGGAGCATGTGTTAATTTCAAACTGGATAACAGGCATCAAGTCCAGTTGCACATCAAAATTACAATTAAAAACTGAAAAGAAAACCTAGTCATGTGGAACACAGGTGGTAAATCTAACATTTTACATTGGAAAGCCTACTTCTAGTGTGAGTATTTGAGAACTTGTAATTAAGTGAAATAAAATCCTGACAGATTATGTAAATTGGCTCTGGTCTTCCTTTCCATGCTCTGATCTATGTAACTAAATTTGATTTTAGTACTAATATCTTCAAAATTGTGCTGCTTATGTTRGTTAGGGTACCAAAGGTAAGCCAGGCTATTCAAATGCTTCAGTGTAATTTATTATTTTCTGGTTCTTCTGTCCTAATATAGATGTTACAAATTTCCAAAATATAGCTAAAGCTATGCTGCCTATGCCCATCTTTTTATGGATATATTATTCATACAACASAGATTGAAGAAAAATTGCCGCAATAAATTGTGTTATTTAATGCAACAGTGGTTATAATGTTATTCTTGTTGTGTTGGCATGATTGGAAAAATATTTCATAGTTGTAATGTCATAGAGATTTTTATTTTTTATTCAGTTTAGCACCATGCAGTTTATTGCTTTTAGCTGATGTTTTGATTTTTATTCCCATGCCACCAGATATTCCATTCAAAAATCATAATCATGACTTCCTTTATGGTGAATGAATTTAACCTTGTAAAAATCCCAAATAGAATTTAATGGAATTCACTGGAGTTTTCAGCAATTCATTCCATTCTGACTAAGAATAGACACAAATTTCTCCCTATCTAAACTAGTGGTGAAAACTTTCTTTTATTACATGAGACTTAGGAATAGAATATTTTCTTAAATTCCCACTTGAAATACTGCTCCACAAGCTTTTGGAATCCTCCTGGCATAAAAAGTTTTAAGGCATCAAGCAGTTGCTGAAGGTAAAAAAGTCTGCAGAAAACTCCAAATCCCAGTATTTGCCTCTCAGGTTTAAGAAAAATTTTATCTAAAATCTGGTTGCTTTGTTAATTGATTGATTTTATCCMAAATGGTGATGCAGAATAGTAGAACTGCATGAGTAAAATTGGGAATTCTCTGTATTTTGGCTAAATATCTTCGTAAATATTTATCTCTAGCCAGTGAGTTGGGTGTCTTCACTGATACTTTTATTCTGTGTGCATATAGTTGAATGAACAGAATTCAAAAATGAATATTATTTCAAGATTTGAAAGCATGGAGGCAACTTGTGCTACTTTCTCCAAGTGTCAGCATACAACCCAAAATGCATGGTGACACCCTCTCTCTAAAATAATTTCTTGTCTTCCTTGTGAGTTTCCAAATATATGACAAAAGAGAGCGAGAAAAAAAGAGACAAATATAGATGCTGATAATTATAGGAAAAGCCTTCTGGCACGTCCAGAAATAGAATGCAAACTTCTGACTCATAGGTCTGCATCCTGGCCACTGCACCACACTGCTTYTCCTAGAGACCTATTTTTATGGAGTAAATGTATATTTCATAAATATTAAGATTGATATATTTTGTAAAATTGTCACCAAAACCTCATTTTAAGTACTGTTAAGAGTTTACTGTGCTTATACACATTTTGAAATAATGGCCTKTAAGAAAGCCCCCAGACTGCAAGATGTTACATAATTTCACTAAAAATGCTTAATATTATATAAATCAACAATGTTAATCTTTGAGCTGAGCTATGAARATCTTTCAAGTGTAACTAATTGGAATTTTGCAGGGATCTTCATTTTATGAAGAAATACAAAAATTCCAAATGATTAAGGTGTTCTCATGAACAGAGACAGTCTGCTATTGTGAATTAAATTAGTTTTAGCTGAACATTTTGTCAACATAGAGGAACGCTGCATGTGTCTCTGATCTTCATTATCCATTCTCACTGATTTCATTGCTYTTAGGAAGGCATCTTGTATACCATTTGAAGGATATTTTAATTAAAAAATCCTGAGTATAAAACATTCTGGTTTCAAAGAAATACATGAGCTTAGTATCTTAAATGTGTTCTCCACGTAGTTTTTACTGTCTTAAATGTGTGCCTCTTTTGCTCAGTTCCCTGAGTTCTAGAAGCTCAATTCACATTTTTTGCATGCAAGTCTCCCCCTGTTTCTTGGACACATAAACTATAAGGAAAGACTCCAGAACACCAARGGAGCCTACAAGAAAGATGGAGAGGGACTTTTTACCAGGGCATGTAGTAACAGGACATGGGGCAATGGTTTCAAACTGAAAGAGAGTAGTTTTATATGAGATATTAGGAAACAATTCTTATCTGTGGAAATGCTGAGGCACTGGAAGAAGTTACCCAGAGAAGTTGTGGATGCCTCATCCCTGGAAGTGTTCAAGGCCAGGTTGGATGGGGCTTGGAGCAACCTGGTCAAGTGAAAATTTTCCCTGCCCATGGCAGGGGGGTGGAACCTTTAAGGTTCTTTCCAACTCGGGCCATTCTATAATTCTCTGATTCTATAATACATATTTGGGAAGCACAAGAAATACAAATATAAAGTCACACATTTATTCAGATTAGTAGAAATAACATATCTATACGCCAACATTCTTTATATTTATGACTTTTGGGCAAACCAACACTGTCTTATACTTTAACATATTTTAATAGATGGGAAAGGCGAAAGTTTGGGGTTTGTGGAACATTGTTTTCCCTTCTATGAGGCAACCAAGCATTCAAGACAGTCTACTTAGCACAGGAAACTATCTTCATGAAAATAGCCTAGCTACAGCCACTGGTGGTACATGGGTAGCAAAAGGAGTCAGAAATAAAAYCAGCTCTTATTTAGTTCAAAGTCTAAATGCTGAGGAAAAAAATAAAYCAAAAGACCAGAAGACATGAATATTCTATATGCAGATGTATGTGCAACAGGTGAGAAATAATCAGACTGCTTCCTTATTAGCACATATTTCATTTGCTTACTGAAGCAGGAAGGGGGCATATTAACCAAATTTTTAAAAACTTGGTATGTCCTAATATATTACTCCTAAGGAATGAAACAGCAAAAGCAACAGAGGAAGGATGTTCTTGCTCAGACAGCACTCCCAAGTCAGTGAATGCCTGAAACCAAAAGGTTTTCAATCATTATGCACCAGCATTCCAACAGAAAAATCACAATATTGATAAAGTGATTATTTTCTTCCACCAAATCTGGGTGCAGAGTAAGCTCAAAAAATATCCTTTAATAACATGCAGTGAGGAAAGTTAATTACAGTTATTATTTTTCCCCATCTGAGAGGTGTTTCAGCAAAAGCTACACTTCTGCCCCTGGAACTTGTGAAACTACAGGTGAATACCTCCTGATCTGTAACTGTGTTTGACCCTGGGGATATTGTATACTMCAGAAACTCCTTGATTATCACGCTAGTGATGCCTAATTCAGGGGGAGTGATRAAGTCTGATTTAAATTTCTTAYGTGGAAACAGAACATATAACTGTGYAACCAGTGTGTTMTAGACYTGGTGCTTTAATAGGGCCAACTTAGAAATGCTGAAAATAACTATGAGTCAAATCAGTTSAGAAAAAAATATAAATGGAAGCATCTGAGACATGACTGGAACTATTTCACATTCTATTCAAAATCCACAGTGTAAAGAAGAGGAAAAATATCCAAACTGCTTAAAAAACAACTTAATAAGGGAAAAAAAAGTGGGAGTAAAATTATATTTAATTTATATATGTATGTATATGTATTTTAAAATTGAAATGRGGAATTTATCCATAAATGTTCAAARTATTCTGACTGTGGTTCATTATTATAAAATGTGTATAAACATGAGGTAAACTCTCAACATAGTGCTCATAATAAGCTTTTGATGAGAATACTCTTCATTCCTTGTTTAATATTTATGAAATAAGCATTTACTTAGTGAAAGTAAGCCTTTAAGTGAGGCACATTTCTCTGTGACCAGAATGAAATGAATATAAATAAGTTAGAAAGTAAGAGTTATAGGAAATATATAAAATGAAGAAACAGAAACATGATGAAAAACCCCTAGTCAGCAGAGTYAAAAATAATGCAAATTAGACTTTTAAGTAAACTAGGAAGAAAAGAAATCCTAAAAACAGTGTCAGTCCATTGTTTATGGATAGAAATTCYGGTCTCTGTCTTGGCTCAACTCAGAATTCCACCGCAACAATTATGCAGTCTTAGTGCAGGAGGAGGTGGTGGAATTATTCCCCTTATTCCACTCAACTGAGGAAAGGCAAAGTGGTCTGTCAGAAATGTGCTTTTCCAGCAGTGGGATGATGCAGCTAAGCCCAGTGGTGATGAGGGCACTGGGGTASTTCCTGTGCTACCAACACTGGTCACTTCACTGCTTCCTTAAGTGAGGTGTTCTAAAGGAGCACATCCATGTAACTGTATTTTAGACAGGAGCTGTKTTTTGTTGTTGCATTGGGTTTGTATAGACAAGCTTTGATGCGGGGGCAATAATAGGGGTGGCTTCTGTGAGAAGCTGCCAGAAGCTTCCTCCATGTCCAATAGAGCCAATCCCTGGCAGTCCCAAAGCTGGACATGCTGCTGTCAAGGCTGGGACAATCAGAACTGGTGGCAACTCCTCTATGATAACATATTTAAGAAGAAGGAAAAATAAAGATATTGCACAATTGTCATTTTGGCAAGAGAACAGCGGAGTGAGAACAGGTGAGAACAACCCTGCAGACACCAAGGTCAGTGGAGAAGAAGGAGGAGGAGGGGGAGGACGAGGAGGAGTAGTCCAAGCACTGGAGCTGGGATTTCTCTGCAGCCCATGGTGAAGATCAAGGTGAAACTGTGCCCCTGCAGCCCATGGAGATCTGTATGGGTGCAGAGAGCCACYCACAGTCCATGAAAGAGTGATTTGGGTTGCAGCAGTTCAGAGAGCTGTTGCCTGTGAGAYGGACTCCTGCTGGAGAAGTTCATGGTGAACTGTCTCCCGTGGGAGGGACCCCATGTTGGAGCAGGAGAAGGACCCCTCTCCCTGAGCAGAGGGAGAAACAATGTGTGATGAACCATAATCCCCATTCCCTGTTCCCCTGTATCCCCAGGAGAGGAGGTATAGCTGGGAAGGAGGGAGAGAGAGGTGAGAAAAAGGTGGTTTTAAGGTTTTATTTAACTTCTCATTATCCTGCTCTGATTTTGTTACCAAAAACTCAATATCTCTAATTTGAGTCTGTTTTGCCTGTGATTACAGTATTTAGTGAGTGATTTCTCATACTCCTTAACTCATGAAACTTTTGTAATATTTTCTCTCCCCTGTTCAGCWATGGAGGGGAGTGAGAGAGAGGCTTTGGTGTCTAGAACCCAGCCAGGGTGAACCTTATACAGTTGTCTGGATCTTCGTAGTGGGAGCTATTTCCCTTTTGTTTGTTAGCTCTGAAGACTCCCTGGAAGGCTGTGTGAAGAGGACCTCTGTAAAATCTTGCATTCCCACCTCACCTATAGCATGCTKGTCAGGCAGCTGTCAAAGAGCCTAGATCACCTTCCAACAAAGTGATAGAGGGCCAGAATCCTGGAAGTTCAAATTTTACTGGCCTGCAAACYTATCAGCACCTGGTTCTTTGGMAATGCAAACTCTCACTGGAATCTGRAAGTCTACTAATGAGCTAGGAGAARCAAGGGCCACAGGGTCTTCAGTTAAGGGTCAGGGAGTTACATGAACTGCCCCAGGGTCATGAATCTTGGCCTTTGCTTTTCCCAAAAGGACTTCATCTGTCAGGGCTTWGACTGCACACTCTAAAAGTGAATGTATTACAAATCTGTGAAAAAAAAACCCCTGTCTACAGGTTCTGATATAAGCAACAGGAAGAGGAAGCCTTGGAGACTTTTATACTAATGGAGATGACTTAAGCTCTAGCTTCTCTGTTGGGGAAGAGGAGGGGAAAAAACATCCCAGCAGAGGACACAAAGGAGTTTTAGGTAGTTTGAGGTGGAAGAAAACAGCATATCAGAACTGTGTTAATGCAGATGGGAAAATACAGTGGGAGTGGCATTCCTAGTCCCACATGGGCACCTATCGATGTTGATGCTCTCATCCAACGTCACTATTCCCCAAACAATTATTTAGTCAGCCTGGAGCCCAGGGGTCACCTGTTGGATCATCAATCAGTATGGCAGCATTATTTGWGTGGGAATAGTAAGGTGTTTGCAGAATAACAGGAGAAGGGGGAGGTTAGAGGGGTTTCTGCAGGATATGTAGCCAGAGGAAGGCATTGCCTGGAATTTCTGGACAGGGACTTGGGATCAGGTCTCAAAAGCCATCACGGTCATCCACTGTACCCACCAACTTGCTCTTCAGACACATCCCGTGTCCCACAATAAAAAGGTCTCAAGATCTTTACATTTTGATGGATGCTACACATAAATAAATGGTAGRAGGACTTCTCCATCCAAAGCAGTTTCATAGACACAAAATCACCAAATAGAAGCTAGCTAATTTTTATGTTCTTTCTGGTCTACAACTTTTTAAAACTACTTTCATGGAAGCTGTCTCTTCCTTCTCCTGAACGATGTTGTTCCTATGGCTTTGCTTAGTTCCATCTCAAAGCTTTAGTCCCTCAGTCAGTGCACCTACACCCACCTGTAGGCAATGCTTCCCATGATTTGGGAATGCTCAGTACTGACCTTTTCAAGTCAAGTCCTTCCTTTTCTCAGGACTTCTTCCAATCACACAAAGTAAATTGTCACACCACTGTGAGCCCCATGCCAGAGATAGGTTTTCAGCTCAGTTCCTCACAACATGCCTGGACTAAAACTCACAGGACAGTCTTCCAAAAAAGGCACCATCCCAGCTTTGTTGTGGCATACTTAATTCTCTTAAAGCCCAGGGCATTTCAGCTATGCTGGACTGGAAAATCAGTGCAGTTCTACAAGGTCAGATCTGAAGGTCACATCTGAAGGTTTTTTATGTTAAACAATCATAGACCTGTTTCYAAAAGCAATATTATTTTGGAAATTTCAGTTTTATGGGTGCTTTATCAAAAAGGCTGTAAAGAATTAATTTTCTCTGAAACTACTGAGGATTTTCTTTAAAAATCAACTCTTACAAAAAGAAAAAATTATTAAAAAAAAAAAAGGCATTATTGGCTTGCTTTCCCTACCGTATTTCCTCCCATTTTTAAAACAAATTGATTTTTGGAGAATGCATCAAATCTCCCTTTTCCCTTCTATCTCTTTCTTGAAATATGGTTTGAGCCAATTCTTGAGACACATGTATTTTAAACTATTTACTTTAAATCGTGATTTGCATACTGCCAAGTATTTAAATGTAGTTGTAATTAGAGTGGTTGAGAGTGACAAACACCAGGAGACCATCTATCAAGCTAATTTATCTCCCTATCTGTATCAGTATCAATCCACTCACTGTTCTTCTTTTTYAGTATCCAAGATAATATGGTATTTACAGTGTTATGTGTTTGCCAGATGCATGTTAATTAAGCAAGRGGAGATTTAAATGTGTCTTTGGCTGGTTTCTTCATTCAACTGTCTTGAGAAATACTCAAAAGTAATTTCCATTAACTGCTGTGCTATTTACTGGTGAGGACAGAAATGGTCATTAGTGACTCCCTGCTGCTGAGTGCAGCCCTCCATCATAATTCTTGGGGAAGGTTTGCTTCAATGCTAAAAGAAACTCTGTGTATCTCCAAAACCATGCCTTGTCTCAAATGCCAGCTTAGACTGATATTTAAAGATCAGAATGTGAGTTTTAACAGCTGAAACAAAAYCTATGCATCAGCAAAGGGAACACATTTTCTAACAAACTTCAGGAAAAGGGGAAAAGAGCAGTCATGAGTCCAATTAACCTGATATTCTCATAAAAAACTAGGCCTGGGCCTTTAACACCTTAAACCAGGAAACGTTTATAGAAGATTTCTTTTACACCTTTTCTGTTTCCTTCTTTGTGTCAATACGATGTGCAAAATTGTCTGGAGSAAGRTRGGGATGGTGTCACTGCCAATTAAACACAGGGAAATGACTTACTGCATGCTCATGCCCCATGCCACTGTGCTGTACCCTCCCTAGGGCTGAATTTTTTTACCTAATTATTTTAGCATGTACAGACTTTGCTTTTTARGCCTTCCTGTGTCATGTTTTCACACAGATGAACTATTCTTAAAAGAGTTTCTCCATTCTATAGGACAAAAATGGACTTTAAGAGCAGATTACTACTCTACATATCCTTGTCTCACCCAGCTATTCCACAACCAGCGTATTTACTGCACAACCAGTGTATTTATTGTGGAATTTGGGAGAAAATGTCACTTGGCACTATTTTTATAGTTCCCATATTTTCTCTCATGTATTTCGAGGCTGTAGCAGAATAGAATCTTGTTGCTCACCAACACTGTGATACAAAAAAGCAGTAAGTGGCTTTTGGTTTGGTTTTGTTGGGTTGTTTGGTTTGGGGTGTTTTTTTTTTTTTTTTACAGTTTTTTTTTACTTTCCCCACAGCATTTTGAATGTTCAAGAATGTGATTAACCTTATCTTGCTGAGAAGTAACTAGAGGATGATTTTTTTGTGGGAGTCCAGTCCTACTTAAGATATATTATGTGAATACACAGAATGCAAGAGTTTTCAAACAATTTATGGGCTTAAAACCATCATTAAATCAATCAACATAAATTCGTGGTAGGGTAAAAACGTAATACAAGCTATTTGCATGAATCACTGCACTTTTGGCAATTTCATGTGCTTAATCACTRAGGAGAGCTGTCTCTTATAGGTACACAGTCTTGCAAAGGTACCAAATGATCTTTCACTCCATTCAAAATTTCCTGTTAGTCATTTAAATAGACTCTCCCCTCCAAAAGAGTATATGAAATATCCCTTTAATTAAAAAGGCACCTAAACCCATAAATTGATTCTAATATGCATATCAAAGATTTTCTACAGAACCATACAATGCCAGAAGCACTTTCCTGTTTCATAAAAATCTTAATGAAGCTTAAAACAGCAACTTCTAACATCTTTACTTAGAGATATAGAACCTTGTAGGTTTTTTTGATAAATATGCTCACTGATTTCTTTAATTACATGCAATAAAGTGTCCAGGTTTATATTCACATTGAGTGAATAAAGTGATGTTATCTGGACAAATGCTGTTCTCGTGCATGGAAAATATCTATAGAAATGGGAATGAGGACCCGTGCTGGGTCCATGAACTCTGACTGCTTTGAGAGGAACAGTATGATTTATGACTTACAAGCAAGCTGTCCTCTCCACCAAGAAACTGCCTGCCAATTTGGGRAGATTTTCATCATTTTTCAGCACTTTAGATTAGGGAGTAGTGGCCAGGCATGGATTACAGACAACTGAAAAATAGAAGAGAATTCCATTTCACACCCACACAAGTGTGACCAGTGGGGAGSTTTGTGGTTTGCAATTATTACAGGAAATGCATAGTCTTTGCAAGTATAGGGTCTTACTTATTTCCTTTATCTGAGGAATGATAATGCAGTAARTCAGACACCTATGAAGTTTTATTAAATATTTATCATAAAGATTTACCAGCCTTATTAGTTTCCCCTCTGCCAGCAGAAGAGCTTTCACAAAATGGAATGGGATTTCTATTTTCCACTTCTCAGCCTTTGACTACAATGCATTAAGAAAATACAGTGACTTATTTTTCCAGATGTGTTTTTCTTTCTTTAAGCATAATTTTCTCCCTRGCTTTCTTTAATTTTACACTTGACTGAGGTGTATAAAGTGAAGGAGCTGAGGTAATTTCAAGCAAATACATATGTGAGTTAAAAAATGTTTGAATCATCATTTTGACAAAAAGACCCAAAACTATTTGCAACAATAACATAATTATCTGGAGTCTGAACAGGATTTTCTTAAGAAAACCCATGATCCATAGCAGTGGCACACCAGTGGTGTAAGAAATACTACTCCCAGCTTAGATCAAGTGATGGACTGGAGACAGGTGCTTCATTTCTAACCTGATTTAAAGCTTTTTGATCCATGTCATGACTCAAGCAAGGCCATCTAGAGCTGGTTGCCCAGGACTGTGTCCAGATGGCTTTGCAACATCTCAAAGGATGGAGACTCYACAGCTTCTCTGCTGAACACTGTTCCAGTGTACAACCACCTTCACCAAAATAAAAAAAAATATTTTCTGATGTCCAGGAGGATTTTCATATGTTTCAGTTTGTGYCCATTGCCTCACATCCTCAAGGCAAGGGAACCTCACCTTCCATTCAAAAGTGAAAAATCAAATGAGAAAAAAAAACCCTTGAAAATGCCTCACATTGTGCATATTTAGCAATTATACTAAATATGAAGTAAGATCAACGAGTCAGAACTGGAGTTTGGATTGCCTTTATGATGCAGGTAGTTAGTTTGTTATTTCAGGTAAATAGTAGTTATGTACTGCTCTGTGCAATGGGAGACTTCATTCCTGCCTGTGATAACATAAGATTTAAATTTTAGTAGCTTAGGGATGAAATTGATTTCTAAAATTGTAACCAGGGAGATGGTGGTGGTGAGAAGGAGCAGTTAGAAAGGAGAAGCCTGGACCTGCAGGTCAGTGAGGCCTTGGGAACAGAATGTGAGCTTCACTATAGCTATAGCCATTGTCTTAACCAAACCAAGCATTGTCTTTACCAGATCAAACAAAACTGCCCCTGTATGAGAAAGATGTAATTGGTGTGTGTGGGAGGGGTTTRGGSAATTCATGCTTGGATAGAATCAATGTGTACAATAGAACAATATGGGTTTAATAATTAATGTAGAGTTGTATAACAGAAGGGTATAAAAYATGTTCATCTCAAATCCAATATCAAAGCCTGATTTGGGTTTTACCCCRGGTTTYCACRCACTYAATAAAAGCACCYGCATATGATCAGCTTTCTGATTACGTGTGCTCCTGAACGCTAACACCTGGATCTGTCCATCCTCCTCCAGCAACCCAACAAGACTTCAGGCTTTTTTTYAAGTTTGCTGGGCACTTCTGGCATTTTCTAAATTAAATCAGCACTGAATTATTAACTAAAGCCATTCTTTACATTAATAGACATGATACAGGCCTGATACATGGCCCTAGCCTTGCAAGCTGTGCTCCCCACAGCATCGTGTCTGATTGCTTTTGTTTGCTACCAGTAACTGCTCAGAGGTGATTGTCCCAGATGTGCCACCTCTGGGCTCCTCAGTTCCATGACTGTGTCTTCCACTGGCTTGCTAAAAGACTGACCACAGGACTGGCTCACATCTGAGCACAGACAGGTTGCAGTAGAAGCCTGCTGCATTTCCACTAATCCATTTCTAACGGGAGGGCATGTGACTTGCATCCCTCCTGTGTACAGGTGTCTTGGTTTGGAAAGACAGGTGTCTGCTAGGGAAAGGCCAGAGCACCCCCTTGCAATAGAGAATGCAAACCCCCTCCCTCCAAATTATTCAAATTATATAAATTTGAAATTAAGGGGCTTTCCGGCAAAAATAAGTGGGAATAGGAATAACAGTTCTTTACTAGGAATATATAAAAAACTAAAAATGTAGTAGTACAAAACACAAACAAAAACAAAAAGAAAACACTGACAGAGTCAGAATACGACCTGGCACCCTCTTGGTCAGGGTGCTGGCAGCAGTCCAGTTAAGTCTTCCTGGAATGACAGAGATGGTTCTGTTGGGGTAAAGATGATCCTGTAGAAGAGTGTAGTTTCCTTCCAAGAGTCCAGTGGTGATGAGATGGGTCCAGTCTCTCTCTGGAAATCCAGTGGAAAAACCAGCTGTCCTGGTGTTGTGAGTCCCAGGTTTTATCCAGGTGGGAATGCTTGGCTCCTCCCACTGAGTGGAGCATCTCACAATGGGATGATGTAATTCTTTCAGTCATGCAGTGAGCCTTAAACGGCCCTATTACCAGCAGATATCTCCCTGGAGGGAGAATGGGTTGTGGAAGAGATAAAGAACACTGTCCCACCTAGTTTTAATACCTGGGCCATTAGCACCTCCCCCTCCTTCCAGTAATTGGAAGAGATAAAGAAAAAATACCTCCCCAATCGATTCTAACAGATAGTAAATAGAATAAATACTTTTCTTTTAGTTACAGCTTGCAACTCAAAACAGGCCACTGCCCAAAGAACGTCTGCTCTCTCTGATTAGTCTGACCTGAGACTACTGCACGTTCCCCAAACCAGTGTGGTACTCCCATGTTTGCTAAGGTATGAACTCCATCCTGTAGCAGCAATACAGGATGCAAGATCAGGCCTAGCACCAGGTAGTTGATAGTCATATGGACCATCACTCCCATCTTGGTATTGTCCTGGCATTGACTCCTTCTGTAGTGGCCAAAGGTTGGAAGCTTGATTTCAGATTACATGAAGAAATATTTTCTCCTGGTTTGAACTTATGTATAGATTTTGCTGTCCCACTATTTACAAAACCCTACTCCTGATTAAAACATTTGTTTAAAAAAACTCCACAAAATTAAACAAACAAAAGAAGAAAAAACGCTGCTATACAAAAACATTAAAGGTCTTGTGTGATATCTTGCTCATCACAAACTCAGGCATGGGCTACAGGACCACCCCTTTTTATTACAGGAAGGCATATTAAGTTTCACTCGTACTATTAAAACCTGTATCTTTGAGAATTCCTTTACCCATACATCCAGAAAAAAAAATCACTTAGTGGGGTAATTCTTCTTTCCTAAGTCTTTAATTTCACTTCCTTACCTTCTGCTACTTATGGCTTTTCCTTCAGTTGGGAAGTAACTGTTTCTGACAGCTCATTAATTGGTCTTCTGTATTGCTGTTAGGAATAAGAAATGTCCCATTTGCTTTCAGCTTGTGCTGCTCTTGTGGTATTTATTCGTGAAGTTTCTCTTTGAGGTTTTCATGCCTTTCTAGCTAAACCCTCAGTTCCTTTAATGTTTTGGATTTTCTGTCATGTCCAGACTGCAAACCATCCACAAATTAAAGGCTTGTATTGCATTGCTTGTTTTGATTGGTAAATTCTATTTGCTTTAATCATGGCTTAATTCTGTGTCTCCTCTTTTCAAGATCTGTTCTCTTATTCAAGACACAGGTACTGAAAACTGCAAGCCTCCAGTCTTATATCAGTCGGAAACTTCTCTATGTTTTTCTCCCATTCATACAATCTCTGMCAAAATGCATCTTTTTCTATATATATTCATATATTTTCAGATGGAACACAATATTCTTCAGATTTCTGTAATATAGTTTCATAGCCAGCCTCCTCCTTCTGGGACAGCTAAAAACTGAAAAAAAAATTGCTGCTTCAGAAGAGAAAYAGASCACCTCCACCTGTCTATCTGCCTTYTACTGGTGGTGGGCACTTTTAAAAATCCTCTKTTATCTCTGATACTATGTGCTGCCCATGCTGAGCCAAGGATTTTAGCAAAGAAATTTTTCTTACCACATCCAAATTTCAGCTAATCAGCACGTTGTATTATGGGATTTGGCATAAAACAGCAACACTTTGACCAATTAACACCAGAAACTTCTAAAGGGTCCCTACAAGCTCTGTAGTAGTAGAGMTCCTGCATTTTTACTCCCTATTTTYCCCCTGAAAGTATTCTGAATTGATCTCTATGCTGTTTGGTCTGGTGGTGTTTTTAAAGTAGTAAAACATCTTCACCTCAAATATGACACTCTCCATTGATACCACTAATACATTTCCTATGGGAAAGGAAAGGCATGGAAACTTCACAGAAAAACTGTGTCTTAAAAAAACCCTTCAAATCAGTTTGTCTCTATTGCTTCCTCATGGCTTCCCCCCCACACCCTTTCCTGTAATAGCTTTCATGTCTRTATTCAGAAAACTCAAAAAGGGTTTTTCCAGATATGAAATTGTCACACTGCAATTCAAGTCTGAGGTCTTGCATGTTCTCAGAAGCTTTTGATGTTTTGCCACCATTGACTTTCCCAAAGAAAGGAGATGGCTGAAATCTCTTTTTTATTACCCCACACAGAGCAAGGAAWAAGAATACCCCTGTCACTTGCTGAGAAAGGGCTAAAGGCAACCTAGAATGGCAATTCCATTTTCAAAGTTTTATCAAATCTGGTAGATTAAATGCTGATTATGGTTTATCTTTATCTGCAGTAATTTTGAGACCGTGTTGAACTCCCTGCTTCTTGCCATCTCTGAATCTGTATGTCAAAACTCCACAGTGCAGACTCAGTAACCCTAGTACAATTTAAGGTAAGGATCCATTCCATCCTATCCAGAAGTTTGCACAACTGCATTGCACCAACCTGAATTCACTTGCTCACTATCAACTTTAAACTTTAGRCCCTGCTTTGGCAGAAAAGGAGGGATCTGCCCCTCATTAACCCTCACTGTGAGGAAATGCATCCCTGTCAGGTGTTGCTACAGCCAGTAATCTGCAGGTGGAAAAGTGAGGCCCTACCTCACAGAAGAGAAAATGTATTTAAACTGTTTGCACTAACCCAGCTGATCTTGCTTGCAGCAAACTGGGAGGATTCACCRCTGCTGCTGGCTCCCACCCCATCCCCTGAACTGGAGATGCCACAGGCTCAGGGCCAGGGGGAAATAAATCTGGGACATGTTTGGAAGACTATTRGTGCAAATGAGACTCTTGAAAGCACTCCTAAATGATCCAGGACAGCCCCTGTCTCAAGGACATGCACTTTTGATTCATCTGCCTGAAGCATGTTTGTGCTCAGGAGTCACCAAACAAGTGAGTGCCAGTAWAAAAATCTTCTGAGCAAGGGCAGATTGATGAATAAAGATTCTTGTAAAATGGGGCTCAGGATGAAAAGATTCTTGAAATATTGATGGAGTTTGATATGTCAAATGGGAAACATAAACKATTTCTGTTGTTGGTTGAAGCAAAAATACAGAAGAATCAAATTTTTCACAGAAGGAGTCTGCTTCTTCCTAACTGACATAATCAAATAATACAAATGAATACATGCACTAATTCAATTAATTTGGCAAATTCCCTGTTCAACACTCAATATTTAACAATTTCAAATAATAAATATAATTTCCTCTTATTAAAATTAAAGTACCTYGAGTATGGGCCTCCCATTTCCATAATAAAGGACTACATCTTGTCTGATCTTGTTATCACATACCAGAAATAGTTACACACCTTCTCCATGACAGTTTAAAAATAAAAAGGCATGTTTTTTCCTGACAACCTTTACATTAGACTTGATTTAAACTATTTAGGTCAGCTCCATAAATCTGATGCTTCATGCATTATTTTCTGAAAGGAGAAATTAATTGTGGTAACTGTGATTATCAAATCTGTCAGATCATGCATGAATTTAAATATAAAAGTGAGAGTAAATTGGATTATGGGTCAGATTAATATAGGGTATTAATAAGGGTAAACTACACTTAATACAGTTGAATTGCTCTGATTAATTCACAGATAGCTATTTCTTTCCAAATACAGTCAGAAGTTACTGTCCACAATRTAACTATGCAACCATAAAGTAATATGTATGTTCCATTGAAATATTTTTTATTCTCTTTCGTATTTTCATTTCACTTGTCCTGGTAAGTAATATTTTAATTCATGCTGTGGTTCARCTATTTTGAAAGCAGAATGTGAAATCCAGTGCAAAAAGAATCAGAGCCATGACTGTTGTAAAAGACTTGGCAAGTTTTCTATGTTTTTCCTTATATACTTCTTATTAATTGAATTTAGATCATGAAACATGGTCTAAATGTAAAAGGTAAAACTGCAAAATATTAAAGGGCTGTCAAATTTTAACACAACAAAGTAATATGAATTTACATTTATCTTAMAATATACTTCTGAATGTGAAAGTACAAAATGATGTTGCATTTGATTCTCATTTTGTGAAATTGCTCATCAGTCCAAGGTTGACAAGGACAATGAGAACAGWGCCTAAATCTGTGATTATGAAGCAAGAGGAAAATGACAGCAAGAAAATCTGAGTTGACAGAGAAATATCAGAAGAACTGATAATGGAAGGGCTGAAGATACATGAAATTGGAAGTGGTATCATTAAGGTGAAAGAAGCATTTTTGACATGGGTTGAAAAAATGCYAGACATAACTAATGATGATCTGGTCTAAGCTCTCCTGATGTAAAACTACACTCACATTGTTGCAAATTCAAATTCTGATTTGCTGTAAGTAAGGAGTCCCTTCCTAATAAAGTAAACAGTGAACCAAATACATACCTAAGGAAAGAAAGCAAAATGTGCTCAGCTATGGACCTGATGCTATTTTGGTGATGGGAAATCCATGACACAGGTCAGGGCACAGACAGAAGTTGGGAAACAGAAAGTAGAAACTAAAGGAAAAATAGACATCTTCATAGGAAATCCTACAGACACCCATGGCAAGTAGAGATACTTTCATCAGAGCAGAATAAGATGCAACAGTAAAAATGAAGGCTTACCTGAAGGAGAGAACAAAGAGATGAAATATAATGACTTCATAAGATGTTTTCCCTTTTTGGTACAGTCATAAAGGCAAAGCTCCAGCTGCCACCAAAATAGGTAGAATAAACACATATACTCAAGCTTTTTCCATTACTTCCATAGAAATGTTATTATTCTATGACTGCATTATGCTTATGGGAACCACAATTTTCCTCCTTACTCTTTTGTTCTATCTTTTCTTTTCTCTTTCCAGTTCTCATATAGATTGGTTTTGTTTCCTTTTTGTCTAGTTTGTAATCGCTCATCCCCTCCCATCCTGCTCTTTTTCTTGTTTCTAAACTGGGTTATCGCTACACACCTAGTTTGCATCTCCTCTCTTTTCTGTGGCCCCTCCTGTCAGCATAAAAACACACAAAGAAGTGAGCAGAGATAATTCCCTTGTTCCAGTCATCATCACTTCACCAACAGCTCTGGGCTCTGAATGCATTAATAAGCCTATTAATAAGGCACTAACCAGCCTTATTGGGGGYCTTGACTCACTGCCCATGGACACATGCTTTTTTAAGCTCTTAACCTCTTWCTTGGAGGTGCTTCAGGAGTGGTTGTCTTGGGCTCAGCCAATTTATGCCTGGCCAGGTATGTTTCTAATTTGCAGTCTGAATTTCCAATTTAATCTCAGATCTCCTCTGTCACAATGGACRTGCCCAGAAATCACTGGACTTGATTTTGTCCCTGACTTGTGGATTGATTTCACACAAACTTGTCTGATGATCTGGATTTTCGTTTGAACCTGACAATGAATTCCAGTCTTGCTTTGTTCAACTTACTTGGCTGTTGTGGGATGAGATCCAGCGTAGGTCTGTGGAGAAGTTTACAGAACTGGAGAATCTCTTTGATAAGGAGGAAAGGCTGAGGAGCTGGGCCTATTTAATCTGGAGAAGAGATGACTAAGAAGCAATCTTGCCAATACAGACAAATATCTTCAGGGCAGGTGTCAAGAGGATGGAGCCATACTTTCTTTCAGTGATGTCCAATGACAGGACAATGGGCACATGGGGCAATGGCAACAAACTTAAATACAGGAAGTTCCATCTGAGTATGAAGAAAAACTACTGTGATGGTGATAGAGCMCTGGAACAGACTGCCCAGGAAGTTGTGAAGTCTCATTTTCTGGAGAYACTCAAAACCTGAATACRATYCTGTGTWACCAGTTCTAGGTRAACCTGCARGGGTTGGACYWGGTGATCTCCAGAGGTTGCTTTGAACATCAACCATGCTGTGATTGATTCTGGATTCTGAGTGATTAATATCCTTGGGATACAAAAACTTGAAAAGCTCACTGGAATTTAAAAGAATTCAGCTGCTTCCTTAAGAGAATCCTGCTGACACTTTTTTACATGCACAATGACAGAAGAGGGAAAATTCATGTCTTTCTGTCACCAGTGTCAGAGAGAAAGRAAACAAGACCAAACAGACAAAGCTTGTGTAGCTGTGAGTGGARCAGGACTCTTCTATATGTTGCTGTTTTATTTTCTTGGCTTGATCTTGCTGATGGTGTCCTGTAGCACATGCTATGAGCTATGTACATGCAAAGTACAGTACATGCACTGTAAAGTCAAGCAATCTCATTCTTACTGCTCACAACATGTTTGCTATAAGTACTTGAGATGAGTTGTAATCTCTGACTCACTGTATATGATGGGAAAGACAGATTTGACAAATGAAGAGAAAGCTTTGACTTTTTTTCTGACAAATGAAGAACATGGACTGACAGCCAAATGAGAAATCCATTCTAGTCTCCTTTTAAAATGAATGAACCTGTCAGTAATCTTCTGGGTCAGATAAGAATTACCAATAAGTCTGWACAGATAGCCTACCAAAGTTTAATAAATAAGCTGATAGTATGGGGAAAGAGCTAGCCTCACTCTGATCCATTGGGAAGAGCTTATAGAGGTCAGCACAGCTCCCAAAAAACCATGGAGCCATTCAGGTGTCAGGCTGTAGGGAGTACCTGACSCTTTCACTGGACTGTAGCAGAGATAGCTGGTGTGTCAAATGTGATCAGGTGGATGACTTGCTCAGCCTGGTATCAGTGACAGTATGAGGTAGAAAGGTTAAGGAATATTAGAGAATCAAAAAGGGAAATAGACTGGTGTAATCAAGCTCTGGCCTCCCTGAGAGAGAAGCAGACATCAGAAATAATTCAAGATCAATTCATCCCCCAGCAAGGAGAAGGTAGAAGTTGTAAAGAAAGGAGTTCATGGACGTTAGTCCATGCTCACTRTGGATGGCAAGTGAAATCCACCTTTGCCTACCTCACTCCTCAGGTGCCTTAGCACAAAATACACGAGGCTTTGTGCATAGAAGGCCAGCCAAAGGAAGAGGATGAAGGTCCAGTCACACCAGAGGGGTCACCACAATCAGAAAGGTCAACCCACCTCATTACAACCACTTCCCACAGTAAGAAAAGGTGGGTAATAGTCGTAGGCGATTCCATCCTAMACGGAACAGAGGGAATATGCTGACCAGGCCAAACCCACAGGGAGGGCTGCTGCCTCCCTGGGACTGTGTTTAAGGACATCACCAGGAAGCTTCCCAGCTTGGTGCAGCCCTCAGACTACTACCCATTATTGCTCTGCCATGTAGAGGACAATGAAGTGCCACCACATAGTCAAAGAATGATCAAAAAGGACTTTAGGGCCTTGGGACTGTTCCTAAGGGAATCTGGGACACAGATTATTTTCTCYTATATACTTCCAGTTGACATTGGAAGCAACAGATGGACTGAGTCTATTAACACACGGCTCCACCACTGTTGCCACCACCAAAATGTGGGTTTTGACAATGGAATGGCCTACTCAGCACTGGGCATGCTGGCATCAGACAGAACTCACCCTCCCCAGTGAGGGAGCGGAGTCTTTGCTCCACAACCAGTGGGGCTGATTGGCWGAGCTCTAAACTAGTTGTGATGGGAGAGGGGAACTGTACCAGGCTTGTCCCTGACAAGCTCTGGGATGGCATGCAAATGTTAAAAGGACGGGGTGCTAGCAAGGCCAGGTTGGATGGGGCTCTGAGCTTCCTGGTCCAGTGAAAGTTGTCCCTGCCCATGGCAGGTGGGCTGGAACTAAATTACCTTTACAATCCCTCCCAAACAAGCCATTCTTGATTCTATTAGTCACTTTCTAAAATGCAATTGTAATTTCAGAAATCATTGAAATGGAATGTAATTCTGAGAACTTCACCATCATCTAGAGACACATATTTACCAATTTGTTCTAGAAAGGACTGGCGGGACAGCAGTATAAATGGATATTGAAAGTTTAGGTATGGCAACCCTCCACAAAATCCCATACAAGCCAAAGTATCACAAGTAATCCTTAATAGTTTAAGCAGTTTTGACAGGAAGCAGACACTAAAATACATCTGTGACTCTGGACCAGTGATTGCAATAGGCATTTTCTCTGATAGAGGGTAGAAGCTTTCATATTAATAGAGAACTTAAGATAACAGCTCCTTCTCTGCTAAAGGAGAAGGGATTTCCCTCCATAACTCCATCATTTGTCTACTCAAGTTCCAGCTCAACTGCTCTGCCTCAGTCTGGAACAAAAGATTTGCTCACAAGTGCACATTATTAGCCTGGTTTATGTTAATTCAAATTATGTAAAATTGTATCACAATGCTAATAATTTTAGAGCAAAAATATGACAATGCATGTCATATTTCTATTAATATGTAGTTACATATTTAAAATTGCTGTCATTTGCATCAAACYGCAATCAAATAGCAAACAATTCACTCAACAGTACACAGTATTACGAATGTTTAGCATTTTAAACACATGTAGGCTAGAATAATAGTGTTTTAAAAGAAACCTTTGATGATAATTGGCAAAGTGCATAAAAACTTTAACAAAACAATCACTGACAGGCTTGGAGCATYGCCCAYCCCAAMTGGAAGCCTGTTCCARTGTTTGACCATGCTCTCAGTAAAGAAATTATTCTTATTTTCCAGTCTAAAYCTCCCTTGACACAGTTTTGAGCCATTCCCATGTGTCACTGGGTACCCAGGAGAAGAGCTGAGCACCTCTCTAACTATGTCCCTTCCTGAGGAAGCTGTAGAGACCAGTGGGGCTTCCCCTCAGCCTTCTTTTCTCCAAACTAAACAAACCTGAAATCCTCAGCCGCTCCTCACAGGACATGTTCCAGCTCCTTCACCAGCTTTATTGCCCTCCCCTGGATGCATTCCAGGACCTTTGCATCCTTCTTAAAAGGTGGAGTCCAGAATTACAGACAGTAGTCAAGGTGAGACTGCACCAAAGGTTCACCTCATGTTGGCTGCAGCATGGCTTTGAGGGAACAGTGCTAACAGCAGTCACATCTGCAGACATCTACAACAGGTTGAATAAAGCAAGGTGCTTTGTGGCTGGGTCTACCCTGCAGAAGATAAAATTTCTGCTAATGGGTACYACCCACTGACAAGGGGTCGTGGTGGCCTGGTTCATACCTCTCAGCAGTATAAAGACATCAAATACAGTACCCAAACYGAAGTTTTTATCTCTCTACTTTGCTGCTCTGTCAGCATACAAATTTGTGTGYTTCATAATGAACAAAACAGAAAGTCTGTCTTCCTCTGGACAGCATGAATGAAAACCAGAGGAAGGCTCCCTGGCATTAACTGTTTGCAGCAACAGCAGCACCCTGAAGCAGTATAATGACCTGTGAGGAAGGATTTTGTTTGTGTCAGTTTAGATGCTCTGTCTTGTTCTCTCAATAACCTTTCTGACTATCTTTGGGTTATTTGAGCAACTTAGACAATTAACTCTAATGCAGATATATTGCCTTCTGGAAAAAAGAATTTCTACAGGAGCTTTATAGGTAATATAAAAATCCCTGATTTTAACCCTTGTCATCATTTCCATCCACTTAAATGTATGTTTAATCTGTAAAGCTGTTTCCCAGCATGCAAAAGACTTGAGTGCCAAGTTATGCTTGCAAATCAGACATTAAATATGCAGATCCTGTGACATGGAAACTGAAACGTACATTTTACAAAGATATGCTGGCATTTGAACATTTTGTATTTGGGTGTTCCTGAACACCACCAGTGTGTGTGCTTTCATCATTCAACTATAAAGCCATTCATCAAAAGGGGGTTTTGGTTTTGTTATGTTTTTTGGTTTTGTTTCTATTTGGAATAAAAAATAATAGCTCTGTGCAAATTTGGGAAAGTCAACAGGGACACAGAGCTATAATTGACAGTAAGTACTACCCTGATATTGCTGGGCATAGAGCAGCTAAGGGAACTGGTAATGGTCAGAGCCTCACACTGCATACTGAAAGGACCCGTGGCTTACAGTATACTGATGCTTCTGTAACAGTGCAAGATGATTCATAAATATTAAAAACCAATGAGAATTCATGTAAATACATGCTAACTGAGACACAGTTTCTTGAAAATGAACTGAAATTAAAGAAAATATTTACTAGTGTAATGTATAAAACATTATCCTCCCTTTAATGTATGTTTCCCAACTTAATTATTGCAGAAATCAAGACCCAAAGTAGCACAAAGTTTATATTCAATGTCTTTACTCCCCTCAGTGTGGCTGTGAATAATTTTGTATATATTTGTTTTTTTAAAAAAGGGAGAGATGATCCAAACCTTGTAAATTCTTGGGTTCATCCTTTATAATGCTGAACAATTTGTTCAAAAAGAAACTGGAAAAGAAACAGGAAGAAATTGAGCCTGCAACAAGACAGAGGCTGATCTTCTTCCTYTGATTCCTGTGAGAAGCTCACTTAAGGAACTACAGGCTCTTATTTTATTTCTACTTCATATGAGAGATTTGGAAAGTTCATTATTCTTCCAGTTCCTCCTTCCTGTAAGCCCAGAGCAAGCACCTTTTATCTGGAGAAAAAAAAAAAGACTTAAAATATAGAATAATGAAATTTTTGTTTCATTCTGAGGATGTGTTTTTTTTCTATTTAATGTTCTGGTTCTAACCAAGACTTGGGTTCAAAATATTTTACCACCTCCTCCATTTCAGCTGATAGTGAGTGGTRAGCCAGAGAGCACAAAGATAACTAGTGTAACCCTGAGAGCTCCCGTGGGAGGGCTCCAAGAGCATCTGTGAGGCCCGAGCCACACTGAATGGCAAATAAAACTACATACTCCACATCCCTTGCCCTACTGCACTGATGGTCTGGTACCCCACCATTTGGCCACCATGACCTCAAGGCTCACCACGGCTCATCAAGGCTGCCTGCAGACCCCCCACTGGCAGCTGGTTCACAAAACATCCTCTCTGGGGGTACTGAGGACAGSGTTTAGCAGAAATCGTTTCATACCCTGGTACCTCCACAATACTAATTCCAGATGCCTTTATCTACTGCCAGCAAACAACAGCCAACACTAGTGCCTTTCTTAGCATCAGTTTACATCCTGGAACACACCCTTCTACTATTTACTACATCTATTTACTATATGTACTTATGGAGTAAGTATGTACACTTMCAGAGTTTGCATACTGGAGCATATCCTTCTGCGATTTACCACATATGCTTATCTCAGTGTAACAGTGGTGCTGAAGCACAGCTTGTATATCAGTTGCAGGTTGTGGATCCAACAGCTTGGTCTGCATTTGCTCTCATCATTTATGGGACAATGCCAATTCAAAATCACAAGTCATAAACAGACATATTTACTTGCAGTTGCTAATAGCACTGTAGGTAGAAATAAAGTACTTTTTAAAGCTCATTCATTTCTCTGCACTTAAATTCTCCTTTTTTTTTTCCTTTTTTACTTCTTTCAGTCTAAGCAATGAAAATGTAAAAAGGTGTCCAAAGTTTTTTATATTTATCTGCCTAAAAACAACTTTAACAGGATTTATTTTYGGTTGCAAAGTACTCCTGAGGGTGTCAAGTCGAGTAAAATGCTCCCATCAGTAACATGYGAATGTTTGCTGGATTTTGTCAGCTGCTTGAGATGTGACCTGCCGATGGTCCTCATCAGCAAAATGCTGCGGGTGGCTTCCATTTGAACTAGGAAGGAACATCATCTGCTGGCGCCGCTCTCTGTGAGCCACGCTTCTGTGTTAAAGGCACGGCTGAACGCGGTTTTACTACTTTTGACACGAATAAGTGCAGTTCTCAGCCTCCCGGCTTGTTACTGATGCTTTCCCCACGACACCGAGCGACGTTGATGTGCSGCTGATAAGCAGCGTTCAGCTGTCAGAACGCCGGCTGCCTTTCAGCATGCCCAACTTTCGCTTCCCAGCCCCTGCGCTCCCCTTCCCCGCCGGGTGCCGCGGGACGTGCGGGCGCAGGAGCGGGGGCACCGCAGCCCAAGGGTTCCCGCACGGACACCGCGGRCAGGGACCGCGCTTCCCCCGGCTCCGCACGGGCGCTTCTCCCCGCGCAGCCGCTCGGCTCCGGCAGCGCTGGCGGCGCTCCCGGCCGCGGAGAGCCCC
>CADDXX010000037.1:2175775-2203614 GCA_902810485.1 Alauda arvensis
TTTTTTTTTTTTTTCTTAACACAGACTGAAAAATCCCAAGCTTTTTAACTGAATTTATTCATTCATGGTGAATTTTGCCAGGGCAGACCCACAGGCTCTTTTTGTAGGTGCTCTGGAGGGTGGCATGCCCAGGCCTAATATCAGCAGTGTTTGCCAGAGTATGGCAAGTGCTAATTTTGAAAAGGTCTGTGATTTTTCTTTTCCTCCTTTTTTCTTCTTCAGGAATATGAAAACATTTCTGATCTGATTGTCATTGTCTTAAGCGGTCAGATGTCTGGTAGCTGGAAAATAGGATGTGTTAGTTTGAGTCAGGCTTTGTGAATGACTATTTAGTTGTACAGAAATAAATAGAGACTTCAAATTTGTATCTTGTCTTATTAGCACATGAAAATTCCATTCAAATTATACAAAAAAAGACCATACTGCCTTATCCATAAAATGCTCTTAGGGCATGGTAATCTGATAATAACCAAACACCATGGAACAGTCTTGTTATTTTCTTACAAAATCTTATTTATTWATGTGAGTAAAAGTATGTGGAAAGAGATGAGAGATGAGATTGCTCATTTGGAACAGCTTCTCTTCACGTTATTAATCTCTTCCCTTAAATGCTGATCAGCTACTGAGTTCCTCAGTGAAATAACTTCTAGGAGTAAACCTGCATTTTCAGTGTGTGACTTGATGGAGGTAAGGAGAATGATGCAAATCTTAAAATTTTCCTAACACAGAGAGTGACAAACAGGTTTTTCATTTTGGTGGTGACTTTTTTCACCTTTCCTTTTGCCATGCAAATCTTGCCATCAGTTAGGCTTGAATTTTGAGCAAGTTGTTAATCAGTCCAGGGATGTGTACGTGTGTGTGTATCAGACATTTTAAGTGCGTGTGGTAAGTTTTTCAAAGGAGCTTAAGACCTAAAACGCCTTCATGTGTCACAGGCTTAGATCGGGGCTCACTCTGGTGAGCTTTTATAAAAAGTTGGACATAAAAGTAAGGAGTCAAACTCAGGTCTCACATGGTACGAAATCATGTTCTGTAGATTGATTCTGCAGAACCAGATGCAAGAAAGCCTTCAGGAGGCAGATACTTCCCTCTAGGGTAGCCCTTTAACAACCCATTAGACTTTCTTGAAAGTGATTTCTGTTAGCTGTCAAATCAGTGAACTCTTCTTGGCCAGTATCCCTTCTCAGTTCTCAGAAGCCTCTCTGGATCATCAATATAAAATGCTAGAATAAAAACGGAACAGTGAAGTCAGAGTTCAGGTGGCTTGCTTCTTCTCTATCCCTATATTTACAGTTTATAAGCTGGGATCTCTTTGAAGTAATTTGTTATTTCCCCTGAAATTTTGTGAAATTTCCATACTTGTGTGATCATTCTTTAGGTCCCTATCCTAAGCAAATATTTGGATGGCTGTGCTGCTACACTGAAGTGCTGACAGGTAGAAGAATATAGTGGTCTCTGCCACATGTTGATCCTCACATAGGCAAGGAGTTCCACGTTCAGGTTCAAGACTGGAACTGTGCTGCTGGTCAGCATTTTTGGTAGCGATTGCAAGCTTTTAGGTGACATCCAGGAGTATGCTAACATTTTGAATAATGAACCCACCTGTACATCCATCATTCAAAACTCCCTGAACTTGAGCAAATCCTACTCTGGTTTAGGATGTAGAGTCTCCTCTGCAACCTATGTGTGTTTTGTATGTAAGTATGAACGAAGTCAATGAGCATCTTAAGGGATGAGATTTTTCTTTCCTTTTCAGAATTGGTTTTACCCAAAGGGAAGGCTCACTATAGATCAAACAACTAATACAAGTATTTCAATCAAGTGAGGCACTTCAGTCAGCAGTTCCAAGATTCACTGAGTTAAAGTCATTGAYAGTGCTAATTAACATTAACCATGAGAGCATTAAATCTTTCTACCTGTAGAGAAGTTCTTCATGAATTATGCTTCAACATCAGAAATCTTTGGAAGTGAATTATGGTAGTGGCAGTGCTTCAGCTTCTTTAGTGGAGGGAAGGTGTATTAGGGATATGTCATAAATAACCAGGGATGGTTTAGTGGTTCAGACCCTGAAATTTGGTAGATTTGATTACTGCTCTGAGCTCTACCCTTGGCATGGGTTGTTTTTTGTATGAACACCATATCTTGGTTTTCTAGCAATAGAGCAGTAATTGGCATTTGCTTGACTGAGAGGGTTATCAAGCACTTGGGAACAGGATGCCCAGGGAAGTTCTTGAGTCACCATCCCTGGAGGTATTTAAAAGTCATCTTCATGTGACTCTGAGGGACGTTGCTTAGGGATGCACTTGGTAGTATTAGGTTAATGATTGGATTCTATCATCTCAAGGGACTTTTCCAACCTAAATATTTCTATGATTCTATGGTGTATTTTTAGAGGGAGTGGCTTAAATTATCTGATCTAAAGTAGTTACTGAAATCTATGTCAGTATTTATAGTGAGTTTAAGAAATTGATTGGGGAAATCAATGAAGAAAAGCAGTATTTCAGTCCTTAGTTCTACATTAACATTGTGTGGTTTATCTTCCAACACATTCAGCACAATCTTTTGAAATAGTAAATTGTCTTCAGACAATTATTACTCAATCATTACTTTTCAGCATTTTTAAAATATATTCAAAAAATATATTTAAAATTGGTTCTCATTTGGTGCTCTCCCATTTTATTTTCATTTTGAGTCATAAGAACTATGAATTTATTCTACTTGGTAAAACCAACATGTAAGAAAAAAATAATACCTACATCACATACTTAACATTTCCTGTAAAGGCTTCTGTTTGTTCTTTCATAGTATTTTGTAAACAGAAGATTTATTATTAATTCAAGGCTGGTGAATGCTTTTTGAGATAGTATGTACATAAAGTTAGATGTTTTGAAACTTTTTTCAAGAGAAGGGKTAAAGCTTTTGTCTTGAAGTCTTTGAAGGGTAATATAGATCATAAAGAAMACAGCTGAGTGAACATCTGGTTAAATATGTTTTGAAGTGACTTGTAGAAGATATACATGGGTTTTGATGCTTTGTTTGGGTAGGCTTTTTTGGGTTTGGTTGTGTTGGGGTTTTTTTGTTTGTTTGTTTTTGCTTTTTTGGGTTTTTTTTCCTTTTTTTTGCTTTACATTAAAAATTGAACATGTGTTCAATCCTGTATAATTGAGATAGCTCATGTTTGTGGGGCACCAAAGCTGCATGTCCAGTCCTGTACTGTCAGCCAAGTTGATAAGTATGTGTCCTGTTGACTGCTTCTGTTAAATGAAAGGTGGCGATGGAAATAATGACATTTTTTCATTAAGTAGTATTAAAAATATTTCATTGGTTTGAATAACATTTTTCCTGATCATAAACTTCTAATTTTTAGTATCCAACAGTCTAATTTGGCGGAATGTAAATGTAAGTTGGATTTTCTCTTCCCAAACCAGCGCTTCCATAATTCTGCATCAAGGGCTTTCTCTTCCATCTTCTGAACCACTATTTCTTAAAAATGCTGGCTTTCTCCTTGTAGTACAGCTAGGTATTATTCTTCCTGAACTTATGTCCCTTCTCTGCTCAAAGGAGAATTAGCTGTTCTTCATAATTACATTTCCAAAATCTTTAGTTACAGAGTACATTAGAGCACCACTTTGACCATGAATAATTCATGCCAGCATGCTTGCTTTCAGTTTACATTTGACTCAGTGGAACAATTCAGTAATAGGGATGCTAAGACTAGATTTTACTGAYAGTTCAAGAAGAGCTATTGGATATGGATTTTAGGGTACTTAGGAACATTCAGTTTTATTTAACTTCTGGTCAGGTACCACACCTGACTTTTCACAACCTGTCTCCCTACTGCATTAGKCTTGTGCTACTAAATACCATTCCAGTGACTCCAAAGAAGTTTTGCACCRTACAGCAGGTTAATATAATAGGGCATCAGGTCCAGCTAAGTATGATATTTGAGATGAAGTGCAGAGACCTAGAGTGTTTTCAACTTAAAGATTTTTAATAATTATTATGTGTAATGATGCTTTTATTGTTTTATTGGATATAGTGACAGCATCAGTTACCTAAGGTGGGTTTGTAGATTAAGAATCGGCTTTTGCTAATTATGATCCAAGTACTATGAAGCAATACTTTAGGTTGAATGATTCATCCTGGAAACAGCATTTTAGATGAAACAGAGGGTGGAGCAGAGTGATGATAAATGAGCTGATGTACTAACCTTTTTCATGCGGCCATGTGGCTAGCTAAAATAATACCTCTGTGTTGGTCTGCATTCGTTTTCCTAACAAATTCAGCCACATAGGGTTACTGCTTCATGTGGTTTTGCTTTGGTTTTCTTCTTCCTTTTTTCACCTTCTTGTGAGAAATACAGAAAGTTTTACACTGGAGCTAGGACTTGTATGWGGAAGTTGGTATTCTGTTTGTCAAGAGCACAAAAGTTAGCTATTAAACAGGTGTTTGAAGTCCTGACACAAGGTTTATCAAACTCATTTTTCCTGCCTGCTGTGCTCAAGTTGTTACAGATGTCCTCTGCTTTAAATGATATAGAAAGCGTGGTATTTTCTTGAAGGAAGCCTCTGTGAGATTTATTATTGGATGGAGTTGTTGACTGATTTAAGRGTTTCAATACCATCCTTCTTCTGAAACCTTAACATTCTGTTGAAATAAATGACTGAGTGTTAACCACAGCCCCCTTTAATCCTTCATCTCCCATCTCTTTGCTTGATGTTTTTTTACACTAATTTGGAGCACTGCTTCTTCTGCTGTTCTGAGAAACTCTTAACTTATCAGTGAYGCTTTTGAAACTCAGGAGCATCACAGTGCAGYGTAGTTAATAACAATGCMTTTCCATCTCATGGATTTTGTACTTTTACTGTAACCASTAGCAACTTAGGTGTACAGCATAACACAAAATCTAGCAAACTATCTCTCTTTTGGTTTGTCCAGAAATTAACATTGTCAGCTGGATTGATTAGGAGCATCCAGTAGTCCTTGATGTCACACATGAGAGATTGTCTTTGGAGATCTGAAGARGACCTTGGGAGAGAGAGGAGAACAACACTGAATTCTTTCTTTCTTTCTTTTTTTTTTTCCTCCCTCTAACTCTAATTATTCAGTGTATTTGAACAAAGTATGTTTCAATTTTTAATGTATTTCCTATTTGTAGAACATGAAATTATAGGTTGGGTACAATCTATGTCATGGCTGGAACATTGCAGGAGAGATGTTTTCTTTGGATGGTTGGACTAAGTCTGGCCTATCAGTCAGTGCATTTGGGTAGTGGGGACAAGAAGTGAGTTTTGATTTTGTAGCACTCACCATTTCCCAAGGAGCAGAGAGAAAATTCCTCCTCTGTAGCGCAGTCATCCTTGCCTTGGTGAAGGTGGCGCATCCCAGCGCGTTTCACCAATGGCTCCTTCCTTCCCTGGTTTTCCCTAGAGCTGAAGCCTTGCCCTTGGCTCCTCTTCTTTTTGTGTGCTTTCCCTCCTGCCTTTCCTGCTGCCTGCCTGTGGCCACAGCAGGGCATTAACTCCATAGTAGCTTCTAAGATGATAAACCATGCAGCTTATGACCTCCTGTTCTGTTCCATGTGCCACTTGCTGGAAACCCAGCTGCCCGGAGGCATATCTGGAGGATGGATGATTCACAGGTATCACACAGAGCAAGAAGATCTTTTCCATTTCCCTAATGGCTTTTTGCTTTTCTTTTTGAAAACAATGCTGCTGGTATTTTCCATGAAAAACTTCTGAATGAACACTTTTCCTCAATCAATGTTCTTTAGCTCTTTTATTTTCCACCTGTTTTTCTTACATGTAAGAAATACATATAAGTGTGTATTCTTCTCCCATCTTCCACAAACAAATCCCAGATCCAAAAGTCAGGCAAATATTTTCAGTTTACTTTTTGTCAGTATCATTTGTATGGCTATGTGTAACAGAACTTTATACTATGGAATGGGGAGACTTGRCTAACTAATTTTGAACAGGAGAATATTCTGTGGGAGAACTCGTATAAAAGTTGGTGTGTGTAGTGAGTGCTGTTAAAATACTTTGGAATTTAGTACTAGTAGTAATTGAACAGGAAGTGGATAAATATTTTGAATTTATAGCCCCTGATATTTGAAGTCAACTTCATTATGACTAGCAGAAAATGGATCATATTTGCAGCACTGCTGTGAAAATCTCCCTTCTGACTGTGACAAAGAGAAAATGAAAAGATGTAGGGAGGTAAGATAAACAGGAAATTTCACTGCAGCATTAGGCACCAAGAACAGTGAGGTACTATTTTGAAGAAAAACGTTGCAAATGCTGTGGCAACTGGCATTATCTTTGAATCAGTATTCATGAAGTTYATAATTAATTAGAATGTGTTGTTACTCTTGGAGCTGTATTTTAGCTCTACAGCATTTTAGCACGCTCTTTTTTCTTTGACCTAAATCCGTCTAATTTTTTGTCTTCGTTAAAAGTGCAGAACAARAACACTCTTGTGTCTTGTGCTGTGCTCAAGCAGATCAAGTTTGCATTGCTAAGCAAAGCCACATCCATTTTAGTCATCCCAGAAATAATGTATGACCCYGACACAATTAAATTAAATGAGTGTCCACGTGATGGAAATGTTAACTGTTTTTGCTTAAACCTGTTTGTAAAACAGACAGTCCAATAGGRGAACAAAGGAGAGGGACAAATTTGAAAATGTAATCAGGCATAATAACACTTAAGTTTAGAGAGAAGAAAAGCATTTCATTTGTAGATGTAAATGAATATCATTACGATTCAGTGTCTTCAGGAGAGTTCTTCATTTACATTAGTTATTGTTAACATTTCTTAAGGATGATTTAATATATATATTCAAAAGTTTGTTTTTTTCAAACTGGGAGATGATTCAGAAGAGCATGGCTGCATTCTTGCAGATGTAATACAATCCACACTTCCCAGTCCTGTGATTTAGATTTCTATTCTAAGCAGAAGAAAATTGAATACATTTGAAAAGGCTGTGAAAAAATAACAAAACACCCTATGTGCTAACACATTCAAGACAATTGCTCATGATATTATTAGGTTCTGTTTTGTTATTTGAAAGTTTGTTCTATTTGCTCTCTTAAAAAGACTTGATTTTTATTGAGAACATGCTGGGTTTGTTGGCAATTTTTTGCCATGAAAGCTATGAGCTTTGATCTATTGGTAAGGWAGGATCACCAGCTGCCTCACAAGCTTTCATACAGGCACATCTTTCCTCATGGCCCCAAGTGAAAGAAATTGTCCTTGCAGCCCCATGGGCATGTGTCACCCTGTGCCCAAGGGGATAATCCTCTAAATCAGCTGTAAGCCCGAAGTCCAACACCAAACCAGGACAAGGTGCTGCTGCCTGCTAAGAAATGGGGTGGCCACCAATTTTTTTTTCATATGGCTGAAGAGCTGGGATTCTAGGATAAAGGCTGACATAAAGGCTTGAGTATTTCTCATCGGGAGCATGAACCAAACAGGAGGAATAAAACTACATAAAAGGAATTTTGAAGGCTTTGGAACAGAACAGATCCTGTGAACTACAGTGCCTATTGCAATCTTTGTTGAAGAACCTTCAGTCTACAGCACAGACATCTAGYTCACRTCTTTTGCAAGATGCAATAYTTAGATCTATCTCTAAATAAAAAAATTATCAGTATGTTTTTTAAATAAGATGGYTTTTTTCTACCTTTGAAAGTTCTAAATGTACCTGCAGTTTTTGAGGAAAGATTTTGCTACACTGGATCTACAATTCACTGTCAAATGTACAAACAACAAATGTGCRTACAAAATTATAGAAATTTTCTAAGAGTAGCTACTGGACAGCTACATTCTGGGTTTTGTTCACTTACTACCCTCCTACAGATAAACCTGTGGACAAATAAACATCCCTGAAATGTGATGAGCATCAGAAGGCAGAATTGTGCATAAGAACAATTGCATATTCACGATCTCACAGGAAAGAGAAGACACATGACAAGCTACAAATCCTGCTTTGCTGTCTTTCCTTCTACTATCTGGATCACTTTCTGTGGATTGCGATACAGAGGTAGAGAGTTTTTTATTTCCAGGAGAAGGATTTTCCAAKCAGATTTAAGGAAGATGTAACTCCAGAATGAACTTTTCGGTATCTTGGCTGTATGCACAAAGCATTGGTGTAGCTGTACTGGAGTGAATTCCATGGGGTGGATTATTTCTGAAGGTAGGCAAAGAGAAAGGAAGGTCTGCTCGTCCTGCTTCAGGATTGTTTTATCACATCTTTATCCCACAGTGAGGAATGCATTTATACTCGTATGGCTTTAAACTGTGACCCAGATAAAGAGGTATGTGTCATCTTACCATRCCTAAGCCACCCAGTCTCTTCCTCCTCATAGCTTTTGTTGTTTTCTTGGACACATTCCACCTTCCTCCRTGATGTTTCCTGAGTTTAGAAATTTTAGAAGCATGTTAGAAGCTATCTTTTGAACAGCTGGGTTTCAGGTGTGCTGGTGATCAAGTAGCCTAATTTTCAATGTTTGGCAGTGTTATTTCAAATATGATTGTATATTTGTCATGAATGTATGCTCTATATTTTGTCCTTTTTTAAACTTTGAGTTGTCTGATGTTTTTTTCATCTGGCAGTTCTTTTTTTATAAATTTGTTTTCATCCAGCCCCTGGAGGTTTTCTAGAGTTAGCTGAGCACGGTCCCAGTTAACATTATCTTGTGTTAGTGTTGCTATGAGTTGGAGGCTTAACTAGATGACCTCCAGGGTTTTTTTCTAATCATTATTTCAATGATTCATCATGTATTAGTCATTCTTTTTACTGTGTATCACAGGTGTCCTTAACTTTGTGCTTCCTGTGAGTTCTTAATGAGTTTGAGATGGAGCAGGAACTCATTTCCTGCAGTGGCACAGCAGATTGAGATCTCAAGAGAGACACAAACTCCTGTGAGTGGCAGGCAATRCCACATTCAGATGGCATGTGCTGTTAGTAAAAATCTGAGTTCTTCTGTAGCTGATGCTCTGATCTTTCTCTTGTGGAAGAATCATTGCACACTTGCAGTGATGGGGAGACCTCAGACACTGAGTGTTCAGATTTACTTCAGTGCCTGTCTGAAAAGCTTCACATTTTGTGCCCAAATCTGCGAGGGCAGTTTGATCAGTTAGACAAATAGCAGAGAAGAAGGAAAGGAATTACCCAGCTGGAGAGTGGGATGTAACAGTAGACAGTATACATGGAACTTAATTCACTGGGATTTCTCCTGTGCTATGCCAGCTGCAGTGTTGACAAAGCAGTGTAGTTATTTTGACCTAGACCCTTGATATTTGTTTGAAAAGATGTGCAGAACTGTAAATGTGCTATGTGTATTGCTGCATTTGTTGGGCCCAGGTGTGGTATCTCACCMAAAACTCCAGCAGACCCTGTACCCATGCACTTTCACACAGCAAGAARTAAATAGATTAGTGGTGAGGAATAGAAGAGTAAGAATCAGTTGAGGAATGACAGAGGTTGTGTAATGAGCTGAAGATAAAAAATGAATAAAATTTAAATGTGTATCTTGGCTAAGTGAGAGACAGATGGAGGAAATCTACAAATTTTTGGGGGTGTGAAAGCTCTCCTGGAAAATGCAGCTCTGTTGAAATCAAAATACTTTACAAAGCAGGTCAACTGCAGTAGACTTTTGCTTAAAAAAAAAATAGACTGTCAGACAGAACACATTTTAATATTTTGGAATACATCTTTTTGAATTCTTAGTTTTGAAGTGATCCTTTGGATTCATTTTTTTATCTATTTTGATTTACTTAGAAATAAGTGCGAACAGTAAACAAATAATCAAAGGARACATGGAATTTTCCTTCCAAGAAGATTTGAAGTGTTTCAGTTTTGATGTAATTTGGAGCAAGGCCAGAGTATAAAATCCTTGGAAATTGCTGTCATCCATTCAGTTCCCAGGGGGCCAGAGAAGGACTCTGTTCTGTATCACACTTCAGCTGGTATCTCTTGAGATGCAGAAGCGCCAGTAATTGCCAGTAGCTGTACTACAGCTCTTTGGCTTTTCTCTCTGCATGAGAAGGGATTGAATGTGCCAGTGGTTTCAACACCCTGCTATGCCTGATGTCCAGCTGTAGTGGTACCACTTCTCCTGTCACACAGCTCTGAAAAGTAGAAGCCTTGCTTTCTTCCCCCACGAGSTACTCTGAATCTCTTTCAGGATCAAAACAATTTTGTAAGGGAAGATTTTCCTATTAACACTTTCTATGGAGTACATAAGAGATTTAATAGAGCTTTTCTTTYTCTGCCTTCCTTCTTCCATAAAATGGAGGTGACTGAGATAAGTGCTGACTGGTATGTCTTGCAAGAAACAGCTAAGTTCTGCTATTGGCTGGTAACTAATTGTTCTGTGCCATTGAGAGATTCTTCTTGTGTTTGTAGATGGAGGGTTCTGTGATACAATCTGGTTTTTGAGTGTTTWAGGTATCATTTAGTGTCAAAGAAGTTRTTGTTCATGTGAGAACTCACAGAARAAGTGTCTTGGAAGAGTGTTTGCTATCACTGCCTATTTAACAGTCTGTTATAAATCTATTGCATTAGAGTAAGCTGGTTTGGTTAGTTTTGGGTGTTTTTKGGGGGTTGGTTGGTTKGTTTTGAGACACAAATTTCCTTGTCTTTCATTATATTTTGTAGGTAGGATTTTTAAAGAAACATATAGATAGGACCTAATTAGAAGTCAAACAATTGAATGAGTTTCTCAACTGAGCATGAAAACTGGAGGGGAAAAAAAAACCAAAAACCCCTGTAATTTTTATCCTGTTTCTGGTCCTGCAAAGCAACCTTTGGATTCATCTGGTGTGAGAAATTTACCACAATCCATTCAACACTTTCCTGCCCACTTTGWTGCAGTGCTGTCATTACTGTGAAATCCATGTTCAGGGGCTTTTTTCCTTTCAGGCATGCACATCGCTCCCACTGTGGATAATTGGTTATGTATGGGTAGCATGGGAAGAAGACTTTTCTAAAGTGCTTGCAGACACTGCTCTGCAGAACTGCAGTAAATRGCTACTTTAGCAGTGGTTTTAAAAACTAATTTATTAGTTTGTCCTTTTCAGACATGCCAACCTTTATACTAGCAAATGCAAATTGCTTCATGGTTTAAAGACATCATCTGGCATTTTCAAGTGCTACTCAAGAGCTCWGTGTGTGTTCAGTGATCAATGGCCAGTCTGCTTAGGGGAATGGAGGAGCTAGGTGTTCCACTCAGCTATCTTTTCAGCAGATTCCTTACTAGAAGGGAAAGTAAATTTGTCCCCATTGAAACTTTGGTTCTTGTGGGTTTCATTCTCAGTGGGACCAATTTTGCCCTGCACAATAGGTAATGCCRCTCCTGTCTGCATCACAGATAGGGGAGGATAGTCAGAAAGTCAGTGGAATCCCTGTGTGAAATGGAGACTGATGAGCTTTTCAACAGAAATGCCTTCTTATGATAGGAAAAATTTGTATGTATGTTTGTGCTTTGTACCTCTCTAACTGGCATCTACTGTGTTTCAAGTAAGGTTTTTGTCATAAACCTTACTTGAATATTCTGTGGTATTAGTAGGGTTAAACATTTTGGAATTATARRGTGCTTTTAAAATTTGAATAAATTACTTTAGGGTGGAAAAGGAAGAGAAAGATTTAGCATTTCTATATCTATTCAGGGAAGGTACTTAAGGGCTATTGTGTCTTTAACAGATAATTAGCATAACTGACATGGAAATTTGCGAAAGTTACAGGGCCGCATTGCAAAGTCACAATTAGAGCACAAAAACTGTAGATAGCACAAAAACTGGAGCTTCTTCAAAATAAGACAAAAAGAAGTTCAGATTTTTGGATTTGTTCTTTTGGTTTGGAAATGGAAAGGACCAAGGTGGATATGAAATAAAAAGCATTATGTACAGAAGGCATCTAATAGCTTTACATAGTATCTCTTGAGTGAATGGCTTAGGTGTATTTTGGTGTCAAACTTCCTCTCTTTGTGCATGACAAAGAGATTTTGTAATAGCAGATACAAAGGAGTAGCCAGGAGTCTATGCCAATCTAATGACAAAGCAGGTTAGGAACTCGATTCATTTTGGACTGAGATAGTGCAGTACCAAGCAGAGGGCCATCAAGGTTTATTAAATTTATCAAACATTATCAGCTATACTTTAAAAAGTAYATGTATTATTTATGAAAGATGTAAAATCTGGAGCTAGTTTGCTTTCAAATWGTTCCTGTGAAAATTAGTCCTTTATGGTGATTTCATAAAGCCATTAAATGGCTAGACCAAATGTATTATTAAAATGCTTAAGGATATATTTCATACAGCAGCAGGAAGCAATTTGTGTTCCTGTTGAGATGCTTTTCCATTCATGAGAGAAAATGTTCTTTTTTAGTATGTAAATACTGAATTTGTAAAACATGTGGAAAWGCTTTAAGATCCTAGGAGCTCCAGTTCAATGGTTAGCTTGTAGAAATATCTAAAGGACATGCAGATGAGCCCTTTGGAAACAGATAAGGAGGACARTTGTGGTTCATCAGTCATAGAGGAGGCTCTTCAAAGTGATGGAGACACATGGCTCAGCTTCCYTCTGACCAGTAGGGTGTTTATCAGAATTGAGCTGTCCTAGGTGCTCATCTGCGGTGGGAAGGACACTTTCTTGTCAATACTGGGTAGGCTTACTGCTATCTGACTGCAGACCTTGGAGCTGGCTGTGCTGATCTCTAAGGCTGGCAAGGCCCAGGGCTGCTGGGATAAACACAAAAGTCCCAGTCCTTGGTCTTCTAGTACTACTTGGTTCTTATCTAAAATCCCCTCACGGAGCAGGCCATGGTGACTTAGAGTAACATGGTGCTTGAATGATCCTAGTCTTTTCTCAAGATGTATTTTGGTAACTCCATCAAACACGAGCCTCAGGCAGGCAGAGGTCACATTTTTTTTAGCAAATGTTCTRCAGATGTGTCACTGCTGACTGCTCATGGTGGCTGGTCTTCAGTGCTGTGCTTGTTCAGGTGTCGTCTGAACAACCCCAGTCACAGACACACCTACATCACAAGGTACAGTGTGAGGATAAAAATAAGCACTTAATTTGTATCTTCCCAAAAAATTAGAAAAAAAATTAGTTCATGGCATTTTGACCTTCTAGGTGACATAAAATATGTGTTCTCTCAGTGATTGAGGATTCTCCTTTTTAAGGACATCTTGTGATCTTTTCTGTGAGTCACTTAATTCCTGCCTTACAGGAACCTTTGTAGAGTAAGTTGAAGCTGTGCAGCAGTTCTGAAGTCCGTGGATAAGCAGAGTGAGCATGCTGAGAGGTTATAATAATTGTTGTTAAAAACCTTGGCTTGCCCCTGAGTCAAAGATTTCTGCAGTATCTTGCCTCTTTTCTGTACCCCTAGGCAAGCCAGAGCCATTGCACTGAGTAAGCAAAATTCCTTTTCAAAGCCTTGCTAGATTTTTCACTGCTATTTTTGCACTGGAGAAGTCCAAAAGGAGTGCTCAGAATTCAYTGAGTCTATTTTTTTCCTGCAAAACATGTGGAGAGATTTTACTACATTTCAATATGTTTATTTAGGTAATCATCCAGATAGAAACACATATTTCTGTCAGGGACATTTCCAGCTCAGTGGTCCATCTTGGAGGGTAGGAAAGTATAAATACAGATTTACTGGAATCAATGTGAGTGACACAAGTCCCTGCCCCCAGGAAATATGTCATCTTTACTGCAGTTTATGAGCATCAGACATACTTCAGGCCTTGAATGTTGTGAGGACAGAGCCGTGGTGGGGCAGTGGGGAGAGGGATGAAATAGCTTCTGCTGTTGAATATCACAATAATAATAATATAGCTTGCTGATTTTTTAATATGTTCAAAATACAGTAATTTTTGCTTGTGTTCAGCAGTGCCCATGAATCAATGCTAATTTGTTMATGGGTTGAAAGGACTAGAGTTTTCAGAAATAATAATAATAAAAAAATTTAATAGGCTGAAGAGTCAGCATTCTTCATGGAAACAGTAACCAGGTTTTTTTTTAAATTCAATTAATAATGACAATACTMATTTAATTGCAAGTGGAACTTACCATCCCTTGGATATGATGGAAATCAATTCTTATTTCACTTACTTCTTGGTGATTATGGAGCAAAGAAAACCCTAGACATCTTGAGTTCTAGGTTTTCCAGAAGTGCTTAGAGCAGTAGTGGGTCAGATCAGGTTTGTTGACAAGACCCATGTGTGTGTAATTTACATTAAATTACATTAAATTACTAGTTCAGAACAATTTTCTTTTTATAGATTAATTCTTTTGTAAATGAGTGTGTTACCAATATAACTTAYTGATACTAAAATAAGTGAACACATGAAATAAGTAAGAAATTCCAACAATTGCTTGTAGCAAAATCTTTCAAAAGAAATAAAAAATAATCAAGTTAAAATTGTATTAACAAAAGTCATAACATTAAAATTAATTCATTCATTTTGTGATGAGAAACACTCCCTGATTTAACAAAATCACTTGCAAAAATTAACAAGAAATACGTGAGAGCTATAGTTTTGTTTTAGTTTTATGAAGAGTCAGCTCTTCACAGGATGAGGAGATTTCTTGTCTTTWTACATATGGAAGTGTCAGTTTTGTAGGCCATACAAAAGAAAAATAAGTGGATGAATGGGGCCACCAAGTACGTAACATTGCATTGCAAGCAGATTCTGTTAAAATACAGTGATTTCCACGTGACTACAGCCATTCCTCATTTTATCATTATGTTTACTTACTTCAGCTTGCATCCTTCACACAATCTACAAAACAGCTGTCTGTAAGGAGATATTTTGCATAGGTTTTATGAAGAGAAATACAGAATGACAAGATAATATGAGGACACAATAATCCTGTTATACCCTTTTATGTGGGTGTGGCCAAGTGGTATTTTTAATTAGGGTCAGCTAGGGTTTTTTGTTCTAAACCCTTCTGTTACAGATCACATGGAATTTGTGGGGATTTTGACAAGAACTATTTAGTTGTTCCGTGTTAATGTAGATCATCCCTTCTAGATTTGCAGAACTGTCTTAGGCTTTGAAATCCCCTGAAAGAAGTGCTGCAGGAGCCATGATGTTTTTCCTGATGTAACTTCCATTTTTCATGCCTTACTGTCTTAAAAACAGCAGAAGAAAACAAAAAATCACTCTCAAGCAAAGCAAATTGTCATGCAGCAAGATATATCCTAACCTATCACTTTAAAAAATGAAGCATTTGACTTTTCTTACAAATTGAGGGGCAGCATCACTCTTGCATTAATTTTTAACACTCTTTCKGCACATGTTTCTATTGTTGTGGTAGCAAATCTTTGTCTGATCTGTTGTGCTACGGGTTATCTTCTCTGGCTTCTGGGATTTTGAAGCTTATTGTTGTCTTCACCCATAGGGCAGTGGGGCCTGTGCAGTGTGCAGAGCTCTTTTACAACCATCACCAGCTGTGGTGAGTTACTGAGGAGGGCAGTACACACAATCCGCTGTCATCATGGGCAGGTGAATAGCAGTAATGGTGAATAGATATTAAACAATCAGTTTTTTTCTTCCAGTCGTGTATGGTTGTTTTTGTTACTGAAGAACCCTCAGGGAAAGGCCTTTCTCTGGCTGTTGTAGCCTGTCCTTCATTTCCAGGCAGCTTCACAGCCATTTCCAAGCTGGAGAGTTCACAGAGTGCAATCCCTTTGCTCAGTTGTTTCTTTGAAAGTAGTGACCCTAGATCTGCAGTGCCTGAACATGCATATTCTTGATAACAATAAACATTTCTAAGTGAGATGGTTCCCACACCCCGGCTGGCTATAACAGCAGGAGAATTTATGTTTCTCATTTCCTAACTCGAACAGCTAGGTAACATAAATAGCATTTGCCTTTTTTTTTCTTTTTCGTGGTTTTTTTTTTTTTTTTTTTTGTTTTTGTTATTTTTTTTTTCTTTTTTTTTTTTTTTTTCTAAAATCCTCCCTTTTTTAAAATAGGCACGTATCTTGTTAAATTTTTTGAGGGACAAAATCTCTCAGTATGTTCTCCTGTCAATGAACTCTTTTTCTTCCAGATTGTCTGGTCTTTAGGTTCCGGGGATCAGTTGCACATTTTTTTTTAAATTTTTAAGTTCTGATTGAAAAAAAAAAAGCAAAAACAAAAAACAAAATGATGTAATATTTTAAAACTTTTTCTTTCCTTTTAGCTGTCTGTGTGGATGTCATTTATCAACATTTTCTAATCAATGTGCTTAGTGTATACCAGTTATAGAGCTGGAATGGCTAGACCCATGCAAGATCCAYGCAAAACCACCCAGGATGATGCTCATTTGTGAGAGGCATCCTGTGATTGCTCTGATGTTGTAAGAACCACTTATTCAAAACATAGTCATGGTGTGGTGGTCATTCACCTGAATGAGATGTTTAGATGACTCTAGTTCTAGTCAGAAGCAGAGTACATGGCAAATGTACCTCCAGAGGCATATCTGGAGTTCCCTGTAGGATTTCTTATTCAGGCTGTGTCATTATAGCAGTTCAGTTCCTACAGTGAAAATCTTGATCTTGTCTGAAAGTTTTGGAACTGCTAATCAGACTGGGATGAGGGAGTAAGAGCTGCTCTTGGTTAAACACTGCTGTCCTGCCACTGAAGCTRACAGTACATGTTTTTCTCCCCAGGAGTATAATTGGATTGTAGGCTTTTGTAGCAGTCTACAAAGTGGTCCAAATTTCCTCTCAATGAATTTCTACTAAGATTTTCATTTCAAACAACAAAAAGAATATAGAACATCAGCTAATAAGGCTATGTGGTATGACCTTGCCCATGGAGAGCAGCTGACTGCTGCTGTCCAGGAAGTTTTACTTTAACAGCAAGCCTTTGAACATCAGGGATGCTGAGCTGTAGCATAACAGAGCCTCTCCAAAATCTGTGAGATCTTTTGTGCATTGAATACTGAAGGAGACTGCAGCAGTAGTAGGGCTGTTTTATATAAATGTTAAAGCTACATATGTTGCTAAATGAAAACTACTCATAGGTTTATAAACAGGGCTCTGTAGGAATGTGACAGCGCTTCTCTGAACACAGCATTTTTTATTTGATGTTTCTTTTCTTTTGACAGATATATCAACTTAAAAGTAGCCATACGGTTCCCAGTTGAATATGAATTTGAGAGGGCTGATSCACATTGCTTAGTCTAAAAGTCTAAAATAAGTTACTCTAAAGCTATTTGCTCAGAAGTTGCCAGACTTTRCAGGATATCCATAAATAACTTTGTGCAAAACTTGAATCCACTGTCAAAATTAAGCCATATGCCAATTTCAAGATCTGCAGCCTAGGAGCATCAGACATATGCACCACTCCCTAATATTTTGGTGGAGCACATGGTTGATAGGAGACTGCAGCTTATGGCTCCTGGGGGTTGAGTCAATGGAGTGACTTCTGTTTACCACCACAGACTTTTGCTCAGGCACCATCTGTTGGATTTTTCCCTGTGTTGGTAGTAGATATCTGATTATTTGAAAAGAGGATCATGTTTTACGTAACATTTCTCTGCATTTAAGGGGCCACTGAAATGGGCAGAGTAGAAGTGATTGTTTGGATAACAGTCTGAATAAAACAAAGAATGCGACATGTTGCATTAATAATGYAACATTAATAATTAATAAAGAAGGAGTAAACTGATTTCTCAGAGAAAAGTGTTTCCTAAACAGATAAATCCTTCAGAAGAATGTAGAACTTATAMGAAAAAAGTATTGGAAAGCTCAAGGAATCTAAGAAAGAGGGATGAAAGGACAGAAATGCCTCTTTCCTTCTTTCCCCCATTTATTTTGTTCAGGGGGCCACAATGAATCACAAGTCTCTTGTGACTTGCAGGAATGATCTTACTGTCCAAATRGCTTAAAGGGAGCTTCACTAGGAAAGAAAATAATCAATAGGATGAGATATTAAAAGAGAATTTTTTCCCCTTCTTACTACAGGCAGCACTGTATACTCTCTATTGAATTTATGATCTACAGGAAATTAAACATTGACAGCATCACCCACAAAGATAAGCATATATTGCTTAGGGTTAATGACTTGTTTGAATTTTCTAAATCAAGCTATGTATACATTAGTACCTCAGATTTTTATCAAGTGACTGTTGGCAAGTAACCATGGATGATGATAGCAAACGAAAATTCCTTTTATAAATGACAAAGTCGTGCTGTTGCATTTTAAGCTCTGGCTTTCAAAATATCTGCCTACTGTCTTGGCAAAACTCATTTGCATGTGTGCAGTATTTTGTTTGAATAACATAATTGTTATGTCAGCCACTTTTGCACACACTTATGGAGCCCTAAAAAAAGGAATTAGAGATGCTRAAGCAGTTTGCAGTCCGGCAGATTTGGAAACACATGCCCATGGTAGACTCCAAATTCATAATTAAACATCTAAATTAATGGCTCTATATAAAAAAAAGCTRGGCTCTCAGGAATCCCTTTATTTGCTTGAGATATACTGATCTTAAAATAAGGCTCCAGCTCATATCTTAAGCTGTAATCAGACTTTTTCTCAACTTCCGAGCTTCCCCAGAGCTGCAGGCTCCTTTGAGCTAGAGGAAGAAACAGGTTTCTTGAGCCTTTTTAGTTTGCTTCTGGTTTAAATCRCATAGTAGGGGCAGGCTAGTGGCACATCTGTATCCTTTTCCTTTCAGTGATATCAAAGACCAGTTGCCTTTCCAGCCTTGCCATGCTGACCTCCTGGGGGAAGGCTCCTTGATCACCAGGGCACRATGTCCTTTATGAAAGCTACACCAYGAGACTGGTGATSATCAGTGGGAACTGGTTGATAAGGAAAGGGCTGTGTGATACATCCACRGAGAACATTGCTACTGTTGACATTTAGGTTATCTCTTTGGAAAAAAAGAGGGAGAGAAGCTCCTCACAAAGTGTTCTGAATTCTTTGGAGGAGCCTGTGTATTTCCACTGGCCCCTGGGGCAACCTCTAAACTAAATATCTGAAATTCATGCAGCAATTCTCTAATGTGGCAGAGTCAGAGTTACTGTAGGTACTGTTTTCTTACTGTTTTCTGTACACTACCTATGTGATCTATTCATTTTTCACTAAAAKTGAAGGAGGCAGTTGCAAACCAAGTTTATTTTTTCTTTTAACGAGGAAATAGAGAGGCAGAGAAAAACCAGTTTTGCCAAGACTGCGGGAAGAATCTTCAGAGCAAAGAAMATTTCCTTTGGGATGCATAATGATGGTACATGCATCTCCTTTAATTTTCTTCCTTTGAAGGCCTCTATTTAAGCACTGGTCAAACAAAACTGTCCCTTGCCTTGTGAGATGAAAAGACTAAAGCGTAGATTGGTTTGATGTGCTTGGTTGGTACGGGGGGGTTTTTTGTTTGTTTATTTTTAACTCCATTATTTGAAGCCTCAGGGGTTGACACAATAGTAAGAGGAATAAAATCTAGGTCAGGTATATAGCCCTTCTGATAGTCCAGAGCACTGGCACTGGATTACCAGGAAAAAGAAAAAACAAACCCAAAACATAACCATGGCGTTTGAGTAAAATTTTCATGGAAATTGCACAAAAAAAGGAGAATTTTTGCAATAAACCTATCCCCCTCTTACTGCTTTATATCCAARGKATTTTGTGGCTTTATCTGTCTTWAAAAAAATTATAAATGTGAAAATGRGGTGGCAGACCAAATATAGTTAATACRGACAAGAAATAGACCTTTTCCTTTTATGCTTTTCCCTCTCCATCACTCTCATCCTCTCAAAGTCCTATCAGTCAAAAACACAGCCAACAAAATAAGTCAGATGTAGGATTAAATAGAAGAAACCTTGTTCATTCCCCTTTTGAAGAGTGCTGAAGGCTTGTTAYGAAAGACAAATGCCATGACTCTGACAGGCACAATCACCATGGTAGTAACCTCTCTTCCCAGCCAAGAGTTAACTGTGTTGAAACTGTTTTGGTTTATCAGCCGGATGAAAAGCCAAAGAAATTGGCTTTTTCAAAAGGAAGAGTATCAGTCTGACCTCCTCACGTGTACTTACCTGTTACTGAGCCTTTAAAGAAATAYCTCTGGTAAACTCAAATTTGGCACAATTTCAAGACTGCGATTTGTCGGCATCACTGATAGGGCATTTTGGCTTTAATTGAAGAATGGATGATGAACAAAAATATATTAATCATTGGTCATGTGGCAGTTTCAAAGTAGGTGAAAAGCCAATATTTTATCACAGTTGCATTATTGGTGGCAGTTTAGCCTTTACCAATCTTCAAGAATTGAGCATTTTCAGAAACATGACCATCAGAGTAAGAATAGTACTACAAGAAAAGTAGTGATACTAATGTGAGTTCTATTACATTATTTGACTCTTTTCCCTTTAGATTTTGAACAGGCTAAGCAACTATATTTCTATTTAGAAGCCATTAAAGCAGCTTTTTTCTTAAGAAAACAGAAGTACGTGTTTGCTGGATAAGAAGCTAATCGTTGTATTTCATATTAAATATAAAATCTATTTAGCAAGACTCAGCTTGATCTGCCACTCTGCCTAAAAGCAAGGGGACTCAACTTCTAGTCTCACAGAAAAATCCTGAGCATGTAGAGGGGAGAAGAGGGTCTTTCACTGAGTTGTGGAAAAGTTGCTTTTTTTACTGTTCTGTCCCTGTGCTATCAGAGCTCTCTTGCTTCTGAGCAGTGTCTGCGATAGGCCTCCCACTTGCATGCTGCAATCTTCAGGGAAAGGCTTTCTTTCAGAACATATACATTGCTGGAGAGAGAAGTAATTTCTGTATTTTTAGTAGCTACATGTGACAGCCTAAACAGTACACAGTACATGTTGGAAACAGTGCATGTTGAATCTTGGATGACCAAGTTATGAAACGCACTAGTTTCATAATTAGTGTGTTTCATAACTTGGTCACAGTAGACARGGAAAATTGCTATGTTGTTCTTGAGTGTATAAGAAAAAAAAAAAAAAGGTTGTTTCAGAACTTATTCAAAGAAAAATTTTCCAGATGTTCAGGATCAACTTTTTAGATAGGTGGGTGATCACTGAGCTTTCACAGYCTAGGTCTGTGGATGATCAATATCTAAAAGTTTTTGTAGATAAATTTCAAATTGCCATCAGTCAGACTGTAAGGATGTGTTAAATACCTAGACAAACTGGAATGGCCATAATGAGAATCCGGAAGTACCACAGTAACAGAATTTAGTCCAAATTAGGTATCTAAGTACTGCTAAAARTTCTAGCAAGCATCTACCATGCTTCTTTTGGCAGGAATAAATGCCTCTTAAAATCCTTCCAGAAACTACAAAGGAAYGTCCTAAACATCTGTGAGAGATAGAAAGAGAAAATGGCTTGAAACTCTAAATTTGCAGAGATTAAGAACAAAGGGAAAGATCGCAATACAGGAGGAAAATGGGATCACCTTAAGGGGTGAAGTAGTATCAGTAGAATGGAATTTTACTGTAAGAATTGGAAGGTTATGCATTTAGGGCCTCATAAAAAGCTCTGATTTTTTCCTAAAGAGATATTAGGCTAAGTGGCAGGAAAGAGCTATTTTCTRTGGAGCAACTTAAAGATCGTGGCTTCTCATTTTAGCAAAACAAATGCTAAAAGCATTTTTATTTTAACAGAGTATTATTCTCTGTTRTAACACTAAGTAGGTAAACATTTGAGAAGAATGAACTAAGGGACTGCRTTAGCACAAATAAAAAGTGGAAACAAACATGAAACAAATGAAAAGGTTTTTAGCTATTAGAGGAATGGGTTTCTGCAAAAGCTTTTCAATCTGAGCAGAAAAACCCCCAGCACGTTCTAACATGAAGATCATGGCATTTGTAAAAGGCTTGATCTGGTGTTACTGGGCAGAACTTACATCCTAGTGGGGGAGAAGTAAAAGGTCTTCAGAGTCTGTAATTCTTGAGGGTGTTTTAATACTTTACATGCTATAGTACAGGCTTTAAAATGTGTTAATAATTTCAGTTCTTAGCAAAATTCTCCTTAAACACTACCCATTTTTTTTTAAATTGATATATTTTTTCCCGTTCCTGGTGGGGATTTTTATTGTTGTTATTATTATCACCATTATCAGCATCATCATTATCTTGAAGACAACATGGATAATCAAAACATGAAAAATTTCAGCCAGTGTATATTTTAAGGAAAATTACAAGGGGCTAAAACTATTTTTTCATATGTTAGTTTTGCCACATTTGCAGTTATTAAAGAGAAGMGAGTATTTCTGAATTTGATGAATGTCTGCATATGTACTCATCACTAGAACTTCTMTAGCTTGATAAAACTGATCTAGGACCACTGACCTCAAGGTTTATCCTTGCCTGTTGCATGATGATTATCTGCCATATTGCAAGGAAAATTATGAACATAATTCAGGCTYCCATGGCATGTCCTATCTGTGGCCTGTGAGTATTTTGACCACTGATCTATGCAGTCATTGCTTGGTTGTTTCTACTGAATAAACCATTTTGTGTTGGGCATGCTCAACCTACCAGTATTAGGAGCCCAATTGTTGTGTTAGGTGCAACACAACAAAGTTGGTCTGTTCATCAGATAAAAGATRYTGTGAGATCCAGCAGATAAWWTTATCTGGTTAGTGCTGTGTTATTGCTTGGAGATGCCTTGATTGTTTGCCTTGTAGTTGTTTGTTGATTACAGTTTCTAAATTATTCCTTCCCCCAATAAAATTTTGTGAGGTTTTCTGTGGTTTTACCAATGTTTTCTCTTCTTCCCTCCATCTTCCTGGATACACTGCTATTTATTCCCTTCTGATCATATATTGGAAGTAAATAAACACTTGCTCAGGAACAATGGYATTCCATGTTGTCTACCCAGTTTTTGACTACTTTCTCAGAAGTAAAAAGAATTTGTTGATATAAGCCAGCTTTYAAGTATTGTTGGTAAATAAAAATGTTTTCTATAGTCCAAGAAGATTACTGCAGTTTCAMTTAAACCCATAACTCAGAAGGGGGAATGAAATATTTTTTAGTTGTGTTACTGGAAAGACGCTGTGGTCGTCAGTCAGGGAAGGATTTCAGAAAGAGGGCTGAAATTCTGAAGTGGTTTATATTGAAAACCTTTCGCTAGTTCCAACCCCTGCAAGTTTGAACAAATTGTGACAGAGAGAAGATAGTTATTTTATTGAAAAGTAAAAGACAATATGTTAATACAAAATGGAATTCACATATTGGATACCTAGTGACAAATGCTGTCATGATGGTAGAGCCACAATCCAAAATCATCTACATGCATAACAAGGAAAATATGAAGAAATAATAATATTTTGCAGTACTAAAAATCACAATATTGCTAGTKAGTAAAAATATGCACACAAAGAAAATACAAGTCAGTGTTCTATGTATGAGTACTTTCCATTGTTGTTTTTCTCATCCCTCATTGTGCAAGTCCTGAAGGAAAAAAATGGAGTGGGGTGTACTTTGCATCAGATTTGGGATCTATGAAGAGAATTTAGGACATTCAGACTTCAAAGCAATTGTTCCAAAATTTCTGAAAATTTGAGGAGTCATCACTACAATAACCTCAGGAAACATGATTAGAATTATCATTAATATTATGGGTGGAGGGGGGTTCTTTTAGGGTTTTGGGGTTTTTTTGTTTTTTTTGTTTTTTTGAAACCACTGGGTAAAGAGATCTACCTATCCACACTCCATCTAGCCCTCCATCATGTGCCTCCATAATAGTCTGGAGTATATTTGATTTCTGGAATAATCTTTTAAAAACCCTTGATTGATGCAGATTTAGGAAACATGCTTACTTGCTTTGTTATGTTTAGAAGGCATCTGCAGAATTCCTGAGGGGGCAGCAGCCTGTCATTGGGTTAGGTGCAGCTAGCAAGATGATATCCTAGGGTATCACAAACAATAATAGTTAATATTACTCTTTGTGGCATATAGTGGGACAGATTCTTTCACTTGCTGAATCATTTGATTATCTTGTAAAAAACCCACTGAGAAAAATGATGTAAATTAAATTCTGTGAGCYGAAGTAAAAAAAGCACCTTTTATAACAGGGAAAGGGCTGAATACTAAGCACTCTTTGTTGTATGCAATGAAGAGTGTAAGATAGGAAGAAGTGAGCAAATACAGCAGGGTCAAGAGAAGCTACTTTTGGAGCTCTCATTCATGGCCATCAGCTAGAAAGCCATGATAAGAAAGGTTTTCTTTTGAGTTCTGTTTCCAGTGGAAAATTTCAAAGGCAAAACATCATCTCAACTCAGYCAGAGATTGCTTTGTTTCTCACTTTTTTTTCAACTCACCATTGGCATAATGTGAAATAATTCCATTTTAATTTTAAAATGTTTGTTTACTTAAAATAGGTCTAACTGTATTTTTAGATACTTTTGATCTATGCCAAACAGGTTATTTTGCCTGTTACATTCTGATTTTTTTCTTCTTCATTCTCACTGCATTACCTTTTTCCTGTCTGCAGCTTGTGTAAATCACTGCATTTTGTTTGTTCTCCCTCCTTCCTGTTGATAACACTGGTGTTTTAAGTACTCTAAACAGACATAGTATTGCCATGTTTCATGATCTTTCCTTTGACACCCATTTCAATCTCAGTTTTCTTTATAAAAAGAACCACATTTCTAGCCATCTCTGTTACAGAAAAAAGTTTTGRCAAACTGATTCCACATACATTTTTTTAAGTTRCCACAAAGTAATATGGTAATAGATATCATATATATCTATATATTATATTAGATCTCTRTTAGATATTTTTKATGTTTTTAGCAAATAAAAATATCTTTACAGCTCAAAATATTRTATTTTTTCTWTGGCTTTTTGCTRTTTTGGAAGCATTATGTSGTGTCAAGGTGAATAATGTGTGAATCACAGTAATAACATCTCTGTATCTAGGGAGATGAAGCCCCATAGTATTCCTGTCTTATTTTTTGGTTTACTTGTGATGTGTAGTTACAGCAGTAGTCTGGGGTGACGTATAGTCCAGGAAAATAACCAGAGGTCTTATCAGAAGTAGAGGATTCATAGTAGTAAATTGCCCTTTTTTAAGTTACTGTTTTCCATAGCAACTCTGTTGAAATAGAACAGAGCTTCTGAGCAAAGTGTGGAGGGCTGTGTCTCATTCCCTTCCCCTCTCCAGCAGCAAGAGAAAATTAGGACAGGGTATTTTACACTGCTTTTATTACACAGCTCTGTGCTTCTGGATTATTGTGTAGAGMAGAAATCTAACCAGGTGGCCAGCATAATCCTTCAAAGAAGAGTGTCTGACTCCATTAAGTGTGGATGACTGTGGACAACTGAGAGAGAACAGCCACCTTAAGCTTGGGTGCATTGTATACCATGACCTTTCCTTCCCTTCCCAACCCGTGTAAGTGGTTATATTTTTTACCAAATCATCTCATCTCTTAATATATTACCGGTTTATCTTCCCCAGCTCTATTTTGAGTGTYCAGGAATTTGGAATGGCTTCAGATSACTGATTTTGTTTTCTAAATAGCAAGCAGTCTAGCACAGTGCTGTTTCTTTCTATTTAACCCACAGTCACTGTATCTCTATTCATTCAACAGCTACCAGAAAGCACCACTTGCAGATGATCTTCTGTCTGGAAGTGAGGCAGGTTGGGCTAGCAGCACACCCTGCACAGCTGGAAGGCARCAGCACAGCTGCTCACAAACAGCTGATTCCCTGAGCCAGTCAGCACCTTCCCCTTCTCCTTCAGCACTCCATCTCATTGATTTCAGTCCAGCGGTATCTTTCCATAAACACCCCACTGGGGGATTTCCTACACTTAGGTGAGAGAGTCATGGTAATAAATATCTTTGCCATGCTATACCACTGGTTCTTAAGCAGCCTTTTACATTGATCTCACCACAGAGTCTGCTGTAAAACAAGGGCATGCCTGATTGTTCAGCAATAAGGTTTATTCAAGAGCAACCTCTGTTGCCGTCACAGGAATGCTTCCATGCTGAAGGAATAAACATGCCTTCTATTTTGAGCYTGACTTTGAATTCCCATCTTGAAATAAAAGTTTCAACAACTCCATATTTCTTATTGCCTAACACATTTGAGTGTAACTGGGACAAGATAGCATTGAAATGCAAAAGCTTGGGAAAAGGACATGGTATTTTCTTTCCYGGAGCAACTGCAGTGTTTGTGCTGAGAAATAGCTCTGTGCCCCACCCTTAATCTCAGGAGATAGCACCGCAGCTCTGTGTCATCAAGTCCTGCATGCATCAGAGGATTTGTGACTTAGGTGAGTCTTTACAGCCCACTATAAATACATGTGTGAACAAAAAAGTGCATTCTGGAGATGGTATTCATTGTCCTTTCACCACCCTGGCCCTCTGCACATACACTGGATACCCTGGAGGTACAGAAAACAAAAATTTGCTATGGACATTTGTTCCCTGGCCARACAAGAGGAATTAAGTGCTTTACTAGAGATGCATGCTTTCAAAAGCAGTAATCATAAAGGGCTCACGTAGTTTTATATAGATGATGGCACAAAGTACTTCCAGCAGGATGCGTAAGATCCAGTGCAGTTCCTGAGAGAAGGGTACAACATACGGCAGCATATTGATGGAGAGGCAAGCAATCTGTTTGCAGCCTTATCTCAGCCTCAGCTCCTTATCAGGCAACCTTTTATAGACATGCCGATCCTGCAGAGAAAGGCATCATTAGKAGCTGTAATTGCTTCCTGTGCTGGAGTGGACCATTTAAAGCAACACTGTATAGCAAATATATATATATATCAGAGCTGCATCTCAAGAAGAATGGTGACAACCAGAGGCATCCTTTTCCATGGGCAGGCTGTGATTTTATGTTTAGATTATGGAAAAATCAGTAATGTTCTGAAATATATCATTGCATGTATAGAGCAGTACATAATAAGGTAACTCTTAGACAAGACAGAAAGGGTCAAAACTGACTATTCATTATTTGAATTTGTTATTTTTACTGGGAAGTCCTGCTGCACTGTGCTTGACTCTAGGTTTTTTTTACTTTTTATTTTATTTTGTTGTTTGTCTTCACTTTGCAGTGGCTCTGACTGGGTTAGCAAAAACTTTAAACCAAATTTCCTTAGTTGAGATATGGCTTAAAAATATGCAGTATCTAAATTGTCTGTTGGATAAACTCRGTCATTCTGTTTTACATATTGCAATATTTTATTTAAATATTGCATTACAGTTTTTCATATTGCAATATTTACTCATAGGTATAATTTTAGATCGATACCCAAACACAGTGGTCATGATAATAAGCAAGTACTGCCTTAGGAGTTTCAGAGATAATTTTTCTTGTTTCTGTTAGTTAGCAAAATTCTACATATGTGTTACCTAATAAACCAGTGTAACATCTAATAAGCCTTTAATGAAGATCTTCAAAAATCCATTTAAATTAGTCCTGGTCAGCCTGCTCTAGGTGCCCTGCTTGAGCAGGGAGTTAGGAGAGATGACCTCTAGGGGTCCCTTCCCACCTCAGCCATTCTGKGAGTCTGTGATTCTGCAATGCTGTAATACAATTTCCTTTATTCATTCCTGAGCATGTCACCACTTTACATCTAAAATGCTCTGACCTGCCAAAGTAATTATTGCATACTGTTGAAATATAAGGATGGCTTGATTTGAGCTTTGTAAATATTAAAACGACTGTATTATCTTATTTTGAAAGGAGAACATAGATGGCTTCACTTCCTAAGCATCTGCTGCTGATCTCAATCACACTAGCATAGCTCAGGAGTAAGAGAATAATTTCTAGGATTGCAGTAGCCTGTAAGCTGAAGGGTGATATAATATCTTGCCTGCTGTGCATGTTTTTTCCTGTGTCATAATTAAAAAAAAAAAARRA
>CADDXX010000037.1:2203843-2353761 GCA_902810485.1 Alauda arvensis
ATATCTGTACTTTTGATTTTAGTGATGTGCAGAGGTACTAAAGKGAAATATTTAAATATCYAGCTTGATTARTCATTGCAGTCTTGTCAGAAAAGCATTGAGCTTAGGGTCATAATTCAATTTTCAGAATATATGGAGTYTCTGCTGCTTAGTACAAATTCTTCTGATGGCCAAAAAGCACATTTAAAGCAAAAGTATAGCTGCACCAGAATTTGTTGTAGAAGTCAGTGTCACAGCTGCTGACACCATTCCCCAAAGGGAGAGCAGCTGACAGCCATTCAAGGAACCTCTCCAAATACATTGATTTGAGATGATAGAGTCCTTTCCTGCAGCTCTCTGGGTCCATAGAATGGGGGAGTGGTCTATTCATAAATCTAGTCCTAGTGGTGATGTTTTTAGTGTTATAAATCAAACTTGCTTCTTAACAGGCCATGAAACTGTATCTAGGGGGAAAAAAAAAAGGCCTTTTAGAGTGTGTTATGAAAATCAAGGAACAGAAATATTTATGTTCTGGTCTCATGAGTCAGAGTTGGATTTTGGCAGGAGGTCTCAGAATATAGTGGGTATGATGGCTGTATAGTAACTGTGACTTTCAGCTGAGGAAAATTTAACACTGGGTTGGTGGCTGAGAATCAGATGGAAGTGTTGGTTTTCACTTACCTTTTTATCAAAAAAGCAGTGCAAGGACACATTTCCCAGAYTGTGTCAAACTGGGCCCTCGTTAGAGGGCAAAAAAAGAAAGATTCAGCAGTAAAATATACTGGTCAGGACAGGAGTACAGAGAGGTGAGAGTATTTATAGAAGCCATAGATTATCATCCCTGGTTTGTCTCAGTCTAGCCGTGTCAATGGAGGTAGCCATGCACTTCTGAACCCAGGCTGAGACAGTACAGCTTCAAGTMAGAAAGACAACACTGTGCTTAACCTGCTGCTCTTTCTGCACAAACCTTCCTAAAATAAGAGCTTCCCCAAATTGCCCAGGTATTTGGAGATAGCAGCTTTGTATATCTGTAAGCCATCAATCAATACCAGTATTCAATGGGGTGACAAGTCCCTGATATTTCTGACATTTAGGTCCTAATGTCCATTTAGTCCTATCGTACTTATTCTGTGATTTCTCCAGTCTTTGCTTCAAGTTTTGGATTCTTTATGCTCATTTTATAAATAATGTTTACATATTACTATGTCAGTAATTGCAAACCTCTAAGCTGAAGGCAAATTTCAGTCCAGCCRACTTGACATCCCTGGATACAAAAGTTTCACGTTTCTTCTTCAGTAAGAGCAGATATGACTCAAAGTCCTGGCTTCAGATATCTGATATCTGGGACTTTCATCTGGGACTTGTTTTTCCACTTTCATTTTGTGGTTCTTTACATGAGCAACGAGGGATTTTTCCAGCATCTGTGAGGCTTAGTGGCACAAGCTGGATCCTAGGGGAACAGAAGGACCGTGTGGCTATGTGCCAGTATTTTTGTTTCCTGAGCTGCTCCCTTGACCAGGGCTAAGACTCCTCTTTGTACATTCCTATCTCAAGCCTTTAAGGGAAATGAACTATCATATCTTTGGCAGCTGCATTAAAATAAGACCTTACTGTCTATCTGTTATGTGAAGGGATTAGTTAAATGGGAGCAATAGAGAGCTCAGCCAGCTCCTTGGATAAAAAGAGAGAGCTCTTCATAACTTGAGTCAGCAGTGTTCTTGTTCACCCCAGTGTCTCCTGTTTCTATCCCCTCTGTTTCAGTAKAACATTTAATGCAGTGCTACAGGGAAAGGCATGCCCTTGTTCCCTTTATTAAGTCAATGCCTTTAGAAATTGTACTAGATTTTCTGTGAGATTTCAGGGTGATGTGAATCTATAGTCATAAATGCTCTGCCTCCAGATTTCCTGTGGTAAAACAATRGGATCTCAGTTGATTCAAGGTCCTAGTTGTTTGTGGGTGACACTCAAATATTTTACTGGGATGTGGAGGGAAATATCAGGTATTTCCAGTCTTGAATGCTGCTGTAAACAGTAACTCTTGTGCTCGCTGGCAATACACTGCAAGTGCACTTTTCCTTCCATTTTGAAATCACTTTAAAAATTATCCTGCAAATTCCATGCACTGCAACTCCATTCTGGCAGGTCAGAATTTTGAGGACAYGGGAAAAGTAATTTCCTGACCAAGGAGGAGAAGAAGAGGAGTCTGAACTATCTTAGTCCTACCAATAATTCTACATTTACTGGAATTGTAAGCTTAGGAATAGATGGATTTAGATATATTAGGATATTAGTRCTTAGATATATTGGAAAGTATTGGAGCATCAAGCCTGAACAAGCACTTAAGAGATTATGGAATTGCCTGAGGAGGGTTCTGTTAATTCTTCTTTTCACTTGGCAGAAACCCTTCTAGATGTGAAGGGTATCCCAAGCATTTGCTGTTGAGAGGAGGAATGGGAAKGAGAGATCTGTTGGACAAGGGCCCCTGACCATTGGCATTAGAACTGAGAGGATTTAGTATGCTAAGCATGGATAGAAGCTGTTCCTATCATGGATGATTTTGAGGGTGTTTTGGGGTATTCACTTTTTCTGGGAGTGCATTATTCATAGTTGTGCAACATAGTCTAAATATACACAATTGCAAATTAGACTGCTTCTGCAGAGGGACTGAAGCATAAAACTGTTTAAGAGGAGATGGCTGTTCCTTTTTATTATTTTTCTTTTCTTATTACTCCCTCTTCTACCTTTTCGGTGCCATTTCTATATAGATTTAATCCTGTTCCACATCCATTAGCCACTAGTGCTGCATTAATGTGGAYTGCCCAGATAAGATCCTCCCTGGAGTGTGGTCCTAGCTCCCATGCCATGTAGAACTAAAGCAACTTGGTTTCCCATGKCTTCTATCCTTCACTCCTAATATATTTACCCACCCTGCCTACTTTTCTGAATGAGTTTCATCACTGGTTATATTAATGCCATCCCTGAATAGTGACTGGATTTGGAGATATGAAGTATTGAGCATTGACCCTTAAAAGACCAATAGCTGCAAACCAATGGAAGAATCTTGCTGGGAGTGGTGTGTTCTTCTTAAGAACTGTAATGCAGCACTGTTTAATGATTTTAAATTATCTGAATATCAAAAAGAAAAATGGTACTAATAACTATGTGTTTACATGATCTTCAGAATCTTTTTTTTCTTCCCTCAAGTAATCCAATCCTACTACTAAATTGTTTTGGTAACTTTGCAACCCACACTTTATTTGGCATTCTTACTTTGTGAATATAACAGTAATACTTCAGCTTGAATACCTTTTTTAGTTTTATGAAAACAAAGTATTTGTTTTTACTTTTATATTGGTCTACAGAATGTAATATAATATTTCCTCAGTATTCATATTGAAATTGTCAGATGTGCATGTGCACTGTCAAAATCACTGTAGAATGTTAAATAAATYGTGACATCTGTGAGCAGCCTAGGATGACAAAAAAGGATGACTCTGTGGAGAATAAATGTAATGGCACAATTGAGAGCCAGGGAAACACATGAAATAATTTTCAAACATCCCTCTTTTTCCTCCYGTACCACGCCGTACACTCTTAGCTGTCAAAAGCTTGTGTATTTTAGGTATTGCATATTTGTGAATGTGTCAGCTACAGAGAAAATAGGTTCTACTCAGGAAGGAGTCATTCCTTTCAAAATGTTTATACTTTTAGGGAAGGAAAAATATTTARGGCATTGTTTATGTARATATGCACGCTTATCTCAGGATCCCCATAGCCTGGGGTGATGTGTGTAGCCAGTTTGCATGTTCTCTTTAGGGGAGACTGTACCAGCTCCCTCTGCCGAAGATGACAAGGTCAGGGAGTGACCGTGGAGGACAGGGACTGAATGTGACCTGTGTCTGGCTGGTCCTCTGCAGGGTCTGAGCCTTGCAGCTGCCTGGTGGGTGTGCATTGCTGCCCAGAGCTGACTACCACAACAGGATCTTGCTGGAGAGCACTGGGGAGCTCTCAGCAAAAGGTCCCCTGAAGGTGCTGAGACAAAAAAGCAGCTGGGCCCATCCTCCAGCAGTTCTCTAACTGTGGAGTTAACTGTTACCCTTTAAAGGGAGTTCATTCAGATGGGTATGTCTCACATGCATATGTAGAGTAATGTCCATCAAGAAAATAAACAGGGAATTCTGCAAGTTGCATTCAGCAGGAAGCTTTAATTCAGGACATGTTGTGGTCCAAATCCAATGACAAAATTGTGTTTTGTACAGTTTATGCTTCTAGTAGAGTTTTCCTTATAGGGSAAAGCTAAAATGAAAGCAATGCTAGCAGGTGTTTTTTATAAGAATGTTTATTACTAAACTAAACAAATCTAAAGTGTCTTTTAGACTTAAACTTGCTTAATCTATGAACTGCATTCTGGTTTATGTTGTTACTGGACAGGATTCTTCTGTTACCAAAATATTTAGTGGAATTGGTAACCTATTACATTTGCATRTTGTAAAATTCATCACGTACCTACRCTAGGGGWCAATTCTGGTCATTCACRTTTACATTTGTTTAACCTTCCCTAAGYTGTGTGTAGTGCATCTGTTRCTACATCAGGGATATGGTTCTCTGATGTTTATTGTCCTAAAATAAATGTTGAAATATTGTCACAAGGAATGAGATGGGTAAATTCCATTCTATTCATGCAAGAGAAATGATCATTTAATCTTGTAAAAGTTCCARCTCATATTCTTCCATGGAAACAAAATCTTACCATGGGCCAGAGGGTTGTATTAGGAATTTTAATACCAAAAGAAGTTAATTTCTCATTTTCTTTTTTTTTATTTTTTTTTAATGGGTGGGGGGTGGGGGAGGAGAAGGAGGGGGGCCTTGGTCACATTTAACTGTAGTATGTTCTCATTGCAAACAAAGGACAGGCAAAAGACTGTGACATTTAATTAATAAAAGTAAAATAAATTACTTTTAGTCTGAAGCCATGATCTCATAATGCAGAGGTAGGAACGTTTTCTCTTTCTTAAATATGCAGAGTGAATAACCGGAGGCTAATAGTAATAATTATTAAAATAAAATTCCATTGTGTTCTAACCACTGCAATCATTGCACTCTTACAGATGAAATCCCAGACACTGAAGTCAATCACTAAATGCTTTGAATAGGGCACRATTATTCCCAGGGAGTAGTTTGATCTCCAACACCTCTTTTTTCTCTGATATGGTATCKGGATCAAATTATTACTTATAATGTCTTGATAATGCTATGAAAACCTATGCTAATGCTGGGAAAGGTWTCAAACAGCACTGTATGTGTACTCAGTAACCAAGAATGTGGCCTTGAGCATTTTTGCATGAATGGTAGAAGGCTGATATTTTCAGACAGGTATTGATCAGACACAATATGCACAATATGGGTCATACTTGTGGGAGGCTGTGGAATAATTGTCTCCCCCAGTCAAAGCCTCACGCAACAGACTGTTTGTTAAGGTTACACTACACTGATTTTTTATTTTCTTTTATGAAAAATGACTCCTGCTGTCACAAGGTCAGGTCCCTCGCAGTGCCATCTGCAATGTATTCAGCATTCCTTGTAGTCACTGAAAGGTCTTTCTCTGCCCATTGCACCTAAGGAAAAAAAAAAGCCTTTTGAGTTGAAGTTTAAGCATGGCTTGGGAACCTCTGTTTGAAATATTCACATTTGATTCACTCAGCTCATGAATTACAGTTCTTATCTTTTACCTATAAGACTTTTCAGATGCGTAACAGAGCTCCAACGTTGTGGAACTGAAGATAGATGACATATAGGAAAAAAAATTATAATTTTATATATACCAGAAGGCAAAAGAAGATTTGACTTGGAGATGTTCTCAATCAGATCTGAAGAGCAAAGTAAATGCAAAGGATCAGCAGTATAAAGAAGTAATGAATAGCAAATTAAACATAGCTGTCATAAAGCAATGTTTAAGCTCTTCTTCTGGCTGAAATAGGATCGTGTGGCTTAGTAAATGAAAATGCAGAATAATATCATTAATTTATATGCAATTTTTCAAGTTTCTATCACAACTTACTGCTTTACATTGCTCAGTCTGTGCTTACAAGTTTGCTCAAATTCAGCCACTTTACAGACAGGCAGTAGGCAACAGTTTTATAGCATACTGCAAAACAGTGGGAAGGAGGAGGAATTTTGCCAAAGATATTGACATAAACCTCTCAAGAAAAATGATGCAGAGCAAGCAAGGAATGGAGTTTTTAATACATATGGATGCATTCACACATGGGCAGGCTCTGTGTAATCTATTTCATCTGTAGTAAGCTGGTAGGATGAAAAGCTATGATTTTACTGATTCTAGGCATCTCTGTCCTGACGCATACAACCCTTACATCTTCCTTCTGGTGAAGCAGAGGCTTTAGAGAAAACTACTTTTAGGGCAAAGAGATTTTTAAAGGCTGGGAATATGTAACCCTGAAGGCTTAAATTTATAGATGAAACTGTTATAGCTGGATATGGAAGAATAACCTGCAGACAAAAACAGTGTTCACAGCCTGACATTTCAAGCATACCACAGTGCATGTCATTTTTTCAGAATGTGGGGCTATGGCCAAGTGTCAAGTTTAACTGCAGTCATGATATATTATCGATATGGAAGAAGTAGACGATGAATTTTTCACTCMAGGTCCTGAGCAGTTAATAAACTGGGAAGTTGGACTTGCAGTACATTCTCATGTACTTGTTTTAAACTTGCAGATCCCTAAATTTCCTCGCTTTCTCAATTGAAAATGATGATGAGTTTTGTTCACTTCTTTTTCGCTTTTACTGTGTCTCTTATCAGAGAAGAGCAAGGTAATAAAAGAAAGCATAAATGAAGAAGCATCCACTGACATTTCATGTTTTCWGTCATTCAACTGAAATCTAACAATCTAAGAATACTGTCTAGGTCCTTCAAAACAAGTTACTTTCATTGAATAAGAAATTTGAAATTATTTTTTCCCAAGCACTGTCCACTGTTCTTCTGTGGCTCACTTCTGTGAGGCTGATCTTAGTGCCACAAAAACTCCAGAAATGCCTTCATTCTTTCCCTATAGTAGATCATTAAAGACAGAAACACTGAGATGAGAACTGCTAACTGTGTTTTTCCTMCACCTGACTTGGGTATGATGATAGTACATGCATTTTGGAAATAACTGGCTGCYTTAATACATAGCTTGGCATTTTGCCATGGAAATAACCAAAAATCARATTTGCTGAATATTTGTATTGGCTTGTGGTGGTGGCAGTGGATGTTGGTATCATTTTGAGCAAGCAAAGGCGGAATATCTAATTCATTTTGTCTGGTTTACTTTAATCTCTGTAGAATCAACARTGACTCAGTAGGTTCAGCATAACAGTGATTGTGGGAAGTTACTTCAGTGTGCACTTTGGCATATGAATCTGTATTCAGAGTTGAGTAATCACATTTCATATGGATACTCCACAAAACTGAGATTGTATATAGTCCTGACCTTCAGGTCCACGCAAAAGCCTTCACCAGCTTCCTGGGGATTGAGAACTCTTGTGTTGTAAATTATGGTGGTTTTATGGAATTGCCAGTAAATAAGAAAATATAATTTGTGTAAAAAATTATAATTTTCCTACATTATCAGAACAAATAAAACCATAGGCACTCACTTTCCTTGGCCTGACTAAAAACCTCATAAGGGAAGTATTGCATTCATATTTGAGAGTGGTAGGTGCAAGATCTTAATTGGGTCACCATTCTTTGGTCACCATTCTTCTTTGGCAAGAACATCTACACTTTTTGAAGATGTCAAAGAAATACTTATTGTTTGTTGATGGACAGCTTAATCACTTCATATTTTTCCCTGTTGTCAAGTGTTCATTTGTGTATCATTAGAGATGAGTTATGAACAGTATAAATTGGGTCATTAAGTATATTTCCACTTTATATATTGCCTGTTTTAAATGAGCCTCCTGTAATAATTATATTTCAAAATATATTCAAGTATTGACAGTAACATTTTAGAGACTAATTTTGCTGTAGTTAGGTTACTCTAAGGATCAGAAGTCAGATGAAATTCAAGGGATTTTGTGCATTTTGCTGGAAATCAATTTCCAGGTTAACATAAAAATGCATTTTCTTTCTCTGTAAATGCTCATGCAATAAATATGAGGTGACCATCAGGGGATTTTTAACCATTTGAACTTTTCCCTGTCTTTGTTGTCTTGCAGTGAAGACCGATTGGAAAAGATCTTAGAAATGTTGAATTTTCTCCCACTATTTAAAAATAAGAAATTTTGGAAACACCTGTTCTGATTCTTATTTTTAGAATATTCCCTGGAAATCTTAAAGTTGCATACCGCGAGTTCTCACACTTAAGTTGAGATAAAAGTGCTACCAAAAAATCTCTTGTCCAAACTGTCAGTCACTGTAGTTGCAGGAGTTTTTAAAGAAACAAAGATACTTTGTGTCTAACAAGAACAACAAATTCTTTTATTTACCCAGCTTTTCTTTCCTGTTTTCTATGCTGTCCTTTTTGATGAGTTACCTTGTCATTGTAGTCTACTGAGGTAAACAATCTTTGAATTTAAAATGTAAAAAAGTAGGGAAGTAAAGCTCATTCTCCCTCAAAAAAGAGAAAAGGAAAGAAAAAAAATATTTTCACCTCCTTTATTTGTTGCACAAGGCAAAGAAACWGGAAAAAAATGCGAGTCTGGTTCCATGTTCTCTGCTCTCTCCCTTCACAGGTAGGTATCCAGAATGACTTTGAATCCTATTTAAAAGGTTTTGCAGAAAGCTTCCCTGCCCTCCTAGCACATCCAGCCTTGTCATAGATTAGTATCTGAAAATATGATGGRTTTGGATTTATCATCTGCTTTTTGCCTCCCAGATAGTGGACACAGCATATTGGTTATGATCTGTATTTTATTGCACTGGTATTAAATGAAACACAAGAAAAAGTCATGATCTGTTAAAAATTATTTACCACTATTAATAATTCATATGGGATGAAATTTATACTGGATAAATGAGTAGATGTTAATGCAGATATTAATATGTAGATATTAACACAAACTACTATTACCCTATCTACTTAAGGGCTTTAAAGTTGATAAGGGAGCAGTTAGGAAACAATTTTGTGTTAAAAGCAAGACAGAGTATAATTTCGGTCTTTTACTCACAGATATGAGGCAGGTAGTGCATAGTCTATTTGACTTGTTTTTGATAAAATGAGGAAAAGGTAAAGCTGAAAAGAATAGCTTCATAGTGTTTATTGCCTGAGGATTGATTTAGACTTATGCAACATGGCATGTATTTCATAAGATTAACTTATTTTTCTTAGTATCAGATTTAGCTTTTTAACTAGCCACAGYTGCAGTTTCATTTCTGTAAATAAAACCAGCTCTGTAACATATTCTTCTACCTTTTCCCTTATTATCCTGCAGCTTCAGTTGGATACCAACCAGTTTTTCTCACATACTTTGATCTTGCAGCAGTTTATTCAGATTTTGTGTCCTTTGCTCATCATTTTCTTGTGTTGTTCATCTTYCAATGGCTCCTTCTTTATGTTTTGCTTTTTAAATAGCGTGACTCATCTGTACTTGTCACACCAGTTTACTGAGAATGACATTTTATCTTTAGAGAAAATAAGGCTTAGAGAAGTTTTGTRATGCAGAGGTCAAAGGCAGACAGAGATTTCAGGTCTTAATTTGCACACACTTTCTGCCCACTCATTCTACTTAGGATACTATATGGTAACCTTAAAATAACAGTGAAAATCTGGGGGTGAGGGGAAGATTCAGGAAGCAAAATCCTCTAACCTGGAACTGCATGCCTCTGTGTGTGATAAAATGGTGTGCTATGGAGGAGAGTAATTAGGAACCAGGTACACCCTCCCTTAACCTTTAATAGTTTGCAAAAGATGCAGTGGAGATACGGAACCAAGGTGGAAGGATGGAGTCAAATTAGTTTGGAATGGAAGTGGTGTCMGCATGCATAGAATTTTTATTTAAAATTATGGACTGATGACATGAGTTGTGGCTAGTGTGTAGTGGGCTTTTTCCTCACAACAGAGTGGTAAAGCACCTCAGACAGAAGTCACCACAACCTCTGTGGTATCACACTGTGTGGTGATCTAAGGTGCAAGCAAGAGTCCTGCAGGAAATGCCATCAGATCACCAGTCACTATTCCTCATTTGGCTGATACTGGAACAAAAGCATTTTTCCACCCCCTAAAAAGCAACCAATTGCTKTCTGAGTCCAAATAGTCTTAATTATTTAGGTTTGCATTSTAGCARAAAAAAAARGACTATGTGTGTCAGAATATGCTTRTGGATGTTCTATATGTCTTTCAAGGAAACTTTTTCTTCATTAAATTAGCTATGTCTTGTCACTCTACTTCAGTATCCACCAGCAAATCCAAAATATGTCCTCATAGAAGAAGAAGTAATCTATAGCTGGACTGTGTAAAAGAACTTTGGAACTACRTTGGATTTTATCTTTTCATGCTTGTAATACTGGAATGATTCCTTTTTTGTGCTAAATTTATTTACAAATTGGACATAAAGCACAATATTGCCCATTTGGGTATTTTGAGACAACTCACTAGAATTTATGAGGTAGCTGGAGATGGGATTATGATCCTCATTCAATCTGTTGGCCAATACATTTTTTCAGAGCTGTTCAAGTTATGCAAGCTCCATGTAATGTGCCATTTTATTCCATGGCAGACAGACAAAGAGAAATACTATGATTTTAAGAGACTGTTTGAGGTATCCTACATTTTTATGAAAAGATTTTTTTTATAAAAAGATTGTGTTTATTTTATGTCCCATKGTGGACCTTTTAGACTCATCAAGAGTTGCAAGTGTGAGTTCCCATGGATCTTAACAAATAATACACTGCAACCAGAACTTCACAAAATCATTATACAACACTTTGCAGAACGCAGAAAAATGTCCCGGCTTCACTCAAAGTCTAATTATTGAATTGCATAATTTTGAGATGCTAACGAGGATGTATTGAGCTTTTGCAAGCCTATTGCTAGTAGGCAATTTATTACTCAATAAATCCCCCACTGATGATCAGATAGCTAATGTAAAGTGCTCTGGACTTGAAGTAACAACATGTACTTTCACTATTAGCCCAATGTTTGCATTTAAAAGATCAATCAAAATATCTATTTGCACAATACATACAAAAGAATATTCAGATTGATCCTGGATCGTTGAAAAAGAACGTATTTTATATCAGGCTTCAAAAAATCCCCAGGACTTTGGTTGTGGCCTAGTTTCCCCCCTTGGTTTTATTTTCAGGCCAACAATGTCCTTGTTTGGGGTTTTTTCTACATCTACGGTTTTCCTACATCTATTGCTAATGAATAGATATTTAGAATAACTTCTTTCTCAGCAATAAAAATCTGAAATTTGTCCTCTATGTATTCCTTCTAGACACTCACTGCTTTGCAGGGTAGCTTTCTGCAGCTTATCTTCTGTGCCAGCTCCCCTAGCTGTGGGGTCAACTCTCACATGGTGTTTCAGCAACTGTACTGTCAGGAAGGAACTGGAGCCTGGGATTGCTCTATAAAGATGTGTGTGACTCCTCTRTGGAGACAAATGCACAAGGGTGTTGTGATATTGAAATCATGGCATTGTACTCATAGAGTTAGCATTCAGTTTCTGTATATTGATAAGAAGATAGGTTGCTTTGATTTTTTTCCCTACTAACCTTGAGCTCACCATTTCATTAACAGAAAAACCACATAGCTATGATTAATGAAATGTTGAATCTTGAATTTCATTAGCTCTTGTTTGCATTGGCAACCTTAACCCACATAAAATCAAGAGCACAAAGGAAAAGATCTATTTGTTGTCCAGTTCTTTCATTAGGACATGGTTACATTTGGTATTAATCTGTTTTCTGCATTGTGCCTCATCTTGCAGCAGGTAGCCCAGTAATGGAAAAGCTGGAGTCTAAAATTGCATTCAGCTGTTAATAGGTCCTTTATATTTTAGCCTACAGCTGAGATTGCTTCTGTATGAGAAGTGTTGGAACTGYACTTGCCACTAAATTACTATGGACGTTTCTCATGCGTTGTAAAGAAGAATATGTAACTCTGTGCTATTTTTTGGAAGTTGTCCTGAGTCAGCACACAGTATTGCCAAATTATTTCTTGCTCTAGACAAGGTCCTAGATATTTCCTGAGGAATATTTCCCTCTAGAGAGGGCAGGATCCAGAATATGCATGGACTGGAAGAGTTGAACATCTTGAAATGTTGAACATCTACAACATTTCTTTCATTATGCTACAGTCTGCCTATGGGAGGACTTTGGACAACAACTGACCSCCTTGCTACTTCTGAGACAAATTCAGACCATAACTGAAGTATGGTGGCTTCTTCCCAATGACTGGGGATGGAGACTAACACAGAGATTCTCTCATACCAGTATGTGAAAGTTTTGCAGACACAAGGGAGGTGTTGCCAGATTGTCAAACACAAAGAGCAGTGCATGCTATTTACTTACACTCTGCTGATACTTTTAGATGCTTAATAAAACAGGTTTCTAACATTTTGAGCTCTCCTCTACTTGTAAACATTCATTCCTTAGACAACTGAGAGGGGACCTCATCAACAGCTATAAATATCTGATGGGTGTGTGTCAGGAAGATGGATCCAGGCTCTTCTAGGTGGTGCTGAGCAGTAGGACAAGAGGCAATGGGCAGAAACTGATGCACAGGAAATTCCACCTGAACATGAGGAAGAACTTCTTTACTGTGCAGGTGACTGAGCACTGGAACAGGTTGATCAGCAAGGGTGTGGAGTTTCTCTCACTGGAGATRCATACTCAAGAAGTGTCTGGACACAGCTCTGTGCCATGTGCTCTAGGATTACCCTGATTGAGCAAAGAGGTTGATGATCCAGCCTAGACCCTTCCCACCTTACCCATTCTGGGATTCCATGCTTTTTAAGACACTTCTTCATTCTAGATGAATTCTCAGGAATAAGAGCTTAGAAAAGAAGTGAAATRTTAAAAATTTAGACCATGTCTTCATCATGAACATACGAAAAAGACTTAAATGTTTGGGACATGCTGTGTTGCCAGACCTATAAGAAGGGTGGGAGTGGATTTTACAAGGCTTCCCAAGWTACTTGAGCACACAACATCTTGAAAATTTAGAGAGATAATAGACCTTGTATAGAGTAGACCTCATATAGAATATAACTTGGTTTCCTCATATCCTACACACACTTACTTTCAGTATGCCATTAATTTGCTAGGCAGTACTGAGGGACATAAGGGTTCAAATTCTTTCCTTGGAAAGAAGAGCTACTCAAGTCTGGATAATAGCAGTCTTTTATTTCATTAGGGTGCACCAAATATCCTGCTGTCTGTCATTTCATTTGCCAAAGTTTTCAACATGCCATTAAAGGTAGTGCCAGTAGCAACAAAAAGAAAAACAGGAATGAAAACAAAAGAACAAAAGAACCCAATTGATAAAAAATGCAAGAGGAAGTAAATCTTTATGCTCCTTGTGTTACAACTCACTGAGTCACTGGGCTTGAAATGAGATCCCTGGATTTGCACTTCACTCTTGTGTCTTGTTCAGTTGAGATGTAAAAGCTTCCCCATCCTGAGTTAATTAAAGAACTGCCATTAATGCAAATTTGTTTGAAATTAGCTTTCATGCTGCATGCACAGGGAAGAAAAAGCTGGCAGATTTGAGTGGCAGAAATCTGTGCATGCATCTGTGTGCCTCTTCAGGGTCCGAAGTCATCTTTGAAATCCAGCTCTTTTGTATATGTGGAACTCAACATTATTGCTGAGATACAGGTCTCCCATGGAGAACTCATTTCAGTGAGGTCCTGGACTGCAAATCCATAAAAGCTGGTTTTTTTTCAGACAGGACATCTAATGTTACCTGCAGAAGATGCAACATTTTGCATTAGTTTGCTACTGGTTTCATTCTTTCCCTGTGCAAGGACTTCCAAAGCTACCTTGGTACTTTCCTAGACTCTATGGGTGGTTTTCCTGCCAGCCATTTCTCACTCCTAATTTAATTCTTTCATGCTGGATTTTCCTGCTGCCCCACAATGTGTATTTGTACATGGATATTTATTGACTCCAGCTCCATGAGGAAGTGTGGTGACGTTACCAGCTCCAGTGTCTTTGGTCACTTAGGGTTTCCTTTTACAAGATATGTCCAGCCATTYACCAAGGTGAGTTCACCTGACATTATCAGAAAATAATTTGAGATCCAAATTATGGGCAAAAAGGCTCTCACACCTCTGTTTGAAAACCAGACCCATTTTCATTCTGAGTCTTAAATGGAGGGAAAGGGATTAAGTGTTGTCACCTAGATGAGGATACAACTGCTACATATCTTTAACAACCAGACTGCTTTTTCTTCCATCCACCACTGTGTTGCTTTCTAATGTTCCTGGATATGTTGTGGGCATTATTTATGTTCACTGCAGGATATAAAGTGCAAGCATATAACAAAAYGACCCAGATTGTTTTTCTATGCAAKTAAGCTTCCCATTCAGGATTRTCTGAATTTAAATATGGTGCATCATCTGATCAGAATAATGAAGACTTTGAAAAATTTTTATCTATCAAGTGTTGATAGAAAATCTACACCAGATAGAGCTTTTTCATCATTTACATTTTAAAGTACTCACACTCGGAAAGATTATACTGAATCAAAAGATTTGCATTTAAAACATCCTTTGAGTAAAGTAATGCTGCACAAAATCTTTGATTTAAAATCATATTAGAAAAAGAAGCCATATTTTTATCTAAACAAAAGTGAAAGGTAACAATTTGTAGATAGCCTYCCAGATATCAAACATGGTCATGTTGGCAAAATGCTGGGGAGAGCATGCTTTTATTACTGAACCTAGATTACAGGCTTGTAAAAATGTTGTGGTGAAGGTTAATGGTTTGATAACTGAAAGTGTTAACCTTTGCACTGCTGTTTCTGGGCTGGATGTGGACCATCCATGCTTCCTGTTTGGACTGACAGCTCTGACACACACCTCCTCATCACTAGAAGTGCAGTACATTTTCATTTCTTCAGTATAGCCTCTGATCAATGTCATAGCTCCCTTCAGCCCTTGAAAACACATTCTTTAACTAGGAAAAATAATRATTCTGAGATGAAATATGAACAAGTAAGCACTTTTCTGCTCTCAGAATAGGTAAGCAGGTTTCAGTGGCTGTAATAAAAGCAGAGTGAAGCCCTTTGTTTGAAAACTTGAATGGAAGTATCCTTCACACAGTCACACCCTCAGAAATATGAACTTGCTTTGGACTCCAGGAGCATGAAATGCAAGGAGCTGAATGAACTCTTCTGCAAAGTGGACCTGTGAGATGTGACACAGTTCTTTCTGTCTCTAGCACAGAGATACTCAGACCATGGAAAGGGGATTATGACTAACTCTAAGTAGTTCTCTTGCTCACYTTCTTGCTAGGACCTGTGAGCATCCGGTATTTTGCAGGGTCTGAGTTCTCCATTGTGCTCAGAGATGGGAGCTGGATTCCCCTTGGTTTGGTGTTATCTGATKCTCTGGTATCTGGCCCAAACATCTGTGCTAGCAAAAGGTATAATTAGAAATAATTTACCATTAKTTTGCATAGGCAAATAGTACATTGTTTACTAACTTACAGCAAAAGGCATAAAGAAACAGATCCAGTTCTTGCTGGATTTGGAAAGGTCATAGAGATGGAGCAATCTGTTGCTGTCACTACTCTTGCTGTGTCCAGTATGGGTAAAAAGGGGATGTTGCACCAAACAGTGATACARAACAAAAGCCAAGTTTTCTTCACTGGGACTTTCATACTGGCTTAGTTCTTGATCATTACTTTCATAAGCAATAAAATAAGGAATTAACAGATCAAGTGAGTGGAATATAATGCTTTCTTTAAGTGTTGAATTATTTCAAAGAAAGTAGAAGATGAGCTATGATGCTTTTATTTTCCTTTTTGAATCAAAAATCAAAATATTCTCTGAGCCACTAAATTAGACAAGTAGATTTATGTTTTGTTTGTTGTGTTTTTATGAGTGGCATTTACTACATGGGCATTGAAGCACTTTGGAAATCAACAGAAAAAAAAAACCGGGATGACAAATGCCTTTTCTCCTGCTGAAATGAGCCAAAAAGAAAATAGTTAGATGGTAATGTAGAAATCTTGCAGTGCTATCTAACCAATAGGATGTAGTATCCCGAAGAAGATAAATATTTTAACAAAACAGAAAAGCTTTTCGTTATTTTCCTTTGACTAATTTTTTTCTTTTCAATAATCTCAGTTGTTCCAGTAATTCTCAGTAGKGCAATATCCAGCAGTACCTTCCTGTTAAAACAGATGGCTATACTACTGTAGGCTTCTCTGCAATGTAGCTTAAAGATGCTGACTAATTTTGCAACACAGTATTTGTTTCACGTTGCAAGAAAAAAAGGCAAATATCTTTCTAATGTGATCTCCTCATGTGGGCCATTGAGACTAATCAAATCATATTATAAAAACACRTTTTTTCCCCTTTTGCCTTTCTCTKTACAGCAGTTGGGTATCTATGATGCTCATGTGTTGCATTGAAAATTTTATCCTGGAAAAATCACTGTASTGTTTCATAGGAATATCTTTATTTTCCTCGCGAGGCTGGTTTTTCATTCTGTCTAACAAAAAAAAAAATAGGCCATGTATATACAGATGGTCTGGCTTGTGTTTATAGTATTTCCTTTTGAGTTCTTTCYTCACTGAATGTGAGTAAATATTATTTAGTGTCACATTGATATTAAAAAAATAAGGTCCGCGTACCGTGTTAAAAATTAAGGAATAGGTCAGTTGACTGAAGAAAAGAAGATGGCAAGAGCTTAAGACTAAATCATATTGTCAGTGGCTGAGTGTGTTTGGCAGAGTTTGGGAGAAATTTCAGTCAGTATGAATTTGATATGTCCTGTCAGCTTGGTCAGCTCATCTTGTAATTCTTTTTTTGCTTTCTAAGGAGTCATAATTTCATGGTGATCTGTGCTAGCAGCATACTRTACTATGTTCAAGCAAATACATTTTCTCAAAAAGTTAGTAGAAAGCAAATGCAACCTATTTGTCAATACTTACTCAAGGTCTTGCCAGCAGGTCATGTCTTCCTCAAGCCAGGGGGCTTCTCCTCTTTTTGGAGGGTRCCATCACAAACTGGTAGATACAATTGATCCAGCTGTGGGTTTTAGTGCTTAAAATGACAAATCATGTAAGGTCACAAGTGAATCAAGCTCTTCTGGATCTCTCTCCATCAGTGTAAATGGTTATAGCATCCTTGTGGGCTGTGCCATCCATCCTGCAGCAGACAAGGGCCCTGGAGCAGAAATAACAGAAGAGAGCATGTATCAGCTTCTTGACCACAAATCACAGCCCAGCACGTCCACTTCAATTGCCTCTGCATTCATATTCCAGGCTGTCAGCTGGAGCCTCTGAGGAACMGCCAGCTTGCTGCAGGAAGATTAACGTCTAGGAAAAGTGGGAAAAGAGAGGGCTCAACCAGTTGACAGTTGCATCTTAAATCTCTGTTGTTCATCTCTTCTTGAGACTTTGGCAAAAGACTAAAGACTAAAATGAGCATGGTGCTGAAAATTGAGTTGTATGTTTGATGTCCTGTTCTTATTTTTTTTCCCTTCCCTAGATGAACTTTTTTTGTGTCTGTACAGGAAAGGCTGACTAACAGKTTTTGGATTATCATGGCTTCTGCTTGTTTGAAAAGAAAATTCAATGCCACAAGAATCTTTTGTGTTTTCTTCATAAATAGCTAGAGGAGTACCATCTTCTTTAAGGCTGCAGAATAYACACATCAGGGATAACTAAGTTGTAATATCTATCCAGAGCAATCAYTCCCACAAGCTTGAAAAGTGCACAATGAAGCAACTTTTAACAGATCTTTTACAATAGAAAATTTGTTTATCCATCATGCTTTAAGAGAGGAGAATTTATATAATAATGCTGAATACAGTGACAATGAACATTTATTTTCTCCCACTCTGCCAGTCCAAGCATTGTATCCAGCACATACATTGTTCTTAGCAGGAGGTTTTTTACTAAACATGTTAATGATACAATGCAGCTTTTCTTTAATATTTCCTTAAATCTTTATCTTACCTGTAAGGTATTGCTCAGTAAATGTATGAGAWTTTGAAGATCTGTTCTGGAAGTCTTATGTTAGCCTTCAGATTCACTGAATTAGCCTGCTTCAGCAAAATGATAATGCAATGATGTTTTCACAAACAAATTCAGCAAAGACAAGAATTTTTTTTTTTCATTTTGCAGATATTAGCATGCTGATCTTTGTTCCTGGATATTGACATCATGACAAGATTTGCGAAAATGCTGATTCTAAAATACTGCCAAACTTTGTGAGTGAAAAGCTTATGGGCCAGGTATTCTGCCCTGAGTGAGCTTAAAATCTTCAGAGGAAAAATCAGTAAAACCCTCACATATAATTATGTAAAGGTTCCTCTAAAGAATATGTTCAGATGGAATTTTTCAAGGAATCTAAAGGAATGAAGTGTCTTTTTGATTTATCTGTATCAAATTGTATTGTCAATCAGTATTTTCATCCCCACAGCTGTTAGAGAAGAGAGCAAAACTCCCTTTTGATGCATAAATGCTCTGTAACTTAAATCACAGTTTGTTGGAACACATATGTCAGGCAGGCATGRCTGATCAAATTACTGAGCACACTGGCTCTGCATGCATTTTGCCATTTCAAACTTGCTATTAAGAAAGCAATATCCACGGCCTCTCCTTTTTTTATTGCATTTGCAGGGTGAGAGTGGACAGTGAGGGCTGTAAGAGGAAAAACTTCACCTGGAGTTCAGCCATGGATTTGGCATGGGATGCTGTTCACTCTGCTAATATTTTTTAATAGAATACAAGTCACTAATATCTTGTGTGTGCTGGATTAGTAAGGCAGCCCTGCATAGCCCTGTCAAAACAATCTCTTCTATGTGATTCTCTTGTTTCAGTCACTCCCTGTTTGTTCTGATGTTGCCAAGACAGAAATGATGACAATTATGGGGGAGTAAAAAAGGGTAGGTGGAAAAGTAGATAGAAGATTGCAAAAAACCCCAACAAACAGTGATCCTGAGATGTTTCTATAGTAGAAAAATATATTTAGTCCTGAAATTATCTAAGCCACTTTGTAAAGCTCAGCTTAAAATGTCCTGTTCCCATTTAAGTTACCAGGGAGTGTTTGTCTGGTGTTCCATCTCTTAGCTGTCCTGTTCCTCTCCCCTCCCTGCTACTAATTTCATTATGGACTGATTGTCTGAAGGTCCTGCAGGTTGGTAGGTGTGGGTGTGACTAGCACTGACAAGTGCATGTAGCTGGCCTTTTCATTTTTGCTTCTGAGTGTGTGTGGATTAGCTGTCACTCTTTCTGGTATTTATACCACTGGCACTGGTGAAGATACTGGGCTCACTGCTTGAAAACTTTTCAATTTAGGGAAGACTTTTTTTAAACACTGTCACAAGAATGCTGTTTTCTGCTAATAAAATAAGCAAACAAGAGCCTTAGTAATTACAGTAAAAACAATAATCCAAGTACAAACAGTAATCCAAAAATACTTTATATTGCTTTGTCCCTCCAGTTCTGTGCTGCTAGATGGGCAAATTATTTGATTCCTGTGCTAATTCACATGAGCCAGAAGGTRTTTTCCCTTGAGTTCTACAGAGCACATTTTTTCACCTTAGGCTGCCTCTGCAAAGAAGGCAGGAGGGTGGGGTCCAAACAAAGCAGACTGCTTTATACAGGCAGCTGCTTGAGTGWAACTGRTCTTGTTGCACAACTATAGTTCARTTATATGAGTTACAGAATACAGCCTGTTCTGTAAATATTTAGAAGGACTACTTGACTGCAATATGTTAATTTTGTTTTCTTTCAAAGTGTTCAGTCAAAGCTGCCTAAGTTCTCTCCAAATGAATATTTTTTGCTTTCTACTGTTTGCAGCCTCACATTACATCATGACAAAATATATATATATGTTTACAAGTAGGCATTTATTCAAGCCTGTATCTATGTGTAGTCATTCAGAGATTATTGGCAAATTTAAGAATAAATCTTTTCTGTATTTAATTATTGGTCATGTTTAATGGCAGCTAATGAGGTTTGTTTTTGAGGGGGTATTATAGCTTGGGATTTTTCCATGCATCAGCAAAGTGAAGATTGATGTATCACCCCACTGAAATAAGTGGATATATCAAATTATTTAATCTCTTGTCTAAAGTGCAAAAAGCAGTTTTGTGTTTTGCTTACGTCATTAATTTTTTTTTTTAAAGAAGGAATACTGAAGGACTGATCTGGCTTATGGCAGTACATACACAGACTTTTATTTCACAGAATCACAGCATCATTGAATTGAGGTTGGAGGGAGTGTCTTGGGATCATACTGTACATGCCTCCTGCTCAAGTAGGCTCCACTAGAGCAAGCTGACAAGGGCCCTGTGTAGTTGGGTTTTGAATATCTCCCCAGAATGAGACCCTGCAAGCTCTCTAGGCAATCAATTCCAGTGTTTTTRGCAATTCCCATTGCTAGCAATTGTTGAATAATGTAGTACAACATATGGCAAGAGTGAAGATAAGTTTTAAGGGGTTTTTTTTCAAACTTAGGAAATAATGTCTTTGAATGCATACAAAATCACTTGATGGAAATGAGACATAAAAACCTGCAGATCCAAACATTACCTTGATCTCAAAAAACATATTATAAAGTCTAATAGAAGTGCAGATCATTGTTTTATTTCACATTTTCTACATTTCCTGTGGTTTTGAAGCTGGGGTTTTGCTCCTGGCTGGTACACATAATAGCTTAAAATATTTCTTTGAAAATAAAATGTGGGATTTAGAATAAGAGAGGGAWTTTTTTTTATCTTCATGACAGTTTGGGTTTTTCCCCCCAGTATTTACCTTGGGTTTTCACACATCRTATTTCTTTCACTAGGTAAATAAACAATTCACATGATATGTGCACTATAAGAAGTTCCTTGATGAAGGCAGTTTTCCATATCCTACAATTCCTATAGACATTTGGATGTTTGAGAATTTTACATTGAGAATGCATTGTAACATTTTCTGGAGTTTGTAAGTTCATTAACAGTATCCACAAATATTTTTCTATGATAGATATATAGGTTATATTATTCTTGCAGCAAATAAGAAAATRTAATTTAATTTAAAATAGTTTGTTCAATAATTTTATATTATTCTTTGTGTCCATGAACACATCAAAGTGGAAATTGGTGACAAAAATATGCAAAGAATTTTTCAGGGTGTACAACATGAAAAACTGAGCTTTTAGGTGATCCAAGAAGATGTAAACACAATGTAAACACAAAAAAAGAGAATGCATTGCCAGCCATTAGGCAGGCATTCTGAGATTCCAGTGCAATAGTGCACCTATCCACCTATGTGGGTGTACAAAGCAATATTTCTCAGTGGAAGAAAGAATAAACAGACCCTGCATGCAGCTAAACAATGCTAGTGGAAGGCTTGATCTGACACTTTGGGCAGAATGAATGTTGGAGAGACTGTGGCCCATGCTTGGTAGCAGAAATGCCAGTTGGAGGTTATGGAAAAAAATGTCTGGGAATCTGTGACTGACTGACTCTCAGAAACAGGAAGAGGGGAGACTTCTTGGAGACAGGGCATTTTGTAACAGAAAACCCAATCAAACCAAAGACAACTATTTGTTTTCCTTCATTTCTTTCTGCTGCATTCAGAGAAACAGGACTTGTTGACCTTTTAATTTTTCCCCTTTGTGTTGGGGAAATGTAATGCTACATAAGCAGCATTACACTCCCACCAAAATGCTTACTTTAGGAGATAAATCATTATAAAGGCTCCAGTTTTGGGCAATGTACTATTTTTCTGTCCACTGCACATCTGTGAACATTTGTGTTATGGTCAGATCTGAATAGCTTGTATTGCATGACATTAGAGTTTTACTGAAGAAAATGGAACCAGTTCTTTTTTCTAGGAGTAAGCCTCTGAGGTGAGGAATGTCTATACAACAGCTGAAATCCAAAGGCTGCATTTGAAAAACTTTGGCTGAAAAACATTACCTTATAAATAATGTCACTGACTTTAGATGCTGCTCAGTGATTGGTAAGTCAGCTAGCCTTTGGGCCAAGATGGAAACTGTGATGACCCAATATTTATTWTTTTATAACTCTAAGTGCCTTAAATATATACTTCATTTTTCTGAATAATTATAGATCTGTGCTAAGCATTGTGCTCCACTTTGAAAGGAATACTTAGATAATAAAAGAACATATCTGATAAAAAGATCCAGAGCTCTGTGGTTCTTCACTAGCAGCTCATAGCCCTCCAGATTTGTCAGGAAGGCATTTTCCGCCCTTTGGACCTTGTTGTGAAATGGTATGATAAGGCAAGATGGCAAAATACCTCTCTCAAATGCTGCCAGAGTAGTAAYTGATAACTGTTCATTCTATTTGGGCATTGGATCTATTTGGGAAAACACAAGCAGATTACTTTTTTGTTCAGAAACAGGAGCCAAAACAGAGAAATGTTCCATACAGAGATGCAGTTATCCAGTGGGGCTGGGCTGAGGACAGTCTGAAAAGACAGTGTACATTTCTGTTGAATAGAACTGGGTGCCTGGAGAGGCAAATACAGAAAATTAATAGTTCAAGGACAGTGTTTATGAGCCAGGATGACTTTTGTTTTGCTCCTCTGGGATAGCTGACAACTCAAATTCAGTAGTTTCTTTCCTGTCAGACCACTGTAACAGGGAACCAAATCAATTCTGCTTTGTTTAAGAACAGTTCTAGGAATGCTTGATCAATATTCACTTCCTCTTTTTGCCTCTTTGTAKAGCTAAGTGATTTGTACCTTTGTTCTGTTACATAGCATCTGTTACAGACTTCATTGTGCAGTGTTTATCACCTGAGAAGTTCATTATTTAGAAGAACACTTTATTTGATCCACACAGGACTGTCAACAAAAGGATGTATTTTTCTTCAGAGTGGGATCTATGTTTYATTTTATAAAATAACCATATCAAATTGCACAGAGGATAGATGATCAATTTACCATTAACAGGTTAATTGCAGTTTAATTTTTTGCCCTGAAATGCAAATGAAAGGGAAAGGACCATCCCTTCTCTTATAGTACATTACCCAAATCTGTCACCCATATTCTTGTCTATTCTCAGACAGTCTTTAGCCCTCAACAATGATGTGCCACTGTCTATAGTCACYTGGGGAAGAAAGCAAGAAAAACACCTAAATAATTGTTTAAAACCTCAGATAGTTKTGAAAGCTTATCTCTAGCTACCCAAGTGGCAAGTGGCCCAAAGTGGATTCACTTGCTCCACTCAAAAGTACAGACCAATTTAAGCTTTACAAAGCCCCAGGTTTAGTGAGGAAAAACTCTTGTGACTCAAGTGTGTGTCAGCTAACAAATTCCTGCACAATTCACACAGAGCTAGGAACTTCTTCTGTTGTCTCGTCTTTGAAGCATTGCACACAGTGAAAACACCTCTCCCCCTTTCTCCCAGAATTATGTGATATGTTAATGAGACTTYTTGCACTTGGCCTCTTTGAACTTCATGAGGTTTGCAAGGCATCACCTCTCAAGCTTGTCAAGGCCCCTCTGGATGCCACCCCTTCCCAYCAGCTGCTTGGTGACACTGGCAAACTTGCTGAGGATGAACTCAATACTGCTGTCCCTGTTGCYAACAAAGATGTTGAGCAGTGGTGGTCCCAATGCCTATCCCTGAGGACACCACTCATCACTGGATTCCAGTTGGACATCGAGACATTAACAGAAAGTCTTTGAGTGTGACTGTACAGCCAATTCCTTATCCACTGAATGGCCTGTSTGTCAAATCTCTGTCTTTCCAGTTTAGAAACAGGTTGTCATGTGGAACAGTTTTATGCTTTGCACAATTCCAGGTAGATTATGTCAGTTGCTCTTCCCTCATCCACCAATACTTTATTCCCATCATAGGAGGTCACCAACTTTGTCAGACTTGGCTTGCCCTTAGAGAAGTCATGCAGGCTGTCACAAACYGCCTTATKTTCTGTGTGCCTTAGCATACTTTTCAGGAGAATCAGCATCAAATTCTGGAGTACCAAAATTTTCAGTTCCCTCTAGTAAAAGCCATTATTTTTCTGTCACGTGTCAAAGAAAAGATAACATTGAGTTCCTGCATCATGTTGAATCTCCCTGAAAAAAAAAAAAAAGATTCTTAAAGGGCTTCTCTATATATTTCCATCTGTAATATATGTTTATGGCGTATTAGTGTTTACTTGACTGAAAGGATAAATATATCTGCAGAATGTCTTCCACTTGTACATTCTTCCAGCATTCTACAGCACCATCTATATTTTAACTCCAGAGAGCAAAGGAGTACCTCATAGGCATAATTTTCCCATCTTCTTTTTTTTTCTTTTTCCTTTCTTTGACTTCTGTAAAATTCACTAATGAACTTTGGAGCTGATCTCCTGCTAGCAATTCCAAATGCATAAAGCCTAAGCAAAAGTCTTGATCCAGTTCATCTTTTTCAAAGTCAACTTTTCTGAAATGGGATGCTTTGTTCAGAAAATCTTACTTGTATACCACTGTGCTTCTCAAATAAATTACTCTCTTGAGATGGAAGGGGAAGATAATATCATGAAAACTGCCTTTGAAATTTCATCATTCCCAGGATTTTGAGGGGTAGAGTTACTCATGCAGAACATTTATTTTATCATTGCTCTTCACAGTGTCTTTCAAACCAAAGTCTTTGCTTGCTTAGCTACTGCATCAGACTAAAMATTAATGTGGCAGTAGCAATTCTGTGTTGAAATCCTTTACAGCAGACTTCTTTACCTGTGTGACTTGGTTATTGATGCTGTCAATGTGGTAGCTTGATACATGGCATTTCCTATAAATCATTATTTTCTAAGATTGTATTTCTGTCTAAAGTCAGTATATCACTTCTTGAAGGGAGCAGTTTAGCTATGCACTAGAAGAGAAACACTAAAAGTCTTTGAAAGGCAGGTTCTTTGCTAAACCAGAATAATGCAGTGTTTTTCCATAAATCTTTACATGCTGCTTCAAATCTGCCTTTTGAAGTAGCCCAGCTGCAGTCTGTTTTCTAGCTAGTGTGACTACAGGCATTTACCCTCACAGTTTTCAGGTCCTGGTCATAGGCAACTTTATTTTTCACAAGATYAGAAGGCTAGATATTATTCTCATTGTTGTGAATCCAAGATATTTCCCACAGAAAATTATGTACTGAGAAAGTCCAGAGAATTGTTTCCTTTCTCCCAAAGAGAATTTTTTCATTMAAATAAGTAGTATGCCTTATAGACTTTCAGTTTGGGTGTTTTTTGCCTTACCATGGGAGGTTTTCAAAGACAGAATGATGAATTAGACCTCTCTGATTTTCACTGAGGTGATGTATCCAATGAATAGTCTCCTGAGCTTCCTCTAGGTCTTTGAAAACCTTCCATGGGATTCTTTTCATTTTTTATGCATCCATTTTCCTGTCTCTGCTGCTTTTCAAGCCTCTATAGAAAGGTTCATGGGAACCTGGAGGAGGTATGTGCTCTACAGTCAGCTCCTAATTGCCCTACTGGATCCATCTCATTAAATGTTATGTCTGATTATCCACCTGTATCTTGGCCTTCCAACATAAAGCGTGACCTTGGGCTGTGATCCATCGACTAACTAGACAAGATCAGATTTCACTACAGCTTACACGAGAGATCTTCAAGGGGAAACTAAGGTATCTAAAAAAGGTTTTTAATGATTGGGTAGGTGACCTCTRTGAGCCACAGGATCAAAGAACGTGATATGTGCTATCTCACTGTTTTGTGAAAGAAATAGCTGCATTTTACACCAGTTCTGACCATTAAATGCTTGATGCCATTTTTCCCAAGGATTGGTTATCAAAGAACATAAGCTTTACCTCTGCACATCAAAGCACTCAAACCCATGTGCAATGAACTCAGTTGTCATTCTCAATTGTCCCTTCAGAAGAAGTAAAGCCAGTCCCAKAATTGCTATGGTTTTGGTAATCATCAATTAGTAAAAATCATCTAGTGGCTTCTGGTGAAAGAAATTTCCTCCACGGGATAAACCCCCAAAAACCTTTGCTGACAGCAGCATAAAYCATTTCTCCTTGGGTTTGGTCATATGAAATGCTCACTACATGCAAGTATTCACATAGAATGCCTTCATGGTGTTCTAATGAGTATATATTTGGCTTCAGGAGACTAAAATACGTAAWATTATGATTTAAGAAAAAATGCTGTTTGTATCAAATACCTAGTAATGCAAAGTAACTCTCTCCTCCAAGACACATGCTAAACATGATACTGTGCCTTGACACAATTGGCAAGACTGATAGAACTAGAAAAATGCCTTCATTKTGACTTCTATTTTGATAATTTTCATTATTTTAAACTTTTGAAGTATTGCCTTATAAAAAAACATGTTGATAATCTAGGGCTAACAGCATTAGTGTTAAGAACAGTATTTATTGTTATATATAAATACATACATATATGCAACACACACATACAGACAAACATGTACTTGTACAAGCACAATAGCTGTCTAAATGAAAACAAAATGGAACAATCAGTTATAATAATGATAATCAATTAATCAGTTGAGGAGCAGACCTTGGGAGTTAGTGAAAAAAAATCACCGATGTGGTCTGCCAGGGTTGAAGAGTAACGATGCACAATACAATTATATTCTTTTCCTCTTGAATCAACTAGCCAAAACATGCTGTTAAACCACAAACATGCAACTCATTAAAAATAATGTTCCAGAAAGAAAATATTTCCCGTGGTACTCAGCATAGCAGGTAATAGCACCAGAGGACAAAGGAATGGTGCACTAAATCTTACAGTRGATGATTTATTATTACTCCKGTAGTACTGCAAAACTATAGACTCAGGGTCATACMGAAGAGTACCATGTGAAGCTGGACTAGATTAACTGGATTTGTCCATATCTTTCCTATGGTTGTTAGGTCAGACACTTGCAGAAATCCTCAACGTTTCATTACACACTGTAATCCTCATGGACGACATAGTAAAACTGCTTTTTTTCTGTGCCTCTTAGTCCTTTCTTCACTTWCTTACCTTTAAAGGTAAGAACTGATTCTGTCAGAAATCATGTATTGTAGGGAACWGCAAAATGTGTTAGTGAAGGGGTGGTGGGAAAACTCTGCTTGAAAGGTGAATGAAGCATTCCCTACAGTGGATATTTTACAGTTGGCTTCTTGAACTCAGCAAAGTAGGGGATGTTCCCGAAATAGCATTTAGAGCTTAACTAGTCCAATTCAGATGTGACATAAATAGGAGCAGACAGAGGGAGTAAGCAACACTCCTGGTGTTTGTGCTAGAGTTTACAGTGGCATCACTTGAGCAGCAAAGCGATTGGAGAACAAAGCTGAAACAGGCAGGCTGACTGGTGAGAAGAGAAATRCAGAGTGCAGGACTGTTTCTGGGGGACAGGCAGATGGGAAAGAATATATGCTGTATCTAGGCCAGAGATTGATCCTTGAAATRTTTGTATGTYCAAGGCCAGGTCAGATGGGACTTTGAGTAACTGGGTCTAGGTGTCCCTTCCCATGACAGTGGGGTTGGAACAAGGYAATCTTTAAGGTTCCTTCTAACCCATACTATTCTRTGATTCTGTGATGAGTGTCTCCATAGGTTCTTCCATGTTCATCTTTGTATAAGCAGTGATCTTAATCAGTGGCATTTTCCCATGRATCAAATTTGGCTCATGAGCCAAGGAAGAAACCTGGCACAAGGATATGAAAATCTGTCTGTGTGTTATRTAGATGGAGGTTCTTATGGTGCCAGTCACTGCTCCTTACTAGAAATACTGAAATAATCTTCCTCTTTTAATGAGGAAGAAGGCCAGATTTTCTTTTCTACTGTTTTCTATTTTCTGGAGCTGAGATTACAACTGTTTCCAAATTAATGTATGCATATCCCCGGTCACAATCTGCACCCCTGCTAAGTTTGGAACTTAGAAATTATCTACATGCAAAAAGAAAAAAAACCCAGTGCACAGCATTTGTTATCACGCCTAAAAATTGCATTGAGGCTGCTTTCATTTGGTGCAATATTGCTTCTGACAGCCCAAATGAAATCTGCCTGTAGTGGATGTTGCCTGTTACTGGATAGAAACATTAAYTAGGTCTAGTATGTGCTGCTTCAATAGACAATGAAAAAGATAAACAATTGATTGCAATCAGAAGCCAAAACAAAAACATTGCAATAATGTTGCATATTTGCATASTTATCGCAAATCCTTGGGCAATATKAAAAATCACTTTTAATGCATATACAGATGAGAATGAATTTAAGAAGAGGGCTTGGGTAGACAGATACCAAGCACTATCAGATTGTGCAGTAACTTTTGACTGCTTTTGTACTGAATATAAAAGTTGCTAAGGCCTGGAAAAGCCAAAAGAGGAATCTTGATTTTAAGCATGGTACTCAGTGAGCAACTGCTTTTGGGTGAAAATGTCACTTTGTTCTCAGATGAAGATTTTGGTGGAGGTTCTATATGAAATTCTGCCTTTCTAAGAAAGATYAGAGTTTCTTTCTCCAGCATAACTGACCAGCAGTAACAGTCCAAGGCAAAGCCTTCATGACAGTTACTCCTCTGCAGAACTCTTTGGAAATTGTGATTTCCATTTCACCAGCAATTCCAGTAGATTACAGTATATTAATTTCCAAAACAGAATACAACACCAAGCAACACTTTTTCATTCTGTCTCTGAAAAAAAGCTGATGGAAGAAATAGTGCGCAGAAATATTTATATAAATAAATATTTAATTTTTTCTGTTCATGGCCATTTCTGGCTTTAGTGTGTACATACATACATTGTGTGTTGCTGTGCAGTGGAAGTGCTCTGATGAGCTGACCACTTTCTACCTGTATATATCTGGAGTAAAGGATATAATTCTGCAAATCTAAACCTGTCCCATTGGAATCCTACATAGTTTTGTTTTTTTTTCACACTAGTATATGTATAGAAACTCCCAATGACTTAAATGGAAGCAGCATTGAGAACTAAATTCCCTAAAATGTTAAATTTAAATGAAACTCCAAAAACAATACTTCATCTCCTCCGGTTCCAAAATGGACTAATACAATGATTTTGAAGCCATAGGTTGGAGAATAAATCACAGATTAGGTGTGAGGGGTTTTGGAGATAGGAACTAGAAGTATATCAGTGGGAAAASAGYTYAGACAAATAGTTTATATTGTCTGCCAACAACTGCTACATTTTTGTAATTCAGCTTTACTGATGCTGCTCACTTAGAACTAGATATTGAGGTGATGTCTGTTCTGTGGGAGGAGAGGAATGCTCATGTGAGAGCACCACTTAATGAGGTGCAGTTGATATATTTGAGGGCAGTTTTATAGTTTTGTCAAACAACATAAAAGTGTTATTCTGGATTTATTAGGAGGAAATAAAATCCAAATTGAAATTAGATTTTTAAATGGCACAAAATTCCAATGCTTTTTATGTCACCACTAAAAAACCCACACACACTGTTAAAAAGGAAGCCTTAAAGYTCCAGTAATATCTTGAAGGCAAAATCAGGGATATTATTTACTCAAGCCAAACTTCTTTGTATGTTACTGCCATTGGAAAATGACTAAGTATTATTCTCTATATTGTCTTTRTTTTAGTTAGCTGCTGTTATTGATAGAAACCCTGACTTCACCATATCCTATTAAATATGTCTGTAAGGGGTTCAATTCTGACACCTTTTCTTGCCATACRTCCATCTTGAAATCTCAGTGAGGTTTTATCTCTGTAACAATTCACTTGCAATTTGAGGCAGTTTCAGGACATTTATATCAAATCTCAGAAGCATAATCCTGAACATTCTCGTATCTCAATTTATGGCTATTGACTTTAGAAATAGAGATAATAAATGTTGGTTTTTTCCTGTTTGGAATGGAATGTTTATGACTTAACTTCTCTCTCTTATTTGATCCATATCATCAGCTTTAATGGGAAGCAACAGACAGGGTTTAACCAGTGGGCATATAATGTTARAACGTGGACAATTCCACCTTTATCATCCTTCGCATTTTTGCTTCCATGTCTGCTGGGCAGTCAGTGGTTTGCACTCAACTTTCATGGTTCACCATTGCTTGTAGCTTTATATAGTCCATTTTTTTGTTTCTTTTAAAGACAAATTTATCTCTCAGGGCTCACACTTGCTCTGGCTTTCACTAATTTTATGACAAAGGAAGGTGATGCAGRCAGTAACCTTTTTAGAARCAGGTCTGCTTGTTTGATGTGTTGSTTGTTTCTCAGTGGAAAAGTAAATCTATTTCCATGTACCATCAAAGGAAGAAAAAAACCCTTCTTTTCCTCATTAATATAGAAGAGAACCTCTTAGTAGAGTGCAAGCTGCTTGGGGCAAGATAAATGATGTTTTTATTAAAATTAACCAAGCAAACAATTTTCTACAGGTTGKGTTAAAATATATTTTTCTTCCTAAATTGCAAGTGCAGTGACTCTCTAATCTAGAATTAAAATACTTTAGGTATGGCTGGCATATTATCAATAGACATAGAAGAGAGCTTGTTTGCCAGCTTGTGAAAAGAATCCAAAAGTGAAAAAGTGGGGCCTGGTGGTCTCTTTCCTGACATGCAGGAGTTCACTGACTTTAGCATGTAAATCACAGACACTGCTGAGGGTCACCTCTYGTCTGGGAGGAAACATTCATAATGACTACAAAATTGGGTTACAGTGCAGTATTTAGAATAATCTATCTAAATCACATTATAGGTATTCTTCTTCCCTTGTGCAGCAAAATATATTGGAGAAAATTAAAGAGAAGCTGCATTTAACCTAACACTGCCCTGYTGTGATATCCCACATCCTGGGACCAAAGGCTAGCCTGTATCCTGCTCTCTTTTCTGTCCTTTAATACAAAAATGAAGGAAAGGAACAATTCCCAGGTGTTTCCCTCTGTTGTTGGGAGAGGAAGTAAGCCCAGCCCATGGAAGAAGGGTAGAACTGAATTTGAAGCAAAATTATTGGCTGAGAGCATGGCAYGATGTGATTTGAGGTGAGAAAAAGCAATGGTTTACAGTCCAGAGCATTGAGTTATCTGCTGTAAATATTAGTAACCAAAAAGGTATTTGTAACTGGGATATAGCAAAACTCTGTGGTCTGAAAACAAAGTAAGGTCAGGCAGGCAGGAAAATCTGACCAGAACAATTWACTTATACCTCAGACAGTGGTCTGAGTCCAGTCATAATTTCTGATAGCCATGGCCAGGTGAGCCTGTTTTCTTGCTCCAGCCTCAGGCTCCCAGAGAAGGRAAGTGCTGAAGAAAAAGCACAGCCAAACAACAAATAGCTGGGATATCTGGGGAACTGCATTATTTTTCTCCTCTAAGTTTGGTCAATTGTTGCACTCCTGACCAGCGTGCCACCACATTATTTCAAGTGGTCGTTTCTTGCTGGTCAGCAAGACTGGATTAAATTGTGCTAGAAACTGCAAACCAGCTCAGGAGTCAGGGAAATAAGAGTGCTCCCACTCAGACCCTTTACTTTGTATGTTCCTCTGATTTATGGATGTAGTGGGGGATTGACCTTATCATGCTTGAAAACACAAAATCCCATAAGAAATGTCAGGATACTGAGTTGCAAACAGGATGAAGTAAAATTTTAGATGCTGTACATTTCTGTATGCAGGCAGGTAGGATCTGTCCTGAGAAGAGATYAGCTCCTGCAATTACACTGGATAAAGGAACCAACCTAATGTAGGTATTATGGCATTTAACTTTCACTTATCAGAATTTCATTGGAATTTCGAATACAGAGATCTTTCAGTATTCACAGCATAGTGTCCTAGGTGAAATACAAAAGTAAAATAGCTAGAAATATTGCACATTAACCATGTACATTTTCATATGCTTGCATTTCAGGTCTGATAAACTGATTGTGTATGATCTGAATGCACCCGTTGTTTTAGAGTAATCAAGGCTGATGATAATTTTCCCTTTTTAGTCTCCTTAAAAACAACCCTAAACCCAAACAAAAATAACAATTTTCTCGTGTTCTGGGTAACATGCAAGTGAACTGCTGACTCATAAATCCTTGTGTTAGGCACAGATTCCCAGGTTGAAAAAAAATGATGAGAAAATGTAACGTTTTGTAGTTTTTGAATACTGTGGATGCYAGTTGCTAATATGTTCACGGGGTTGATGTTAGTGAAAAAGTTGGTATTTTATCTTCTAGGCCTTCCATTTAAAAAATTAGCTTGTGATTAATTGCTCCATGCTTCCATTACTGCAAYGTAGATGGATTTTAAAAGCCATTTGACAAAAAAAAAATGTACCTTGGGGTATTTTAAATGCAGCTGCTGTAGAGCACTCAGTAATTTTATTTAGTGACTTTTATATTCATYGTGACTGAAAAGGCAAGTTGAGTTAGGATCACAGGATAATAACATCAGTTCTGTCCTTCTCCAAAGTTTGATTTTCTGTTTGTGTTTAAAAAGCTGACAATCATATGTGAAACTCATTGATTATCTGCTTGTAATAGCTCATAATCTCAATGGAACAGATGAACAAACCTTTTCCACTTTGCCAAACGTTTTCCAAATAACAATGAAATGGGGCCAAAGATATTTGAAACTGTATTAGGATAATGCTAATCTGGTTTATTTATTCTGAAAAAAAGAAGTATTAAAGAATAATTTGTGATCAATTTAAATTAATCTGAATTTCAGATTAAATAAATTTCATTTTTTGAAAGAGTATATTTATCTATTCTATATTTATGTAGAATATAAGATAGAGTATATTTACTTATTCTGTCACTGACTCTTTTTTTAATAAGTGAGATGAACATCTTAAAACAATGCATACATTCAGTTAGCATCTCTATTGATTCTAAGGTTTTCTGTCCTAGATTTTCAAAATAATCTTGTAAAATCCATTGCCCTCAAATCTTTCAGGGCCATCCACATAACTTGACATTTGCTACTTCTATGTTAAATCTCACCAGATAAAAATTGTTATTCAAGTCTGTGGGGTTGGAGGGCTTGCTTGTTTTGTTTTGTTTTGTTTTTTCTTYGTATTTAAAATCCAGATAATCTGCTGGATATTCTTGTTCCAGCTCCTTGGCCTATTCAAAAATATCAGAAAACAGAAATGTATCTGTCCTATGATGAAACCAAGGCAACCCAGGGAATATCTCTGCTGAAATTCACAAYTGACTGTCACAAATGAAAACAAATTGATAAATTACAGTTTGCAAATCCCTACAATAGGAAATTAATTTAGTGGTTTAAAAAGTAAATTTCAGCCCTTTTAGACAATTGCTTACAACCATCTGCAAAAGAAAATTCTCTTTCCTTTTCASTGAATGAACAGAGATTTTTATATAAACAGAATTGAATCCTTTCAAGGATCAGCATTTGATCACAAGAGAATGAAATGGTACTTCACAATGGATCTGATAAATGAGACATTTATATATGAACAGGCACATTGATTGACCTCTGATTTCAAAAAGCAAAGTAGAATGAAATGTAACTCTCTGCTATTTAGCAAGTGGTTGAGCCGCGTGCTGTAAGTGACTCAAATCTGGGTGTTTGAATTTCTTATCAATATTTTGACAGAATGGTTGTAATGCACAGCCTTAAAATCAGTTAAAATGTTGGGCCAGGACGCCTGTGAACATAGAAAGTCGTGTATCATCCTAAAATACTGCCATTTGATTTTTGATACTTCACTGCAGAAAAAAAAAAAAAAAGACAGCAGTGAGATCTGGACCTTTTAGAAATAAATTTTATTTTGAGTAACAATTTTAGTGGCCAGTCTTTAATGTTAGCAATATGTAAAACCTAAGTGAATTTTGGTATCAGGACTTCTACCCTACATTAGTTCATAGAAACACTAAGAATAAGAAATTATGGATGAAATTAAACCAGTTGACATTCTTACTTTGATCCCAATGGAGATGTGTGTTGTGGCTGTCCTGTCCTGAACCCTTCTTGCTGTGACTGAGGAACTTAGCTACCCTTAGCTAGCTGTGAGTTTGTGTGACAGGGAAAATGAACCAGCCAGAGCTCTGCTGTGACAGGGCAGCATTGCAGCATCATGTCCTGATCTGTTTGCTACCAACAAAATGCACCCAAGYTCATCTTTCACTTTTAAATGAGTCAGGTTTCCCTTGGAGCCTTTCAGTTAGAAGAAAGAAACAAACACTTAGCAAAGGCTACTGATAARATCTACACTTTTATTATTTTTTTTATTATTATTATTARTAAGAAACTGTGCAACCTCCCTTCTAGCAAAAAGATGTAAATTGTGGATTTTAAGAAACAAATTCTGCTGCACAGCAGGTTTAGACAGGCTGCTAAAGTCAGGGCCTTAAGGCATTCTGTGGCTTCCCTGTGGTAAGCCATGGTTCTCATTTGTAAAGCCAGGAGAATTCCCACTGTTGCTGTAATCATATGCATGATCCTTCTTCCATTTCTTTTTTTAACTGATGCTTCCAGCATCAGTTAAAAAAAGAAAAATAGGGCAAATGTTCATTGTCATGTAGTCAGCTATCCAAGAGCTTAGACACTTCATATATTTTGTAGGAATTAATTTTGTCCTCAGGAAAAAAATTAAGCTGTTTAGTGGAAATTAAAAAAAAAAGAAAAACAAAAAACAAATAACTAAAAGAAAGGAAAGAAAAATAGAGAAACCACAGGGGGAAAAAACCAGACCAAAACAAAAACAACACCACCAAAACATGTCCTGATTCAGACATAGCAGTGAACACATGACAATTTTTTAATGTAAAATATTCTCATTTTTTCCATGAAGTTCTGTTTTCCAAATATGTWRAATCCTTTCATAAAAGGCCTGAGYTCATCCCATGAGCCTTGCTGTCTAATAATCTCTGTGTTCTGTCACTCCTGCGCTTGGTGACTTCCTGTCCAGTGTTTGATTCTGCAACTTTCCTATTAACAGCCCTTGATGGACTCATTTTAGCATGTCTTTTTGRATCCCTTTATTCTTTTGATTCTCAAAAAATATAAGTCACTGTGTTTCACAGGTCAGTTATGTTTTGTAGGTAAAAGTACTTTGGTGTCTTTCAAGCCTTCCCTTTGAAAATTTCATTTCATATCCCCTCCTTCCTGTAGTGTGAAAAAGGCTGAGTATCTGTTCCCTGCTTATCTTCTCTGAGTCTTTCATGATCCTGTAAACCTCAGTCTCCCCTTGCTCTGCCCTCAGTCTTTTCCTTTTCATTGTTAAAAAGCGCTGGTCTGCTGCTTCTTGCCTGCTGTGGAAGTTGTTTCAGAAATTTCATTGTGCCTGCTGCCCTCCCATCTAGAAGCAAGGAAAATCCTAGATTGGAAGGAGCCTCTGGAGGTCACCTGAGCCCACCTACAGCTGGCAGAAGGGGAGTGGATTAAGTTATTCATTGGCCTAACAAAGCAAGTCTTGAATWGCTTCCACGAAGGGAGATTCCACAACTTCTCTAGACAACCTGTTCCAACGTTGGGTTGTTCTCACAGTGCAGAACTTTTTCCTGTAGTCTGATGAAATTGCCTTTTGATGCAGGGGGAAAAAAAGTGTTGTTCTTAACTGTAAAACATAGCCCTAGAACCCTGATGAATGGCATATAATCTGCTTTAGAGGAATTCATAGTGAGAAAGTTCATTGCAAATAGCCAAAGGAATGTGCCAAGAAATGTGTTGGAAAGATTCAGCAGCAGCTGCTCCTGTAARAGTCCTTGCAAGTGCAGTAGTGATCAGACTGTGTATAAGGAGCAAGCTTTTCCAAACTCACTGAAGTTTGAGATGATCACTAGATATTGACAAAATTTTTTAAATAAACCCTTGGGAGAGTACACAGACTGTATTTCTGAGAAGTATATGGCTAAAATAACTAGTGATGCTTAYGTGACTTTATATTTCATTTTTGGGATGTTACACCTAGGAGATTTGCACCTTGTTGTCTCCATTTTTGGTTCTGCACAGCACAGCTCCTTTTTAAAATTCCTTTGTCTTCTCACAGACATATCATATAATATAATCATATAATAATTCTCCTTATTTGCTAGAGATTTGTTACTCATCCTTTGGTATGCTTTCCTAYGGGAAGGGATTCAATTCTAAAATGTCTGTTGCTGTAATTTCTGACAAGGTGACATATTTTCTTCTTTCAGTAGCAAATAATTGGAAGTGCACTCTTGGTAGTGTGCACTTAGTGTGGCAGGTAATTCTGGATTGTAGACTGAAGAGTTCCTCTGGTTTCAGGTTTGCTTCCTTTTCTGCTTCTAGGAGAGAGGGCRGACATGAGATCAAGAACTTTAAACTTCTACTGCCACTGAAGGACGAGACCCTGCCCTCCTTCCACCCAACTGCTTTATTTCTTAGCCTGTGTTTTCTCTGGTGTTACCACAAGTGTCTCTGGAAGGAGCTAGCGYGGGTTACACCCACAGAGGCAGCAATGTTAGCTGAGAGATCCAGGGCTACATTTGGTAGCAGCATCTGTTCATGCCAGCTTAAAGTGTTGACACTTTAGCTTAAACAGGCTTTATTTGCTAATATTTGCAACATCAATGAACAGCTTTTACACTTCCAAATGGCTGTATAAATGGATAATCACACATATCTACATCACAGCTAATCCCTTGAAGTGGTACTGACTGGCTGCATGTTTTTTTTTTTCTTTTGCCTTTGATAGAGAAATGAAAAAAAAAAAAAGTGGTTTTAACAGTAGACCCTGTAAGACCTCAAAAAGTAGTATGTAATGGGTTCATTTATTATTTTGCTTGAATGTTCCCCTTTGAGCTACTTGGTAGTGTAGAAGTCAACCTCTCACTAAAGAAAATGGCATCACTGAGTCCTTGTTAACAGAAGAGATGGCCTGTAACTGCACATTTAAGTTAATTTTAGCAACTATTCAGACAAATTCTCACCTCCTCCCTTTCACAGATATGTTCTAATTCCCCAGGAAAAAGGCATTAAAAGGCCTGAAAATGTTTCCAATAAGTGTGGCTTTCTCATATTTAAATTCTGTGTGGCTCTGCCAGATAGTTGAATAAAATGTGATACATTCTTTTGATCTTTGCTGAGATGATGTAGGCTGTAAATATTGTTCTGTTATACCGTTCATGTTGACATACACAGATTGTATTGTGCCACTTATAGCTTCTTTGGCACAGCTCTGGAATCAAATGTTCAGCAGTGATTAATGACCAAGAATACATAGACCTRCTGTTGAGTCTAAGAGCTCTCTAATCTCTGCTCCTGCTCCTTCCCTCAATCCCAGCATTAGTTAATGTGGCTTCTGTGAACACAGCAGTTCTGGTGACTTGTCATACAGCTTGTACTGCCAGCAGTTAGCATAGTGGTAGCATAGAGCTAATGATGATTAAATTCTCAGTTTTCTGAATTCTTGCTTATTATTGTATCTTTGATGCCCTTTCTCACTCTTGCAATTTTTTATTTAGTGYTTTTAAACCTGTGCTAGAGCCTTTTTTTTTAGTCCTTGCACACAGTACAATGATTTAATATCCTTTGATATGTTATGCCAATTAAGTGATATGTGTGTTAACATAAATATTTAATTGTAAAAAGAGAGATCACTTTGGCCTAAAGCTTTAATTGAATTAGATGCTTTTCAGATGATTGTCAAGATTAAACAGTCCATTATGAACATTTGCCACTGCAGGAGATTTCTGGTTATTGAAAGACAGAAGGGTAATTTCGTCTAGTATTGCTGTAAACTGTACGAGTCCTTCATACTGATAAGGGAATTCTCCCTCATTTAACCTTGATATGTACTGTAGTAATGAATTTATGAATCTTTAAATTCAGTCACATCATTAAAGTGGGGATATTATATTAACACTGCCAAGTAAATTAAAAGGATGRAAATTTATCTACATAACAGCTAAAGAGATCAGCATCAATACCAATTTGTCAATAATTACCATTGCTTTAAAAAGCAAAACTAACACGATAAAAGTAGGCAGCTATGGATCTTTATTGCATACTAACTGGAGTTTGATTAATTCCAATGACAGATTTCACATGGCAAACTGGAGTTTCAGGGAACCTAATTTTCCTTGACACTGGGCTGCTGAGGCTCCTAAACTATAACTCCCACAAAATATGCTTGTGTTAATATGGAATCCAACTGTTTCATTAAAAAGCCAAAATATTTCTGATTTGGGGCAAAATGTTCCTGTATTGCAGTTTTGCCTAATTATGTGAACATCTTCCACAGATCAGAATCCTGTTTTTCTTTTTTTTTTGTATGCTGTGGACTGTAGTCATGCATATATCTCACACTGAAAACACGTCACAGCAGTTTCCTTCAAAATATAGTACAGCTATGCATAATGCATGATAAAACTAGAGAGACGTTTCATGTGAATCAAAGTTTTAATGCCCTAGTTTTCCAGATATTATCTGTCAATTCACTGTGTTTTTAAAGGAGCTCTGATTAAGAATCATGTCAGCTGTGACAAGCCATAAAGTCAAGCACGACTTTCAGGGAGAACCTGGAAAAAAAAATCCCTCTGAGGTTTTAATATTAAACTTATTATTGGGTAACCTTATTCTTATTTTGCCAGGGGTGGAAGTCTGCATCAATAGAATCCCGCTTGCTGGCAACATGTTCTCACCAAAGGTCATAGAGCAGAGGCATTCAAAGCACAATAGGTTTCCTCTTTGTGTCTGACACAGCTGTCCTTACTCAAATGGTTGGTCTGTATTTGCTCTTCTATATTTGTTGATTAGGTCTTCAGAAGAGCAGATGCAAAATTTCAACCATCCTTGCCATCTTGCAACATGCTGTAAAGTAACCAAGTGCCTGGCTTGACTCGAATTCKTATCTGCCCCCTTTGGTCTGCAAAGCATCCAAATGTCAAACAGGCTGCTTGAATGTAAAATGTGCAGCTCAGCTTCACCTCTGAGTGCAGTCCTCTTGTGGGACTGCACACTCTTGGCCTAGCTGGTTTTTTTCACTTAGACAATATCAGATTACTGGAATCTACCTGAAAYTTTATGCTAAATGCAATTCTTATGTAGGCATCAGGCTTCTGAACAGTCCAGCCACACCCTGAGTTTCTTATTGTCTGGAGTAAACAGAATGAAATAGTCAGCAGTGTGACTGATGCTAAGGTTGTATCTGTAAAAGTGAGGGAAGTCATATCTACATTAAAATGGAAGTGAAAATCAAACACCTTGCTACTTCTGCAGGAATATTGGGAAGGGTTCCCTCATTAATGTGAGAAGCTCTTCTATTTTGCTGTAGGGCAAATGCTTTCTTWAGCASGCAGGAGGTTTTTCTCTTGTTCCTTGGTTTGTGTCCAAGATAGTGAAGGAATAGATTTGTGGAGGTGCTTTTAGGGTGCCAGTAAAAATCTAAAAATCATGTAACAAATTTAAAATTATTTATTTTAAGTACTCAGATAATTCTATTGTCATGATGCTTTCTTTAATAAAAACTATTTACTGAGAAGTGTATTATTGTGTTTATTGAGTCATAAGCAAAATTAATTTGATAATTGATATATTTATAGTTGATGGTAACTGGAAAATAAAAGCAGTGCAAAACTGCTTTCTATAATTGGAATGATTGAGAACTGATTCTGTTACATTTAAGAATTTTAAGTATCATTAAAGCAGTAAGCTAGAGAGGGTGCTGTTTGCCTGAATGCTTTACTAGCCACTGGAGGTGATAAATTTGTACTGAAATATCATTTGGAAACCTAATACATGGGATGAGTTCTTACTGGGTTGTGGATGTCCATTGATSTCTTTTCTAGCTGTATTTCTTCACTCTACTGGAGACAGTAAAAGGAGAAAAGGACTGGAGGGTGTGCAGGAACATGAGGGTCAGTATGAGGAGCAKGTTGAGAAAGTGGGAAGAAATCAGACCAGTGAGAGGAAATGCAAATATTTACTTACAAATATATTGGTACAGATAGGAAAGCACGTGCTGGAGGACACTGCGCAAGAGGTGCTTACAAAATAAAGGAGCATGTAGTGAGGAGAGATTAGGAATAACAGGCACTTCTTTATTCTGTGTTTCTTACATATCAACARCAGCAGTGCAAGGCTGGTTTTGTCAGAGAAATTGTGCAATGGGAACTGASCAGCCTACAGTAGTCATTGAACCTAAGGGCAGACAAGACCACATGTGGGAGCGTGTGGAGAAGATTTCTGAAGGCCACTAAAATGCCATTAACTTGGACATCTCCTTTAGAGATGACCTCAGCTGTTARCAGAGACACCCATCTTCAAAGACCGTGTCTGCCCATAGCATGTGGAGAGCTGCATGGCCCTGCAGTGGGATTGCTCTGATGCCTCCTGCCAATSAAGGGGGAGGCACAGTGCAGTCCAGTGTGTGCCACTTCTGTTTTCCCTCTGCATTCCTCTCCAGGATGCTGACACTCAGCAAAGCACCATAAGGGTTAGAGGTGTGGATTCAATGAGCTGTCGTTACTGGCTCCAGACTGAGTGAAAATGCACCTACCCAGGGGCATAGGAATGCCCCTCTTTCTTATGCCACATTGTCCTGGGGCTGCATAAAACATCACGAGCACATATACACTGCTTTTAGCACAATGCAGAATCTAATGCTGCCTGTTCTAATGCACTGTGTAATCATGAAATGTGGGGGAAATGTAGTGCTTCTTGTGTTCAAAATTCAAGTTAGAACTTCAGCCAGCTGAGACAAGTGGCTTCTTTGAGAATAAGCTTGAGATCCTAAAGCAGTCATACATAACCACATAGTGAATTGGAGTAACCCAAGTAAAGCAAAAAACACAACCCTGAAGAGAGATGATATTTGGTATCTACAAGCATTATTCCTGCACATGTAGTTTGGTTCAATTTGCAACAAAGAAGAAGTTTTGTGAATGCAGTTTTTGCAAATAACTATAAAAACCTTTTTTGTTTGCAAATTTGAAAGTCAGATGAAAATTCAGCCTTAAGCAAATTTCCTCATAGCAGTGTAGTAAAAAATGTCTGATAGACTATAGATATGTGATGAAGAAGCCCTGGCAGAACACTGACCTGTGCTGACAGCATTTGTGTTTTTTTCTATTTACCTCTCTGCTGGCCCTGTGATTCAGTATTATGTGGGTGAGATATTTGCACCAGTACATAGGAAACCCTTGAATGTGAAAAATAGTACTTACTAAAATAGATATCATTCCCAAGGGGAAACAGCAAAATTACATGAGATTCATAGACTAAGGAATAAYTGAAATTGCCCAATTATTTAAACTGAGGTATTTTTCTATCAATATAATATCTTGCTGAGCTTGTGGAGCATAATTTAGAGTAGGCATTTTGCCTGCAGATCACGATATAAATATTTTATATGATCTCCCACACTATTAGAATAATAGAGGTAGTGTTATTTAATCCACTGCTGGCAAATAAGATGCTTGCCAGAATGTATAAAACACTCAAGGACCTGGTTTTGTTATTGTTCTAACTGGTTGGTAGACTGATTTATCTAAAGTTTGATTCTTCATTGTGGAAGTGGATTTGATGGTGCTTGTGAGACACAATTTAAGGTTGTATTGAAGCCTCAAAAAAAAAGTTGTTGATAGGAATATTAGCAATATGAGGATGAAAAACTCTACATGAAAAAATGTAAGCAAGTAAAGCAAGAGCCATGTCTGGGTCAGSAGGAGGGCTGGGAGAGATTGCATTTCTGCAAATTGTTTGATTTAGACTTAATAGAAATTGTGATTACAAAAAGTGAWTTTGAATGCACCTCTTAAAAAGCAGTTACAAGCAAAGAAACTACAAGCCACAGCAGMGAGCATGCAACTGCTGCTGTATCTTCCTGGTGGTCTCCTAAAGTATGTTGCAAGTCAGCAGGGGTGGARAAGTTCAAAGTTTAATAAAGCTTTTCCTAAAAACACAAGCTTTGGGGTGTCATTAAATGCCTCTCTTGACAGTCATTGTTTCTATTTTTTTTACCTGCAACACATGGTTTAGTTTTGGTATCAGATATGCCCTGCCTATGGTCCTTGGGCCTGAGGTGGGTATTTGGGTGTTCCAGGATTTAGGGTAGGTGGTCCAAATACTTCTCTATCTTCCTTTTCTGCAAAGTGGATGGGAGATGAGTATTGATTGCTAATCACAATAATTTTGCAYGCTTGAGTCAGGCTTTAGTAATCAGAATGCTAAAATCCAATGGAAAAYATTTRAAAATATGTCCTTTCCCYGAGGTGATTGTGCCTAAAGCTGATRTGCATGGGGAATGAYGAAAAGATGACCATTGTTTTGTGCATTTGCATGTGATATACTATATAATTTAGCACTTCTTCTGTCTATTTATGCTTTGTTTTTCATGCTTAGTGTAGCTTTTATTGATGTGTTTGATAACATGGCATCAGCTGCAAGGCAGAAATGTTTACTCTGTTGGGGTTTTTTTTAAACTTTTCAATGTAGATTAAAAAACTTCAGCAGCCCCTGGATGGATAGGCTTAAGCTGAAAATTTACATGTGAGTAACAAATATTATAATGCAGATGAGGCAGACAGAGAAAAGGAAATTCATAGTAAGGGACTGCTCTGGCAGTATTAATCTGCCTCATGTAGATTGTGTGATGAATCACCCCATGTCGCCACAAGGAATGCTGCTGCTGCTGCTGCTGCTGCTGCTGAGCTCTGCCAGCAAGTGGGGCAATAAAAAGTGTACATCAAAGAGTGGAAGGGAGGGCACACACACAAGGGAAGAGGAAAGGGACAAAAAAAGCCCAGCTATTTAAAACTGAACATGTCAAGCCTGGCCAGTATTTCATGTTTGTGAAATAAATATATAATTTAGCCAATTCATTGGGTAAATCATTTCATATGCTCCATGAAATACAATTTGCTTCCATGGCCAAGCATGACAAAGGTTTCACAGAACTGCAGTTGSCAAAGAGCTCTTCTAGGGTAGTTAATTCAGGGCCTGTGAGATTGCTGAGGCATCTTGTCAGAACATTAAATAATCACACAATGTCATGAGGGAATATCTAATTAAGAGTCCAATTTCTCAAGGGTCTGAGTACCTGCTGCAATGTGCCGAGAACCCTTAATTGCCACTGACAAGAGCGGCAGCTTAGGGTGTTCCCAGCAGGCCCTTAATAGGATTGTGCCCTTACTTCATTTGGCTGGGGTAAGTCCAGGCCAGTCAGGTGAAGCAACAGTAATGAAACAAGACAAGATAATGACACATAGGGTTACATTCCAGCAGGAATATTATTACTTGCAGATGATGAAACATTCCCAGGTGTGAAGTCCCTGTGAAATACAGGAAAAGATTTAAGGATGCGTTCTTAGGGGTTAAATGTGTGCCTTTGAGAAAGATCTGTCTGTAGTCATCTCATGCAAAAAAGAGCCGTAAAAGGCAACAAGAACSCTTTATCACCCCAGACCATTATCATGTGTGAACAAGTAACAGAGTTCCCATCCATGGTTTTGTTTCCAAGAACTTTGGTTAGTGATTTAAACAACCCCGTAAGGGCTATCTGCCTTACAAAGACAGACAGCTTTTCATCCGGTGTTTGGGAAGCAGAAAGCTTGRGTAGGATAAATCTGGGATGCTGAATTTCCCTGAGCAGCATTCTTGGTGTGACCCAAGAGATGAAACAAAATTTGAGGTGGACAGATGAAGACTTACCAGTAAGACTTTTCCTTCCTTTTTATATACCTRCAGTTATATAAAGGAGAAGAATGTTAGATGCATCCAGAAGAGAATAAACATTGGATTTTGGCTTATGATGCTCCTCTCAGAGGGGAAGGTAGAAATAGTATTTTTGGTTTTTTTTGTCCTGAAGAAGCATTACAAAAAGGACTAAATGAGTAGGAAGCATGGCATTATGTTAAGCACTTTTGGGAGAGTGAAAAGTTAAAATTAATCTTTGTGTTGTCAGGCTCTTAAGTGAGGAATGATGCATTAGATGACCTGATTTTATTTGATTTGTTGGGAAGCCAGAGCTGCAGTGCTGTTTCTTGAACAGAATTACAGGCTTCATTTGAAGAGAGAGGCAAAGCGCACGCATCATTCTGGAGGAGATCAGCATAAGCATTTTCTATATCATGAGTAATGTTTACTGGAAGAAATCAAATTACTGTTACACAGACCATCTGTTYTCTTTGCATGCAATCATGTAAGTGTTTTAGGACACGCCATCCTTTTTAATCAGTTGTAAATTTCTTGTGGCAAGGCACTGTTTTCTGTAATAAAATCTATTTTTATGATAAATGTAAGAGTTTTAAATACTGGTTTCTCCTGCATAAATATAGTGTACGTATTGTTCATAACATAAAGAGTAGGGGTGTAGAGCATTAGTTATTATCTGTCAAGAACTTAATTTTAGGGCTTTTTGCATAGCCATTTTTGGATATTTGTTGGATCTGCAACTCATTGGTGTACAACTATTATAGCAAATAACATAATGAGTAATACTGTCCATTTATAGCCCAAGAAGTTGATTCCTATCTATGTTTAGTAAATGGAGTATAATAGGGTCTCTGTTTTGTAGCATGGCTGCTGTGATAMAAGTGATTTCTGTGGAAAATTATTGTCCATTATCTAAATTCTTACCCTTGGAAATACTGAAGAAAACAAGGCATGGCTTATTAAAAAATGAGCCTGTGGAACRACATAATGACATTAAGGAAACTTGAATTTATGGTCCAAGAAGGAGTCAAGCATAGAGTGTGATATTTACTTCATGTTTAAGGGCAGCTCATTCACAGACRTAATGGTCCCATTCATTTTAATGGGTGCTGAATTGAGCCTACTGTTTTATTTTTTTATCACTGTCAGCTGTCAATTTCCCTGATTCATGTATTGTCTTTGGGTGCACAGAGGTTGCTCTCGAATTCCGAGGAAGCTGAATGTCTGCCTCTTTAGCAAAGTCTCCTCTGATTTCAAAAGCAGCTGTGTGATTGCTTTGCCAGAATTTGCTCTGTATTGCATCAAATGACCCTGAAATAAAAGAAAGAAACAAGAACTGTAAGTAACACAATTGGAAATTCCCTGAGCAGGTTGGCTGTCCTTCTCAATGAGGTTGGCAAGCCTGAATTTCATTTGTTCAGACACTTTCAAATCAATGCTATTTTGTCTGAATAATTAAGCTGCTTACTCAGGCTTGAAAAGTGTATGGTGCGTAATTCTTGTGCTTTTTTGGGTAAACATGAAGAGGCAAAGAGGGAGAAACAGATGGACTATGCACCTGGAAAAATGATAGTGCCTACAGTCTGGTGCCATCCCATGGTACAGTGGAAGTTTTCTGCTCAGGGAAATATCAGGTGAAGTGAAGGACCCCTGTAAGTCCYCTTGTGAAGGCTGCATGTCCTGTGTATGGCTACTTACTTTGAGTGAAAGGAAAAAAGCAGAACTAGATGAATGGCTTAAAAAATCATACAAGTGATAGGGAGTGAAAGATAAAATGAAACTCTAATTAGTAGTGGTCTAATTGTTTTACCTGTTTGCATTTTTTGTTGTTCAAATTCAGTATTCTTTCTCTGAGAAGATTACTAAAAAGGCGATAATTTTTTTTTTATTCTTATGTTCACCCTTCTTTTATTCAGAGGGAAGAAAACTGCAGGCAAATTAAATTATGTCTTTGAATCACAGCAATTTATTTGTYAGAATAGACTTCTGGAGGGCTCTGGAGGGTATCAAAAATGTCCTAGACCAAGCAAGAAAAAATTAGATAACATCACTCTCAGCCTTGTTCTTGAATTTGTAGTATCCATGATTTTTCATTTGCTTGTGARTAAAATTGTTACAGTATTTTGATTTTTTTWAAAWTTTKKTKKKTTTKKTKKTTKKTTTTTTTTCCCAGAACWTTGGAGCAGTCACCATATGAGTTCTTTAGTAACTTCAGTAGAAATAGACATTRTATTTTCTAGCTGTGTGGTCTGTTTTTATCCAAGAAAGATATTTTGATGGATTTACAATTGTCATATAAGTCATTGGCCTAGTTATAAGAACAGTAAATGCTAACACTACTGCTTGCAAATTATCACATTTTATTATCAAGAAAAAATTCAGCAAAATTATTTAATTTGCTTGGTGGCAAAGACAGTGGTAAAATATGAATTACAGTTGTCATAGCTACACAGTATTTTGATACTGTAAATTTGTTCAYTGAAATCATAATAATTTGCTTTATAGCAAGGATGATGCATATCTTAAATTACAATGAATTCCTTATTGTAGTGAGTATTTTAAAATATAAATACAGAACTCCTGACTCCTTTTTAAGTGCAGTAAGTAGAGAATTCTGCTGTTTATTTTAGGAATTTCCTGTGTCTGCAGTGCTGATTACACTGAAGTGGGAATCAATGACAATGTGCCATATAGGAGACTTTATTTATAGTAGCTTTATAACTGATCTAAAGTGAGGCAATAGATTTTGATACCCATGACCTTTAATAGAAAACTCTCTGAAGAGRAGTTTCCAATTTTACCTCCAAAGTAACCCCAAGTGAAAGTCTTTGTATTTTTGACTTTGTGAGCCAATTAAAATAATGACCTATTCTTGGTTTCTTTCTCCCTCAGTTACCTCTGTATCTTGGCTATTCAGTTGACAAAATGGAAAAATTATTCAGGCGAGCTCTACAAAGCCAGACATTTACCCATTTCTGCTTTTTATATTGTTCTGAAGTGCAGCATGTTTGGGGTTTGCATGTTTGCTTTTCTCTCCTTGACCTTTTGCAGTCCAGTGGTTGTAGGGGATATGACCAGTGCATGTCTTCCAAAGTCTCCTCTTCCACCTCYTTACCAGATGTATTTTTGAAGGAAATGGAGCAGAAAAGTGACATAGRTGGTTATCATGCTTGGCTTTGAACTGGTGTTCCTCAGGTCACTTGGTGGTACAGGGAGGAAAAGAGGCAAACAGAAATGCTTGSTCACAATTTTGAAATATATTTAGGTTTGAGCAGTTCACCCTTAAAGAGGAAAAGTCTGTAGATATTCCAAAAAAAATCCATAATTCCAATGCATAATCTTCATTCTGGACATTCTGGAGTGAAAAACAGTAGAAAAAATAGGTTAGAGAAGGTACAGGGAAGAGAATATTTGTAGAATGGTGAGATTGAATTAATATTTCAGAAYAGATCATTGTAATATCTGAACAGTGAGATAGAAACCAAAAGTAAATGCATCTCACTAAATGTATCTATTTGAAATGTGATCTGTTAACTAGTAGAATTAATTAAACCATTGAAAACTCCTCACACATATTATTTCTCTACAACTAAATAGGGCAGCATAAAAGATTCTGGCCCTTACTAAACAGTAATTCCYGTAGGCTGCTTATTTTTTAGTCAACTCTTGGGGTTTTTATTCCTCAGTGTTGTCTACCATAGAAGGCAAGAGGTGAGAACTACCTGAATTACAGTAAGATTGGAAATTATTGTTCCAGTGCCTTCATGTGCCACATTTGGTCTCTTTATCCTCTCTGTCACAGGTAACTATCTTACACCCAGCGCAAGAAAAGTAAATTCACTTGGCTGTCCCACGTCTCTAAGGAACCTGATGCATGAGTGGACTAGAGAAGAGAAAGAGAGAAAAACCCCAAAGACCTACAGATCATCTGGCTGGCAGGGTGAGTRAATGTCCTGTCATCTCAGTCATGTGTTGTCAGGTACACAATGAGTGAGCCCTGCTTTAAGCACTGCCTCAGGAAKTGTTTATCCAGTAATTCTTGAGAAAAAGATCAAAAAGATCAAATCCAGGACTCTGACACTGGTTCCTCAYGTGCATTCAGAAGTACTAAGCCAAACACCTATATTTTCAGTTTAATCAAGAGCCACATGGATTGAATAGACAGGCAGTTCTGTATAGGGAGGAGGGGGTTAATGGATGCTGTGYTGTAAAAGCCATTTTTAAATGTGGYGGATGAAACAGAAGTATCTATTACTGAATCAGTCCAAACTCCTCATGATTCAAAAAGAGATCCAAAAGAGGAARGAAAGGAAGAAAAATMATTTTCCCAGTGCTGACTGTACTTAGATTCCTATGGATGTGGGCCTGTGYTCCCTGCTTTTCCTAAGCAACTTTTTCTTGTTTACAAAACACAAAAATAATAATAAAAAAATCTTGCTGAGAAGCAAACGTGCAATAGCCTAATGTAATAGTCAGAACCTGATTAAATAATCCCCCTTTCTTTCTGGCTTTGCCTGTTCCAAAAGGTGGTAGAAGCAGAGACTGTGGCAGGTTCTGGAGCAATTCCTCCAGTTCACAGCAGTGAKTCAGGGGCTCTGTCAAGTATATACAAGCATATTTAAGGGAATCAAGAGCCACATGCACAGAGGATGACTTATTTTTCAAAAGGATGTGCAAATAGAAGTAGACAAACATGGAAGAATATATGACCTGAAGATTTCCTCAGAGTTCTCTGTCTGGTGGTTTTTGTCTCTACAAAAAAAAAAATAAAAATGTTGCCCTCTCCCACTGGAGTGGCTGAAGCTTCCCCACTGTATTTGGTCCTGCACAATTCTGCACCCTAAGCACTGGCCAGGCCCCATATGCTTGGGTCCCCTCTGTTGGGGTGAAAAGCATGAGTACAGCAAACCAATCATCCCTGCAACCCAGGCCCAATCTAAATTTGTTTTTAGAAAGGAAAAAAGCAGTTGAATTACAGTTTTGGCTGTGTGATGATCTGCCCTGGCTAGGAACTATAMGACAACTTACCAAAGCCTTCAGCGTGATGAAACAAAATAAAAGGTGCTCCAGGGTTTATCCTTCAACTTCAACTGCCCTCTTATAGGGGAAGCAAAACSTAGCAGTACAACAGTGCCTTTACAATTCATACTGGGTGATATGTTCAGTATATTASGTTGTTTTTCTTAGCATATAAAGCAATATTCTGACTTTGGCGCAATTCTGCACTTTCTGACTCCACGTTCTTTGAGGGCATCTGTCTAAATGCAAAGGTTGTCTGGACTTTGCCTTATATTCCAGTTAGAAGAAGCAGAATTTTGCTATTTTTGGGTTTTGTTGTGCTTTGGGTTATTTTGTTTTCAGTAAGTACTCCTCTGAGTATGCTGGAAGATGACTTTGGTGCACAGAATTTTTACAGAAATCAGGTAATTCCCTTGGCCACTCTGAACCCAACAACAACAACAAKCTCTGCTCTCTCTGGACTCTGAAATCCATATGAAAAGGTGTTCAGATGCTGATGAGACACTTTTTTTGCTCTAGCAGCTGCTTCTTGCCTCCTTGTGGAAAAGGCAGTGGAGCAGATACAGCCTGGGGGCACAAGTTTGTCTGTACTTCACAAATAACAGTGTCTTCTTCAACAATGTTATTGCACTCTCTTGTTTTAAAACAGWAGCTTACTTTTTAAGCCACCTCTTATTTGCCCCTTAGTTTTATACTTGATTTTATTTAGTATCTTTGCAATGGGGATGGGCTTGATGTGTTTTGACACAGTGATGTCACTAAATGAGGGCCAGTGTGACTGAGAGCAATAAAGGCATTCAGTAAGATATGAACAYAGCTGGAGATTAAAGTTAATACTTTTTTTTTATTCTTTGAAAAATTTCTATGTATAATGCTTTTGCAGTTCACACATAAAAGAAAATTAACCTCAAATTCAAATCTTGTTGAAACTTCATGAACATTACTTCAAGGAAATAAGACGTTGGCAAATTATTAAATGTGTAATTAGAGGTTTCACACTTAATCTTGTCACYGTAGTGATTTATGGTTTATTATTTTGTCTAAGTAATGCAGTTCTTTTCTAGTGGTGTTTTTTTTTCCTTTTCTTCATTGTTGTTAGTGTCTGTATTATTACAGTAAGGCAATTTGTCACAAGGACAATGCTTTTGTTCTCAGCTGCAAGATACAAAGTTAAATCAAAGCACAGAAGTGCAATACACTTCCCACTGCAGTTGGTGGGAGAATTGTGACGTGTTTACATTGTTGGGCCAGCAATGCTTTAGTTGTGAGAACAAAGGGCAGGATGTAGCCTCTCTGCTTCTCTGCTGTCATATTTAGGGCTGAAACAGGTGTCTTCAGTAGCCAGTCCCAGGAAAGCTCGATAAAGGCATGGAGCTGGGACACACAATCTCCCTCTGTAGTGCATGCCAGAATTGGGTGGAAACCAATTCTGCAAACCTGCAAACGCAGCAGAAACAGCCTTGAAATAGCCCATAGCGAAGGCTGACCAGAGTCCAGTGCCTACAGGCTGTGGAGTCCAAGCYCTTCTCCAGAGGTAGGTCCCCATAGCAGGATTTTTTAAAAGGACTCATCAGGATTTGTGGTCACCACAGCTGCCCAATAGATATGTGGGACCTTGTTGCTTGTGTGAAACTGGCTCTTCCATCCCTTCCATGTTGCCCAGCCACTGGGCTGTGCTATCCTCTCTCTCCTTTCTTCCAGCTGCATGAAATTTGGAACTTTGCTCTGACAAGGGCTGTAGTATGTTTAGTTAAAGAGTCCCAGGTCCYGTTTTCCAAACCAGCTTGTAGTTCTGCTGGAAGGGCAGTGTCCACACTGCCTCAAGATGGRGAGAGCCTGGAAATGGGATCCTTCACACTCAAGTGAGTGTTCCAAGTTATGCTTTTGTAGTACAGGATACTTCTTCCAGCTGCACCATAGAAAATAAGCCAGATCTGAGATTTTGGGACTTAGGTATTGTTTCAGGCTCACAAGGGCTCTTGAACTTGAGATGAACACCTTGTTGCTGAGGTGGAGTTGTTTGTGGGACTTCAAAGATAGAGTGAGAATTGAATTTTTTGGTGACAGTTTTCATATGTAGACGTGTAAATTTTTATGTGCTCCTAACTTCCTCTTGATACAAAAACCTACTTAAAGAAATAATATTTATTCTCTTACTAACATATAGTACTAAGAGTCTCATCTTACAGTAACTTCACACAAGTGTTGTTACCAAACTATGGCAGAATGAAATAGCTTAGAATGTATTTCTGGCTGGGAGTTTGAATTCACATTCATGTTAACTTCACCTAGACCTGTTAATGTGAGCAGAAAAAATATGTTGTCATCTTCGCTGTTTTAACCGAATTATGACTTATAGATGCACTTCACAGCAACGTTTAACACAGTTTAATTATGCTCTGTTGAAGGTATTGTATTTTACCATTTCCTTACCATTGTGTAATATTATTGTGTTTYCTCATAGTCTTTGTCTCATTGAAAACACTGGGGCCATTTCTTTTAATCCTCTGCCACTATTACAGTAGAAACTTCCAAGAGATCTTTACAAAATTTTAACCGAATAAAAAGCATAAAAAATATTTTCCTTGAGAAATGGTTATGTAAAAAAGGACTTCTGGTTTGTCTTTTGGCTTTAATATGTCTCTTTGTCTTTTGAGCAAGTTTTTCATTGCCATAATATTTTTCAGCTATTATTGCTTCTTTTTCATTGCTGTTTGTTTGTTTGGGTTTTTTTTTGGTTTTGGTTTGGGTTGGGTTTTGGGTTTAATTTGTTTGTTTGTTTGTTTGTGTTTTGGTTTTTGCTTTTAAGGTTGGTAACCAGCAAGAAAATGCAGGAAGTTATAAGAAGCCATAACTCCAGCACTACTGTTTTTTAATATTTTTGAGGCTGACATTGATATCTTTTTGAGCAGATGTATGTTTGTTTTAGACAGGAGTTGTTCACATTAAACTTTTGATTCTTCCCTGAGTTGTAATAGCTGGTTTAAGATCTGGCAATACACATGAGAAGTTCCGGTTGCTCTACTCAATCACCAGATCTTTAATTGGCTTTTTGGCATTTTTCCCWGCTATTGCAGTCCCCATTTGAATCAGAGGTCGCTCAAAATTTTGTAACAGCTTTCTTCATATCTAACTAACTTAATTAACGATTGGTTATTACCTCCTCTTCAGAATAATCATTAAATACATGCAATAAGTCTAGGCCTAYAGAAGTAGTGTGTTGTACCATCTTATGCTGGCGATACAAAGCTTGGGGGCATGGCAGCTATACCTGAGGGCTGTGCTGCCATTCAGCAGGACCTTCAAAGGCTGGAGAGTTGGGCAGAGAGAAACCCAATGAGGTTCAACAAGGGCCAGTGCAGGGTCTTCCTCCTGGGGAGGAATAACCCCAAATACCAGCACAGGCTGGAGTGTGACCTACTGGAGAGCAATTCTGTGGAGAAGGACCTGGGAGTCTTACTGGATGACAAGATGACAATGAGCCAGCAGTGCCCTGGTGGCCAGGAGGGACAGTGGGATCCTGGGGTGCATTGGGAAGAGCATGGCCAGGAAAAAGTGTGGCCAGCAGGTCAAGGGAGGTGATCATGCCCTTCTACTCAGCTGTGGACTGCTGTGTCCAGTTCTGGGCTCCTCAGCACAAGACAAGGAGGTAATGGAGAAGGTCCAGTGAAGGCCACAAAGATGATTTGGGGTCTGGAGTATTTCTCTTACAAGGAGAGACTGAGGGAGCTGGGTTTGTGTAGTCTGGACAAGAAAAGATTGAGAGAGGATCTCATCAGCACATCTAAATATTTTAAAGGTGGGTGTTAAGAGGATGATACCAGACTCTTTTCAATGGGTCTCAGTAACAAGATGAAGAGCAAGGGCTGTAAAAAAAACCGCAAGACGATCCAGCTCAACATAAGGAAGAACTTTTTTACATTGAGGATGTTGGAGTACCCTCTACCAGGGAACAGACTGTCCGTGGATGTTATGAAGTCTCCCTCTCTGGAGACATTTCACACCTGAATGCGTTCCTGTATAACCTCATTTAGGTGATCCTGCCTKGGCAGGGGGGTTGGTCTGGATGATCTCCACAGGTCCCTTCCAACTTTAACAATTCTGTGATTTTGTGATTCACATCTTGCTGTTATTTAAAGTTTCTTTCTGTAACTCATTTTATGGGTACAAAAAAATAACTGTGGTATCAGCTACCCCTTATGGTGCTTGATATTTCTAGTCTTACACTGTGAAGCAGAGGCATGGGTCACCCCACAGCAAGATGAATAGTCTTGGTGGCTTCAATGGCTTTTAGCTTTGCATGGGTCACAATTTAAAGATTTCAGCATTTGCCGTCCTTATGAGAAGCTTCCAGAAAAGCACTGCTATGGGCTGCCATCCATAATATTTAGCTCTGTGCTTAGGGGTGAATAATTTATATTTTGGAACCCTCATATACATGCMTATTTTGACAACACTGTTTGTTTGCTTTTTTCATTTTTTAGACAAATTCCTGCTTTTCACAGTAGATTGAGCAGCCTTTACTTCTTCTGAGCCATAGAAATCTAGTGTGTAAATTCATTTGAGCTTGAGGATTACTACCCTTTTAGTGTTTATGATCAAAAATTTTGCCATAACCCTTGGGGCAAATTCCTTACTGGAWTGAAGTAGCATGGGCTATTTGAAGTCAACTGATTGAGCCCTTCCAATTTACAGTAGAAAGGAAATTGGCCTCTGGTTCTTATGCCAGTGGAATGTACTGGAGTTTTTATGTACAGTACTGGCATATAAAAGAGTACAAAATTTGGAGGCAGAGTATATTTTCTGCTGTCTGCCTGACTCAGTATTAGAATCAGAGAAACATTAATGTTAGAAAAGATGTTTGAGGTCGTTAAATCCAATCATTGATCCAACACTGCCAAGTCCACCACTAAACCATGTCCCTCAGTGCCACAYCTGCATGTCTTTTAAATACCTCCTGGGATGGTGACTCAAAACTTCCCTGGGGAACATTCGCCGATGTTTTCAGGGAAAAAAAATGTTTCTTAATACCCAGTGTAAACTCTTCTCTGCTGCTATATTCTATAAGTGCTTGGGTGGTCTATAACAGAATCCCACCAGGATATGTGCCCTGTTGGCCTTCCCTCTAAAYGTTCGTAAACATTCAATCCATAATAAAGCTCTAGACAGTCGAAACACTTCCAATCATACAGGAGCTACCAACTACCTCTCCTTCCTTGCCTATCCCTYCTAAAGAGTTTATAGCCATATTGTTTGGACTCCCTAGATGCTACAGTGCTACATATGCCGTATGTAAACTAAGAGCTAGAACAGATATTTTCATCAACTAGGAAATAGTGTGCAAAGTYTGAGGCCGGTAATGTTGCCACAAAAATTACAGCTGAGATCCCTGAAAATGCAAGTTCAAACCAAACTTTGAAGCTCAGATTGAAGTCCTGTTTAGGTGAAATGGTCCTTTTTTATTCTCATTGTACGTACTTCTCCCTTTTAACATGGAATTGTTATGTTATATTACAGCTGTTCCTTCAGAAAACTTGGGCAAARATTGCTTTCTCTAGGTCACAAGGAAGAATATCAACAAGGGAAATGGTGCTTGTTTTCTAAAATGCATGTATTCTGTTGTGCATTGCTGAATAGCAGAGGGCAAGCAGTTAGGAAGAGCTGATTCAGATGTTTATGTAGAGGAGAGATAGCATTGTGAAGTGAATTAATGTGAAAATTTTTATTGCTTACTTGTTTCCAGGCTGGATTTTTTGCATCACAAGAACCTCAAGGCACAAAAGCCTCAGGGCCCAAAGCAGACAGTTTTTCTGAGAGGGGATCATCACTTTTTTGATCACTGAGTTCTTTAGGAWCTTTGATAGGTATCACATAAATGAAGCAGTGCATGTGCAATTTGACTTGATATTCTGACATGGCATGAGGCAGACCTGGTCCTAGGGTGAAATATTCACATCTGGTTTCTGCCATTTCAAGCACAAGACAGCAATTCATAAAACTTGAAGCTGTCCCTCTAGTTTTCTCCTACTGTTCTGTACCCAGATGATATAATTTATATGCTTATATATATATATAATAAATATATAGCATATACTTGCTACAAAGGAATAAAATGCCTTCCCAAGAGCTGCTTTAGTCAGACTGTCCTGGAATTCATAGCAAGGACCRACTTTCTTGTAGTACTATAGCGCACCAAGGCTGAGGACTTTTAGCAGAAAGGGWTGCACTCAGCAAAATAAGTGATGTTAACTTTAACGATTGTGTGAAGTACCTTGAATCTCACATCCAGRGTTTCAATAAAAACCCTATTAAAGTATTGCAAACACTTCATAAATATTATTGAGTTATTCTGGACTTAGAGAGGAAGCACTAGTGTACTGGAACTTACCAAAAGGTCACAGGCCTTTTGATGTAATAAAAAGGCAACATTTCTCTTTCTAACCACCTATTCCATACAAGRGAAGAGTAAATTTATTTCCTACAAATCAGTAACAGCCACTTCTTCTTGCTTACCTCCCACTGCATCTACTCTGATGAAATAATTGCACTCATTCTTGCTAAAATATTAGCATGAAATAATTAATATTTGCATTTAAATCAGTGTGTGCGTGAGCTTTGTAGTTAATRCTGTGTTAAGGTGGAAAATGTTATTTCATTCACTGGTTTTGGCAGCCCAATGTTRTGCATAGAACTGAAGTTTATTAAGTTGCTCTTCCAATTGTGAGGAACAAAAATGCTTCTGCTTTGCAAGACATATAATACACTTGGGGTATCTTTATTTAGTATCTTTTGAAGATTGACAATGGGGCAGCAATTTCCCTATGGTATTTTAAAGTTTTGATATAGACAGTAATGTTTTTTGATGGGTGTGAACTGAGACTAAAAAGGATGGCAGCTTTTTAAATGAGTCTCATTCCTTTTTCCTTGTTAGACACTTTTTTGGAGTGGAAGGTGGGAAGCAGGTAGGGTAAATTGAAGTCCCTGTGGCATTTTTGAGGCTGAGTGAAAGARAAAACAATTCTGGTGAACTTCATAGGAGAATGTCTGGTTTCCTCACTTGTGTGATTCCCTCTGGCTGTTGTATATAAGAGGCAGTAAAATTTATTGACAAGCAAAAATAATCATTTGGAGCAATAAAGACTGGAGGTTAATGAARATGAGAAGCAACCTAAGTAAATGAGGAAAGCCAGTGGGAAAGGCCAGCGTGACTGAAGCAATATTCAAGTGAAAAAAAAAAAAAAAATTTGGGAGATGGGAAGAAAGAAAATTGGTATGATGGGACTGATAATACTTTCGTTACCACAATCTTTGGCATTTATTCACTGTTTTGTCTTCATGCGTATGAACAAGCCTCCCACCAGCCTATGTTTCAGTGTATCTGACTCCACTTAATACAGTAAATTTTTCTCCATGCTTACCAAAACTTTTTGAGAAAAATACTCTAAATTGAAACCCAAAGTAACTTAAATAGCTTTTTGTTAAAATGGAGAGCTCCTAAAGCAAGCAAATGAAATATTAAATCCATATCTTCAGTGTTCCCTAGCCTCTTGGCTTTCTTTTTYCTCAAGCAACCCAGGACTAACCTGGGAGATTTTACTGACTTTAAATGCATTAAATGTATTGATCTGCAGAAAGCTTTGGCGCCAGGCTGTCTGTAGCCTGTGTCATACTGTCAGAAAGGAAATGCTCCTGATTTTGTCTACAGAAAAAAAACAAAATGAAAAACATTATCCTAGGTTCAGATTACTGTGAGAGCTGGAGAGGCCAGGGGAATTGGCTAATAGCAGCTGTATTGCAATTAGGGGGGAAGAACATGTCTAAGAGCAGCAATGAATCCTTTTAGCATCTCAGAAAACATTAAATGTGTAATTTTTGAAAAATCATTTGTTCAGAAATAAACTATGTATTCATTTATATACCTACTCACCAGGCTCTGCAGCATTTTGGAGGGGATATTTTACATATCCTTTCCTATTTATAATATCATATTCTTTCTTCATAATGAGATTCACTTGATATCAGTACAGTCTTCTTTGAGTTCTGGACTAGTTTCAAGCTGTGAATGGATCATATAAAGCCACTCCTATTTATCTTTTCTMTTTTGGTAAGTTGCTGAGGTTCAGTGATTTGCCCCCATGAGCCTCTTAGTGCGTAGTCAGGTGAGAGGTGAGTTATCCAAACACACCTCCTGCAATTACAACTCACAAAAACTCTCCACCACCATCTTCTCACAGGAGCACTGGATCAAGGCTTCAGCTACACTCGGATTGAAGCATTGTTGCTTTCTGTCATAGAGTTTAGCCAAAAGTAATTTGACTTTGGTCAGTGAAATCAATCTGGGTTCATCCAAAATAGRTATAGTATATGACTGTTGTCCTGAGCCACTTCCTACTCTATTGAATAAATGACTTTTTCCATGACTAATTGCCTGAAGAAACTTGTCCTTAAGTCAGACTTAAATGGGAATTCTCAACACCTTGAGCTGCACTGCACAGACACATCCCCTTGGTGGTGTTATCCACCACTTTAATACCACAGAAAACTCACCTATTCCTACCAGCAGCCACCCACAATTCCCTGGTCCTATCACAATCCTGTCTTCCCTGCCAGACTAGCTGGGCAATTTTCTGCATTTTGCCATACAGAAGAACACCTTCTACCCCTGTTATCAGCAACCCTTGCACGTGTATCTCCCTGTGCAGGTTTCATACAGYCACAGGCACCTCAAATCCCTGCCTCTTCCCTCCTGAACATAGAGTAAAGCAGCACAGGAAGAACCAAGGGRAGTGGCAGTGGCATGCCACCCCTCTCCCGAGTTAACCACGTTGGCTCTGAAGATCAGGTGTGCTTCTGGGTGCTGTCTGCTCCTCAGATACGGGAGTAGGCTTGTAGGGTTTAAAAAATATTTTGCTGTATGAATATTCATCCTCTTTTTTTCTAAAACATTTTTGTATTACTACTCCTGTAGTAATTCAGACCTCAGTGGAGAGATTGTTGCTGTTTTATATTTTCATTTTACTTAGGTAACATACACTCTTATATAGTAYACAGTCTTGCCAAGAAAATTTCCTTAGGGATCCATTTTTCTGAATGTCAGTGCCACCTTCACAGGTGCTGCTGCTTTGCTTTCATTAATTCTGATATTTGATTACCCTCCCAAAGAGGAGAAGAACCTTCCTGTATGGCCCAGGTGAAATGTCTCTTCTCATTACAGCCAGTTCTTAGTTGCTGCCTACCAGGCAGCACTGGGGTTTTTTTATGCTGTGCAGCTCTGCTCAAGTGAGACAAGCAAACACTTCTGGTAAGGTAAACTTGCATTGCAAATGAAAGTAGAGGGTGTTTCCTAGATTATCTCTGATTGTTAATTATGGTAAATATATATAATAATATATAGTTTCCTAAAGAAAGTGTTTTATGAGAGCTGTCTGTCTGTGTTGCCCTTCATCTTTGAAATGAGGCATCATGTAGTGCATTAGCAATGGTGCTGGGGTGTATTGAAGTTATTTTTTGTTGTATGGCTGTATACTATTCTTTCTGTGTTAAATGAAGGAAGAGGGATTGGAAGCTTTTTCWTTTTTTGTGCTATCAGGACAGAGGTAATTTAATTGCAAAAAACAGCAGGCCTGCTTAGTCTCTTTGGCACTAGTGTCTTAGGGTAAGGTGAAGGCAGAGGGGGYTGAGATGGGGAAAGAAGAGGAGAGATTTGGAGTTGTTCAAGAATTACTTGARCACTGGTACTGTTTTCYCTTTGATCAGCTTGACCTCTGCTCTTTAATAGAAATTAGGAGCACAGGATTAGGAGGGACCTCCTAAGTAATCCTGTTTTTCCTCTTGCCATTACAGCTGCTGTAGTATCAAAATCTGAGAAGGTTGTTATAATATATCTTCAATTTAACAGGGTTCTTTGCCCTTTTATAGGCTGGCAGTTCTGTAGTTGAGCTTCTGTGGAAACTGGAAGCCTTCTAATTTTTTTTTACTAAGGCAAATTCAAAGACAGTTTATTCATRTTTATTTTACTGCTGGTATTGCCTTTTATCTTAAATGGTTTGGCCTCTTTGTTGCATGTGAAACTTCCTCAGGTTTTATTTTTGTGAGAGTTGACAAACTAAGGTCTTTGAAATGTRTCTTTTCTAGTAAGTGAGGTTGAGAGCTAAATTTTGTTGTTTGGCAATTTCAATTAGGTGTTCTGTCTACTTTCTTCATTTTTTAAAATTGTTCTTGTTTTAGGATGTGTAAAATTATTACCTCTCAGCATTTCAARTTACTTTTCCAAGAGTTTCTACAGAATTGATGCTTCCTAACATAAAAGCATTTATGGATATATCTTGGGCTCTCCTATGGAGACAGAGCTTACTGGTAGCTTGYAGACTTCTTGAGTAAGRGGAGATTTGTCTTTCTTCCTGTKTTCTGTTGGAAATGGCCACCTTGGRCTCTCTGTATTGTTACTAGAGAGAAACAGGAGGAGAAACAGGGTGAGATTAATCTGACCTATTTTAGTCATCCAATTTCAGATAAAAGAAATTGCACCCTAAATCTCAGAACCATTGACACCTAAGGTGGCTTGCATTGATGAGAATTTCTGTATTTTAGCAGAATAATCTTGCTTCTTCTGMCTGGCATATTAGTTCCTGGTTTATAGTGGTAATTCCTGTTGATGTCTGTGGCTGCATGGAAACACACTAAAATACAATCTTACTACTTCTCAGCTCTTAATGTGTGATGTCAAATGACAAAGACAAAAGCTAAGACCTGCTTGTACTAAATGGATTTATTTTCTATATATTTCTGAAATAGTAGCTTTGGAGGGCCCATTCTGCTCTTAATTTTGCAAAAGGTAAAGAACTTTGAACTTCCTCTAAGATTTGAAGGTGGGAGTTCAATGCTGACACCAGACAGGGCAGTGGGACTTGGCTGCTGTCAAGGAATAGGGAGGCAGATGGAGGACCCCAGACAGCAYAAAGCCTTCTTTTTAATTATTTTAGTAGAAAAATGCTTTCTGTTATCTCACCTACTAGATGATAGTCAGGTAGTATTATTGAGGACCTAGAGCAGCTCAAGAATTTTCAAGCTTGGTCAGTGCTCTGCAGACCTTGAAGAAAGTACAAAGGTGTTCAAAATGCTTGAAGCCTGGTTTTCAATCTCACACTGAAGCCGAGGATAATCTTGGACTTGTATCAATTTAATGTTCTCCATCAATCTCTTTTCTAAGGAGGCAACAAGGTCTGCAAAGTCTTACTGAAAGACAGTTACTTGGAATTATTTGTAACAGCCTGTTTGGAAAATCTTCACAGTTGTCTGCAAGCTTTTTAAGTGCTATATCAGGGAACATGCTCAAAGCTATGAAAAGTGGCTTCTCCAACACATGTCCTGGTAGTCAGTGGTGATCATAGGACCTAATGAGTCTACTTGTACTTTAAAACTTGTCCAGCCTGCCACTCTTCCCCTGCCCAAAGTGGAATTCCTCACCCAGAGGAATGACTGGTCCTTAATTCAAGAAATATTAGTCCTTCAGGGCTGGAAGGCAGTTCAGGCTAGGAAACACTTTCCACTTTTTGGGGGAAAGGGAAAGCATGTTCCTTCATTTGCAGACAATGTCTGTTCAGAGCTGCTCTGATATAGAGAGCAGAGATGGATAAGAGGAGCAAATGCAGCTGAGACGGCCCAAAGCCTATGGGCCTAGGTGGGACAGACAATTCTGTTTTGTGGTAGGTGCATTCGAAATGCAGGGAAATGCTGTTATTGCTATGAAATGTAAAGAGAATGAAATTCTATGGACAGTATTGAAAGAACTTAGGATTAGGTATTTTGTTTTACTCACATCATCCCCTGTAAGTGGAGGTCCCACTGTTAGGTTTGTCTGCCAAGGCACAAAGTGAAGCGTAGAGCTTTTTGTCTTGCCACTTCGTGAGTTTTAAAATACTGATTTGTTTATTTTTGAGGCAGAGTTGTACTTTCTGAAATAATGATAACTTTAATCTAATTTACACCTGCTGATATGAAGGCTGAACATCATCTTGATGGTGTATGAATGGGCAAAACCAATATCATTATTGAGTCATTCTAACTGACAAACCTCTCTGCTGTTTAACTCGGTGCATGGGCTTTGCTGTACAATTGGTGGTGTGGGGTCAGAGCTGATGGATCCCATCCAGAGTCTGTGTTCCCACTTAGAGGCAGATGCCAGAGCTTATTCATGTCACTGCAGAATTTCTCTACTTCTTTATCCTTCTTCCCATAGTTGTAGAACTGAGGAATTATTTTTAGGGTAGTGTRGTTCATATAATACTATGTTTCTGCTCAGGCTGTAGAYGMTGTGWAGGATCTTAATTACCATCACCACCCATGTACTCTAATGATGTTGTACCAAACTCATATGAGTCTTTTCACTATCATTCATATCACATTTCATCATCATACTACACTTTTCAYACTACACTTTTCACAGTCATTCTATTGGTAGCTTACTTGAAGACTTATAAGCCAACKAAAAATGATGAGAGCTCATTTTGTCTCATTTGGCTGTACCTGCATGAAAGCTTTATGGGTTGCTGAAGAGTAACTGTTCAGCAACTGCCAGGGGGAACTGTTTAATTCATTTATAACTTTGACTTGTGGGCTTTCAGTGCTATTGTATCTTTTACCTTGTGAACAATATCTGTTGTAATTATGAGTGTTGTAAGGATTGGARTCTCCCAGGATCAYAATGCTAGTGTTATYCATCTCTTCTCCAGTGTTATCTATRCTGCAGTCCAAGCATGGCTATCTACCCTTCACAAGACCACCTTTGAGGTTTGTCTTTGATAAGACAAGGCTTGACCTTGAAGCCCTTTTCCAGACCTAGAACACTGTGTTAGGAACATACTGGCTTTGTCTTGCTGGACGTTAAACAACTTGCGGAAGGGAAGTTTGGTTTATTAGTGAACTTTTYTTTGGTGTGTTTTAAAACTAGCTCTAGTCTGAGAGTCATCCTACTCATTGTGATTCCAGTTCATAACTGCTGGTTTGTGTGATGCTGTCTTAAACAGCAAAGGTGAAATATTTTCTTTGCTTTATGTGGATCAAGCCCTCTCAGGTTATATTGTCATACCCCATCTCCCATGGTATGACAAAAGGGGCTTCCTTCATACCCCATTAACAAATATAGTAATTTGGGCTCCTTGCTATATTAGAATAGCMACAAATCCTACTCATCTATGTGAAAACCACCTGAAGGGAAAAAAAATTCCACACAGCATATATCTGAAAAAGGGAATTAGACACTATCTAAGCTGAAATATATACTTAAGTTAGTTATGTAGGTTCTATGGTACTGCTTAATTTCAAACTTTTGGGATTTAAARAATTTAAAATATTCTCTGCAGAGAACATGTATGTGTAAGTTCAGAATCTTGTGTCTGTATATACATACGTTAAAATGCAGGCTAGGTATGTAAACTGATACATCTGTTACTTCAAGATCTCTTAAGACATCCCGAATCTGACCACGTGAGCTTCTTACTTTGGTCCTCTAGCAGCTTCCTCACAAACAATGTGCTCTGCTCTCTTGTGGACACATTTTCTTACCTTTGAATTGCTGGAAAGGTGCTGATACTCCTCGGGCAATACTCAGGCAAAAACATTGTGAAAACTAATGCAGCTATGCAAGAGGAAGGAAGCCAATCCACAGAGTCATTCTTTTATAAAATACAAGTAATAATTTCTTATTGAAAGAAATGAGGATAAGAAACTAAGATAGATACTTCAGGTGTAAAATATTTTGACTACTGAAGCTTTTAAGTGATGAGTTTAAGGMGATGTAATAGAAAAGCTATTTGCAATAAGGTCTCCAGATATTTTATGGAGGAGCAGTGTGGATGRTTCTAGTTGAGTTTTATGAAACTATTAGACATTTTGAAGTACATAATTTTGTGCTCAAAGAAAAACAAACATTTGGACAGCTCCAAATTACTTCATGTCAAAATTTTCCATCCTGAGTCCCATTGACTAAATATAAATTATGTTGGTCAAAGTATTATAGCATTACTGAAGTATTTCAGTTTTTATAAAACAGTATGTTTGGCAGAATATTTGTTGTARAATTTCTATGCAGAACCTTGTGGTTATAAGATCAACTGTCTAATATGAGACAATTGTTGCTGACTGTATATMTAATCATATATAATCAGTATAGGCTGATGATATATGATTAGAMTACATGCTACTCAGATTATTTTGATTAATTTACAAGTGTAAATAAACGGTAATCCCTATTTTTCATATATATTAAACATTTAGTTATTAAATATTATTATTAAATATATTTGTATTATTTAATTCAACATATATTTTAATATTTATATAATACTTATTCTCTGGTTTGGATAGCAAAGGTAATTTAACTTTTAAATTKATTTAATATTCATAAACTGTTAATCAGCTGAAAACAATATGGGTCCCTTGCTAAAATGGTTCATTAAGTATTAACAAGAAAAATACATTCTAAAAGTAAGTCTAATATCAAAGTGAAAGATAAGGTCTGGGTTATTTGTATTAAATGAAACTTCCATGTGTACTCTCAAGTTTCTGAGGGATCACCACACAAGAGACTTCGTAGTATAACTGTTGTTTAACACCTCATTCCTATTTATTSTCAAGGGGTTTTTTATCCCCTCAAGATTAATTGGAGTATGGTACCTACCTACAAAAACTTCCAAACAGAAATAGTGCTTCCTCCCTAAAATATATATCTGCTACTTGCTTGTTGTAGTCAAGGCATCACAGGTTTGAAAATGTTAAATGCAGATTTTTACAAAGTAAAATTACAGGATTTTTGCCAGAATTTTTGTTGTTATTTAATCCCAGCTGTCAGTGGCCCCACCCAGCCACTCACTCACTAGCCTCCAGTGGGAAGGGGGAGAGAATTTACAAGACAAAAAAAAAAAAAAAAAAAAAGAAAAACAACTCACTTCAAACATCAAAAAAAAATTAAATTAAAAAAAAAAAAAAAAAAAAAAAAAAAAGAAAAACAACTCACTTCAAACATCTAAAGGTCAGTGCAGTATACTATATATATGTGATTTTTGAGCCACAGAAACCCTCAAAATGTGTATTTTTCGCTTTTAGTACAGGTAAAAGGTGTTTTCTGGAGTTTCACAACCTGCATGAGTCATTGCCTATATCAGTCAAAGCCATACCTGCAACAGACAAAAGCTGTAATGTTTTTTTGTTCCTTTGAAGACCTGTGACCAACACTTAGGAGCTGGAGTTCTCAATTTTTTTGTCAGTTCACAAGAAAAGGTGATATCTTGAGAATGTATGTACCAGGCAGTGGGAAGTTAGCACCTGGCTCTCACTRCATTAAATATAGCATGCCACTGCTAATGTAAAAGAAGACTTTTCTATCAATACCAGGTCTTGGTGACCCTAGTGAGAATTTTGCTTCATAAAGGTTGTTGTATGAAAAATCCCTCTGTTGTATGGTCTGGTCCCATATCAGTTTTTATTTCAGACCCTTACTTCTAGAAATGCATCTTAGATGACAGTCTCTGCTGAACAGAAATGGATTTGCATTGCTTTGCTARGAGGAAGACAAATGTCAATACCTCTGCTTCATGGTAGAACCAAGAGCCACCTTTTGCTCTTAGAACTAGAAATGTAAATCTCTTTCAGCTACCAAGGATGTCTTTGTTTCATGTTTGTACAGGATCAAGTATTGTGGTGTCTGGGCCTGTGATTAGGATGTCTAAATGCTGTGGTGTATAAACAAAAATGGTCGTGAGTGGACATTTCCAAACTGGCTGTAACTTAGCCTCATTCGTAGTGGCTCAGTGTATTGAAAGTGTTCATCCTGTGGTTTTGAAGTCTAAACATGTGATTCATCTATTGCTTAGGTCATAACAGTGAGTGACTGGCTCAGTGCCAATCAGCACCCAAAGCAAAGGAGACCTCGTATGAGGGCAGGCTTCCAGCTCAGGTAGACCAAGCAGGCAGTCTAGACCCTTTCTCCAACTAGCTACTGCCATATTCCTTCCACTGAGAGGCCTCAACAAAGCAAGAATTTTGGGGYTTTTTAACATATAAGTTGCATCCATTCTGTCACATCTTTGTCYTCTTAATGAGCACCTTGGAACGTGAGAGAGAGTGTGAAAATGTATTACAGTTTTCCTTTAAGACCCTGAAAGAAGACGTAAGGAGAATCAAGCAGATCCATTTCAACCTTAGTTAAGACAGCAATTCTTACCAAGTATGTGGACAAGTTGCATTTGGAAATAAAAGGATGGGTATTTTTTTGTTTCTTTGGGTTTTGTTTTTTTAACAGGTGCTATATAGCATACTTCAGGGCCTCAACAAAGTGTTCACATTTTTATTTTTGTTCCCATTTTGAAGTACCAAGAAAACAATTGCAATCTTTTTCTCACTTCCCTTCTGGCATTATAATAATAAATTTCCTGGGCAGCTTCTGAGATAAATGTAACAAGTGTTAGCACATAGCTATTAAATCTTCTAAGACTGTGAAATAGCTGCTCCTGTCTGGCCATTTGCAGCCTTGTAATAAAGCATGTTTTAACTACAAAATCTATCAAAGGTATGGAAAAGTCCTCACATTCTGTTTCCCCTTGGTACTCCCTGTTAAGCCTCAATGTATGAAGTACATCAATGTCATCTGTAACTTTAGATTCATATATGCACAATTAAGAGTGCAATAGGTTTTTTTTTTTTCTGGTTTCAGCATAGGACTCAATTGATCTGTTTTTTGCTGTTCCATACTAAGTTTGATACTTATCTCTAGGATGAAGTATAGAGAACAGGTGTTTTCAATCATCTTTTGTACCTGGAATTATAAATCTATATTGGCTTTAGTTTAAGCTAAGAATTTGTTCCACACTGTACTATTTAAAGACTGTTCTCTCTGTAAGATCTGTACTGCACTTGCACACAGCACATCTTTACCATGAGCATGCAGACACTTGTTATTTCTAGCCCATTACCCTGCATAATGCAATGCATGTGATTGTGACATTTTGGAGACAGGAAACCATCTAATGCTAGTTTGAGGCTCTACTATTGGTGAGGTTTTTCCCTTCCATTAATTCTACTACAAAGATGATGTGATTTTGCAAAGCAGTAAGATGAGGATGTAGATGAGGAACTTAATCCTGCTTTATCTTCAAACACTGCATACCCATTATTCACTTAAACATCTTCCTAAAAAGCATGGTCCACTAAAAATATATTTCTAGCAAATGTGAAAGTCTCTGCTAATTTTTTTGAAGTCTGTAAGACTTTGGGGTTTTTTTATCCTGCCTCTTCAGATCCACAGATGCTTTATTACAATGCTTTAGTTCCTTAGGGCAAGCCAAACAGTTGTGTTCAATGTTAACTCCCAAATTTTCTTGGTTTTGTGTTCCCTTCTGCGTATATAATTAAGACACAAGATACTTGCCGAATTTCTCCAAGGGGAACCTTTATTTTACTAATAATACCCATTTCAGGAAGCTTTAAAGCTATGTTCCCTTACTGATTTGTGAAGGAGTAATGCAAGTGAAATCAAAATACAGTATTTTCCTGAATTTAATTTCTCAAAATAGTGTTCCATTAGTAAATTGAATAATTCCACACTACCTTTTGCCTTTTCCTAATGCATTTTTTAGGCCAGATTTTGTGTGGARTGGGATGCTGTTGTTCTCTAAGAAAGTAATTTTATTCTTGATTTACTTTATTGGATGAATTTATAGAGTCCTACCATTACACACCCTTYCCTCTTCTCCCCAGCAGTAGCTGTATCTGCTCTAGCCAGATGTGCAGCACTGCTGCCCCTGCAGAGATCTGAGCCATCTGCTCTGTGTCAGTTGGACATACCATCATTTCCTAAATAATTAAGTGGTCTTAACAACAATTTAAAGATACAGTGTTTGGCATAAGCTGCAGGGCAAATGGGTTTCAGACTGTGAATTTTGCATAGAGTTGACTCATTTATAACCATAGCAGTCAGCTACTTCTCCAGTGAACTTGATATTTAACAGTCCACTGAAAGAACAAGTGTGTTCTTCTCACACAAACACAAAAGTAAGAAGTCTGGCTTTTACCTACTCACTTTCCCTCCTCCTTCTTCCTAAAGGGCTTAGTCCTAGAGTAATAGCCTGGTATCTGCCTTCAGCTCTGAGCACAAGGCCTGGGTTSGGGTTCAGTGGGATTACAAATCTCAACAGCGATTTATCTTGCTCTTCTTACCTTCCTTTTAGCTGGCATGTGGTGTCAGGTGTTTTACAGACCTACAACAACAGTCTCACTGATGAGCAGAGTATTTGTTTCCACCACAARCAGGGAGAAAATAATTGGTTTCTTAGCACGGCAACATCGCAATTTCCAGAAAAGTAATTTTGAACCATTTCAGGGAGTATAACAATGTATTAGTACAAACTTCTTGACAAATTGTAGCTTGGGTGCTTGCAGAATAGAAGACAAAACAACACTATATTATAAAGAACAAAATAGTGCTGATGCTGAAGTATTTTTCAGTTAGAAATAAATTATTTGGAAACATTTTGGGAATGAAGTATACCAATCTTGATTTTGCTCCTGTAGTGGTSAGGGTCCACATATTAAACACTGAATATTCCCTTTTGTTTATTCCAGAACTGAGCAATGAAAGAGCCTCAATGTGGTCTGTATTGTGCCACTCATTGGAGGTAACCCCTATGACTTGCTTCTAACTTTGATGCCTTTAATGTAGGTAACAAGGTGTTCTTAGTCATCTTATTTGCCCAGTATGACCCTAAGACCTGAGTAAAACCTCTAGGTCTGACTCATGAGATTGTTTAAAGTAATTCAGCAAACTAATGCCAGTGCTAGTTACATCTCTGCTGACACAGAACCTCACAGAAGAGTTGAGGCTGGAAGAAATCCCTCTAGATCTGCTCCAATCCCCTTGCTCAAGCAAAGTGTATAAAGCAGGACAGGATGCTGTTGGAGTTTTTGCCATGAGGGTACACTGCTGTCTTGTGGTCAGCTTGTAGTTCACCACACCCCCAAAGTGTGCAAAGCTGCTTTCCAGATGCTTGTCTCYAGCATGTACTGTGCTTGGGGTTATTGCTGTGCAGATGCAGGACTTTATACCCTCCTTGYTGAGGTTAATTATATTCCTCTCTGTCCAGGTCCTGCTGAATGGCACAGAGTTATACCATCAGTGTATCWGRCACTCCTCCCAGATTTGTGCTGTCTGCAGACTTCCTRAGAGTATGCTGAGTTTTGTTATCCAGGTTATTACTGAAGATGTTGACTGTATTGGCTCCAGGGTAAACGTCTGGGGTACATTACAAGTGACATTCCTCATGCTGGACTTTGTGCCACTCATCATAACTCTCTGGAACTGGCAGCTCCACCAGTTTCCCATCTACCACACTGCCTGCTTACCTAACCCATACCTCCTCAGCTTGGCTAGGGATGTTATAGGAGATTGTATCAAAAGCCTTACTCAGGTCAAGGTAAACAACATGCACTGCTCAAACAAAATCCACCAATCTGGTCACSTCACAGAAGGTGATGAGATGCTCAGCATAATTTCCTCTGCATAAATATAGGCTGACTATCTTCATGCCCTTTGTCTGTTTGGAAATGGTTTCCAAGATAAGTTGCCCTATCACCTTCCCAGGGASTAAGGTGAGCCCAAGTCCACTCCCAAATGTGTTAAATATTTCCTCCTCTATGCAAAGCACAGATCACACCAAGTGTTTTGATATAAGAATGGTAATAACCATCAAGTATTTAGGTGTAGTGACTCATGGTTTTGTGGCTAGGTGATTCTGCTCTGAGACGCAGGCAGCACTGTGGACCAATCTAGTTTGGCAGCAGGTACGCACTCCACTGAAGGGAATTATGATTGTTGCTTAGCATTTGCTGGCATATATGAGAAGCAGGCAGGTTTCATCAGTGATAAAAGGTGCCATTCCTGTGTTCATTATGATGTGTTCCTCTTCCAAGAGAAAAAAACAGTAACAGGTTGTTCTGACACTCTGGCCCTACGTGTTGCTACCTCTAAGGATGCAGGTTATCCGTGCTGCAGAGATGGCAATGGGTCAGTGAGGTTTTTTGTTTCCTCTTTGTTCCTGGCTCTCTCATCTGTCTTGAATGTTTTCTGCAACTGTAATTGGCAAGAGTTGATGTACTTGAAGGAAACTTCCCTTCAAGTGGAGCATTGTGCCTCATTATAATTCATTTCTAGCCCGTTGCAGCTGTTCCTCATCTCAAAAATATGGAATTTAGTAGTCTTCTGGTGAATTGTRCTCCTTGTACAATGAGGGGCAGGTGGGGGTGGGGAGAAGCTTTTAAAGGCAGCTATTTCATCTGTGCTCACAGTTTTACCACAGCAGCATGCTGTAACATAAAATTTAAGGGGTCAGTAAACAACTTGGCAGTAACTAAGCAATTTAAACAAAAGCTTCTCCTCAGTATTTGATGATTGGGAGAGGAGGAGAATCAGGATTCTATTGTTTAATGTTACCACAGTTGCTCCATTTTCAAAGAGTTGTGTTTAACAAGGATAGTAACTCTTGCATTAAAGTGGTAGGCTTTTTCTCAGATCATTGTCAGATTYCTTTTTTGAAATTGATTGTTGATGCATTGCCACTAATGAGTTCTGTATATCCTCCAAAAAATGTAAAAATTGTGTGTCTGCACTGGGGAATTCACAACTAAGTTGGTTATGCCCTACTTTTTAACAATTAGCATCAGAAAGATCTATAATCTGCATGCAGCTAATGAAGGTASTGATTAATATTATTTTTCTCTTTAAGGCCTTTATGTGCTCTTTTCCTGTCCTAAAAATATTTTACAGTATCCAGTCTATGATAAAACTTGCTTTCMTTAGGGGAACATTGCTAATAAAATGATGTGGCTTATTTTATGCAAAAAAAACCCCTCCTGCATGTTAATTATTAGACAYGTGATTGTCTTGTTTGTTTGTACTATGTGGTCAAGACTTTATTGGATAATGCTATAATTGTCTAACAGATGGATGGTAGATTAACAAAGTACATGGATCTGAATTAATCTATTTGCATCTCTTCCTGCATTGATGAATTTCTACTTGCTCTTTAACCATATTCAAGTAAAATATAAAGATCAGTTTCATATTCTGATTATAATTCAATCAGTTGGATAATTTTTCTTTAATAAGTGAATTCATACCAATAATAGATTTGAATTTTGGCATAATAAACCATATTTGCTTTTGTAATTTGAATAGAAAGACTAGCAAACACCACAGACTAAAGTAAATATCACTGGTTTTGGAAACAACCATGCAAACTGTTCCAAGTGAAACTGAAAATTCAGYGATGTTTGACCCTGAGGATTTTGGTCTGACCCTGTTTCACAGCCTTACAAGCACAYATTGGTGTGCACAGATAGGGATTTGGGGCAGCATCTGCTAGAGCAGGGCAGAATGCAGAGACAGCACCAGGACAGAAGTGATGGAGGGCTCAGTCAGGGCAGGCACTGCAGCAGCACCACACCCAGCCAGTGACTGCACAGCTCTCAAAATATCCTACAAGCACACCAGGCCTTCATCTTCCCCACCCTGGGAGCACCATGGGGCCACAAATATATATGTATATATGTGTGTGTGTATATATATGTGTGTGTGTATATATATATGTGTGTGTATATATATATGTGTGTGTGTATATATATATGCACTTTAAGTTTCATACCTGCTGTTGTCTCTAATTATTTTTGGTATATGATTGAAAAAAGCAAAATTATGCAGTTTTCAGGATGGGAGCAGGTTTTTTTTAAAATACCTTTAGAGTTGGAACTTGTTGGCCCTTAACACGTACCACTAGCAATTTTTGTGCTTCTAGTTTGCACAAAATTATACAAGTGGTGGGGGGAAGGGGGTTGACATGGGTCAACAGCCACCCAGCCACTTGCTCATTCTCCACTCCTGCAGAATGGGGAGAAAATAGGAGAAAGGCAAGAAGCCTCCTGGATAGGGATAATGGAAGTTTAATAGGGAAAGTTGTGTGGACAACCATAACAAGAGGACAAGTAAATCCACTACTTCCCATTGCTGGACACATGTCCATCCAGTTCATGAGAAGCAGAGCCTCAGCATGTATATTATCTRCTCAGGAGGAAAATTACCACAAGTRTGAATGTGTGTCCCTTTCCTCCTCCTTTCTACGTGCTTCTGTTGCTGAGCTCTTTAAAGAACACACTGAATTCCTTCATCCTTCTGTGTTTTCTACCAAGTGCACCTGGGTTCTTGACAGAAGGCAATCCTAGGAATGGGCTTGGTATTTCCCAGGAGAGAATAAACCTATGCTGCTTTTTTGAGCTATTTTCTTATATGCACTATGAGGTCTTTGTGTTCCCACAGTATATTTGTTTGGGTAGCTGTTTAGGTATCTCCTCCAGTAGCCTGAAGTTTTACACTTAAACAGCACTGAAACCTTTGTGATTTGTGAGTTGAAGCTAAAGAGAGAAAGTATAATAGTGCCTTTTTCAGGCATCTGTTTCTGAAAGAAATKTAGTAGTGGTCTAGGAAGGCAGCTGTCATTTGACAAGGGAGAATTGGGGTCCCGCCAAAAGGTGTTTGAACAACCCTGTCTTGTCCTCACTTATAATTGTGTACAAAGCAGTTTTCATGTATACAAACAAGATTATTTGAAGGAAAGCTGTACAAAAATCACTTCTTTCCAAGTGTGGTTCAGCTCTAAAGGCAATGGAAGAAGCTGGTGGTCCCTATCCACAGCTTGGTGCTGCTTCTGCATTGGGAACACATATCCAGGGTACCAGGAAAATGTTGTTTCAAGTAAAATACACCAGCTGCAGATAAATGTTGTGTCTTTGATGACAACTGCTTCAAGGTACTACTCTCTTCATCTTGCCCTAATTTTCTAGTTACTTTGAACACACTTAGGGAGCACTAGAGAGATTGCCAGGCGGTTTAGTTTTTGACATGGTCCGCAAGCTGGGGCTTTTCCCTGAGGCTGTGGAAGCAGCTTACTTCAAGTATATGAGCCCTTGGAGCAGGATTCAACTTTTCCCTGTGAAGCACTCCAACCTGAGTCCTCAGAGGAGTGAAGGGAGCTGCRCTGGCTATTCTTAATTTCTGTGTGATGATAACGCACTTGCTGCTGTGCACCTTGGATGATAACTGCATGACTGTTGGACTCACTTGAACTAGCAAATCACAGTAAATCCAGAACTAATGGTSATTATGCTTTGGATGGGTCTGATACCTATTTACATATTGTTTCTTCACTTAGAGAGGTTACCTGATGTTAAAATAGASCTACAGAATTGCTCTAACCAAGTTCTAAGGCAGGAGGCCTAGGAGAAGAGAGTATGTGTAAGCATTGCAAGAARGGCTTTTCCAGGCATGAGACTGAAGGGAAAGGGTGTAGCTCTAAAAACTGAAGTTAAATCTCTTTGAAAGGCAGATTTTTGTAGACTGAAGGGCTGGGTAAGCCTGCASGAGTTGTGGATAGGGCAGCTGTGACCTGCCAAGGCACACAGAGCTGCTTGCAGAGAAGGTACTTGCYTACCTGGAGGAGAGGTTACTCAGTGTTCCTTTAACTCAAATGCAAGGGTGAGGGGATTTTAAGAAACTATAATTTTGCAACCACTAGTGAACAAATCTGTACAATGCCTTGCTTTGAAAGGCTTTTTTTGGCCTGAGTATGGAGTACCATGYTGGGTGGCTGTAATGTGATCACAGCAGCTCTGTCCCCATGGCCAACRCTGGTGGCATGCYACACCTACTGTGCGTGGCAGGAAARCCCTGCAAGGAAACTCAATACAGAGAGAATTACAATAGGTTTTCTTTGTGGCTGCAGGGGCATCTGTTTTGCTGTTGCGAGGCTGTACAGAGATAAATAAGGTGACAACCTGTTCAAACTGTGCAGCTGTATGAACTCTTTTCATGCTGCATCTGATGCCGTGCCTTTTTGGTGGAGTGGCCAAGGTCAGAAGCATTGTAAGGGTTCCTGAAGTGCCATGTGGCTTTCACATATCCTGAACAGCAGTCATGGTGTTTCATGTCACATTTCCAGGGGCAGGGTGTCCCTCCACTGAGGAGAGCTTCCTCTTGTCTTGTGGCCAAACCACTCAGTGGAAGTGGATCCAAGTTAAGCAAGTAGTTCAGAAAAGGGAATATCTCATTTTTATGCTGATTACACAGAAGACAATCTGAAAATGATCTTATGTACAGGCTTTCCATGATTCTAAAAACTTCTAGTTCTAATAGGAGGTGGCTGTGTTTCTCTAGTGCCACGAGTTCTCATTTTGTGGAAGTAAGTTTCACAGGCATGTCACAAAACTATAATCTGGTGCTTCAAAATAAGATTCATAGTATCCATGGCAGCCAGATTTATTTATGTATTTGTTTTTAACCTGAAATTCAGGAAAAAATTAGTTTCTATGTGGAAAGAGTCAGTTTTCAGCTTGAAATTTCTATTGAAATGGAAGAAACACTGAGAGTTTCCATTGGCGTTCTCTCCTTCTCYGTCCAGCTCTGACTTTTACCTGCCCAAGCAGAGTGTACACAGCACATCATAAGTAGGTGATTATTGCCAAGAGTTGCATATTGTTCAGTTTAGCCCAAAGGGATGATTGTTGCTGTARAATTGCTCCCCTTCACTGTAAGGCAGTGTTATCATTAGCTTTAATTAACTTTGCTTTTTCTCTGAAACTCTGACATTTCTTCTCCACCTGTCTGACTGCTGTTGAGAAGAGAGCTGTATTTTTCCTGATCACTGCCATGCTCAATCTGACTACTGACAGTATAAGGTCTTTTGCAAGTCATTGAGATCTTTCATTTCTTTCCCTGACCTCAATTTTTCAAATTTCATAAGTCATTTATACATCTGTGTGGGCCCTAGTTAGTACARTCTCTGTTCCAGCATTTCTCACGTATGATAAGAAGGAGCAGGAGAAATTAAGCGAGTCTAGAACAGTATGAGTAGTTTTCTTCATTGGTACAAATCCTGGGTTTTTTTAATTTAATGATATTCTGTGAGGGTTAGGAGGTCCTGAGGGCCTTGAGAACCTCACCTCAAACAGGCACAAACTTCTCACAGCTCAGAGAGTTTGCTATTAAAGCACATCTGTTTCACTCCCACTTGTGGGTGGGATTTGAGGAGAGAGATCTTCAACACCAGAGTGCTTCAGGGAAAAAGCAGACTGCATGAGGTCGAATATTGGTATCAGAAGAGAGAAACTATTCATGGCAGATACAATTTCCTATTTCTCCCAATGCAACACAATGCATGCTCTAGCATGGCCAAATGATACTAACCTGTTAATGTAGACTGATTTTTACAGTTATGTACCTTGTACTGTCATTGCTTTTTGAAGCTTRTATGTGCCTGTGATGCACAAAAGAGGTAAAGCCTTTGTATAAAAATGARTTTTATAGCTTGCTTTCCTCTTGATATTGGTCATAATAATTATTCTTCAGTTCCCCAGGGCAGTTTGAAAGAACTAAAGGGCATAAGGGTTCAGTTTTAATTATGCAAAAACTGTTTCTCATTGAATGATGATCTGATGCTTGCATTATTGTAGATTAGGGGTTGAATATGCCTTACTTGGTTGTATTGCAAACTGTAACTGGTGGTCTGGGACTGAGGTTTTGTCCAAGTTAATGAGGATAAGTAGATATGTGGAAGTTTCAGCACTCCAACAGTCACTATAGGAAGTGAATGCAGGAAAAGTACTGTATCTCTGTAAAGCCATAAACACCAACCTGTACTCTCTTCTGGGCCTCAAAACTTGGTTTAACCACTGAGAGATAGAAATTGTTTTGCTCAGTTTTGCCTCTAACTTGCCTTATGGTTTAGGAGTGATACTGCCTGATATGGTTCYTCCACTGACTCTCCAAACCACTCTCTCYCCTTYCCMTCCCCTGTRGTGGAGCAGAAGGGATAACTGGAGRCAMAAAAGGTTAAGACCACCWTTGTTGAGATAAGAAMAATTWACTTTATTGCTCKTAACTAAGTARTGAGAAACAGCAATGAGMAAAGACAATAAACCATAACAGCAATACTAATGGCAGAGGGTGCAAGAAAGAGGTGAATGATTTGCACAGGGCCCCCTCCACAACAGACAGTGCCTGATGACTCCCTCTGCCACACAACACCCACYTAGAAGGAAACCTTYCCCCTGGAAGAGATTCCCTTCCAGCTGCCCCAGAAAGTGATGTGAGATGATGCAGAATAACCCKCTGTCCTAGCCATGCCCCCTCCTGGCTACTGTAAAAATGAACCCTGTCCTGGCTGGAATCGGGACAGGTGCTTCTTCAGTTCCTCTGCAGAAACCCCAGTATCAAGCTTATTGTTCTCAGTGTAAAAATCCATTTTCATGGCTGCTTGCTAATGCCTCTGCTCTTGCAAATCTTCAGCTTTCATTCGCTTCTATGAACAATCATTAAATGTGCAGTTATGGCATTGTGGACTCTGTAGAGCTGTGATTTCCATCTTCACCTCTGAACTTCAAAACTTTAATTTTGTGTGATATTATAATTTTAAAGAAGTGGAATACCTTGTTACCTGCTCTCTCCATGCTTGGTGGGAAGGGAAAGAGAAGATATATTGCTTATATTTGACTTGATAGATGCAAAGTCAGTTCAGGAGTCTGAATATCTGCTGAATGACTGGTGTGTTGACTCTAAAGTAATTTTGAATGTATCTCAGTTTTGGCTCAGAAAAATTCCAGGAGACCCCTATTTGGAAGTGTGGAGGGAGGATTTCTTGATTTTTGTTTGTTTGTTTTCACAAACAATATCAGGATTATGAGAATGACTCCTTCTTCTGAGCTGCATAAAACGTTAGCTGAAATTATGTTTTTCCCCTGAAAAATTTGAATCCATGTCTATCTTCTGTCCATTGACTACAAGGATGGGATAGTTTTTCAGATCTGCAGCTCTGTCACACAAAGCAGGATATTTATCAAGGAATTAAGCAAGTCTTTATGTTGTCTGAAATACTAAAGATTTTGATTCACACTTCTGTTCCAGTGCATGTATAATAGCAGAACTAGCAACTCTGTCTTATGTTTTATGCCACTCTAGAAAAACTGATGTGCTAGCACTAAGACTTCTCCTGGGATGTCATGGATTTAACTTACCTATGACTAAGAAAATGCTATATGCAGTAGCATATTGGTTAAAATGGAACATTGAGTGCTTTCTACTTCTGTATTTATGTGGATCCTTTATATTTTTCTAAGTGCTTAAACCTGTATGCTTAATTTTGGATTTGTTAGAAACTCGTATTTGACATAAATACAAGCAAAAGCGTTGTGAGCCTTGTGCTTTAATGCTTGCTTTTGTTTAATGGTCAAGCCARGAAATGTCATCTGTGCCTTCCTTACATTTGACTTTCTTTGCRGGGACAGTCATGAAATACAGGGGAGATGTGAGAGCTCTCTCATTGCTGTCTTTCACCAACAGCCAGAGTTATAAGACACTTTAAGCTGCTGTAACACATGCCTTGTTTTTGTTTTAGTGTGGATCCAAATAAGGGCAGGATAGCCTGTGGGACAAAAGGTGGCTTAGATCCATATTACATTAAGCACAGGGGCATGAACTTTACAGTAACAATTTCATTATATCTTTAAAAAAGATGTAATTGGACAGCTTGTCTAAGGCATACTYTACCTACAAGGACAAGAAAATGACTGCATGATAAACCTGTGTTACTTTGAATTTTTAAGCCTTCTGATAAGTTGTAGTTTAGAGTTAGATTCTCATGGGTTTTCATGTAAATAACAAGTGTTGTTTTTTAACTAACTTTGATGTTTMCATTCTTTCTAATGGGATAGATTTCTTAACAAGTATGTGTACTAGCTAGTGTGTGTGTAAAAGTAGAAGCTTTCTCTTCTAATTATTTCTTGTTCTCTCTGTTGTATAAATCTGATTTTTCAAATAAATCGCTCTTCTTTTTCCCTCGTGAGGGCTGTGTGTTGTGCCTTTCTTTCGTGTAGCAGTGCGACAAACCTGTAAACACTAATCTTCAATTTACATTTTAGAATATACTGTTATAAGGAAAATGCTCAGAATAACTCTTTGTGAAGGAGAAGTTGCATTAGTCATTAATTCCAAAGTGTAATTGTCAAATTGTTGATGAAATGTTTTGCCATCAAGGCTTGTTGCATAGAATTTGTCAGTTTGCCAAAGAGCCTTTAGTAACTTGCCTACTTTTAGAGCATTCTGCTTCCAAACTGTGCATGTTCAGAGAGAATGAGATATTGGGATGAGTAAATCCAAGTCGTTACTCGGTCAAAGTAATCCAGAACAAAATTACCCTTTTGTTTTATTTTTTTGGGGAAGATGTTGAATGGTAGCTTTGAAGCAGTTAGGGCTACTCTTTATAAGCCTGAAGTATCTTTGAACTGGCTTCCATGTGCAGGGAGTGTGAAAATAGACTTACAAAAGAGGGATGGTGGCTTGCATTATGCTCTCAGCAGTCTCTTCCTCACTTGTAGAAGTAATGGCCTTTCCACCATTGTATAAGCTGGGGTAAGATTTTAGGATAAGTAAGGCACAATCTATGTCTTGTGCCTTTGAACTGCAGCAAATGTCCATCTGTTGTTTGAATGCCATTTGGAATGCTTAACCCCTGCCAAATCCTGTTGTCTTTGAAGTTCATGGGAGTCTTGCCACCGATTCCAGTTGGGATAGAATTCAGATGACAACATTTCTGTTTGCCTTTGTTTCACAATTTGTACACGGACTCTAACAGACTTATCTACTTATGATCAGGGATGGATGAGGGAAGAAGGAATTTGTAAGCAATATGTCTCTCTGGCCTAGTGGGGGTGAATATTCTTGTTCACTGATTTTAAGAGGTTAAGTTTTGATGTTGTCTTTTCTAATKCCCTTTTAGGAATCATTTACTGGTAGTATGTCTTGACAAAGGGAAATTTAACTACATGAACTTGGACATCATACCAATTATTTAACAATCAATTATTCATAGAGTACTGCTTTCCTGAGCAGTTAAGAAATATTTACCCTTGTTAGGAAAGACAGATGAATAACTCCAGACACTCATTGTAGTGAGTGGTTGTATGAAATATTTAATCTTGTGGTAATATGCAGTTCCACACTTGTGGAATTTATTATGTTTTATTTCTGTATCACTTACATACTTGTGATGTATAGTATGCTCTTAAGMATCTGCTTAAATATTGCCTGCTCTTAATAATTTCAGGACCTGTGATTACACCATATGCTGCCATGGAGAGGATTATACTGTCAGTGTTGTGTCAGAGTAGTGTGGAATTGCAGTCTGATGTATAATTAGAAGGATATATTCAGAAGTGTTTCTTAGGTGACTGAATTTATATTGATTATTCAGAAGAAGTGCATATCAAATTACAGACTTTGTATCTATGTAAGAAGCATACATACACTTCAAATGCCACAGGCTGGTAGGGCACTGAAAAAATATGAAAGGATGAGCAGAAATGGATGCGGACCAGATCAAGTGCTCAGAACAGATTAGGGAGAGGTGTTTTGTGCAAAGTGATTTTGTGCTTAGTGGCTCCTCATCTTTCTTAGTGCCAGACTGTTCCTGTCACACAGATTAGAGATGGCTGGAGGGAGGATTCAGAGAGCTCTGAAAGGCCTTTGCAGCAGCAAGCAGCACCTATGAGACACAGCAGCRTGTCTCTTCAGTTCTGGGATAAGCAAGGACAGGCGGGTTTCATGGAGAATATTTTGCAGATGGGAAGAAACGACACTGTTCTGGTACATGCCAGATTTATCCATGGTGGGATACATCAAAGCAGCCCCAGAGCTTCAGGARAACTGTCTCTATTAGCTGCTGCAGCTCTGGYRCCAGACAAAGAGGACAAAAGGGTCTAAATTGCCCAAAATAAAGGCTGTTTCTCTTTCTGCTGAGAGAATAAAAAAACATGGCTGAAGAAAGTTTCCCTTTTGCCTTTGCTTTTTCTCAACCCATAAATACAGATGATAAGAAATAAAGTAGATTTGCTCCAGAATCTCCAGCTCTTGTTTTAAGGATACCTTGTGTTTATACGCTTATATTGGAAACGTAATAGATAATGTCAAATAGATGGTTCCATATTGTGTGAAACTCTATCTTATTGTTTAAGGTCCTGCAGAATTTGACACGAGATCTAAATGTACTTCCAAATGCTGCAGTTCAATGCCTTGGKGTCTGTATCTCACTGGTGAGATGCAAACTTCTATAACTAAAGAGTTTGTTCTCATATTTCTTCTACCAGATGCAATTTGGGAGTTTCAGATGCTTATCAATGTACAATTTAACCAAGAAGGAAATATATGTCCTGAGGAGGAACTGCACATGTAGAAACAATAGCTATTGCTAATTTACAACAGATTGTTTGTACCAGATGTGTTGTCAGAATCTTGCTTGACTTCTGTATCACTGTGAAGCTGCAGAACTTGCTGGAGTTTCTGATTTGCAAACCTGAAAAGACAACAATAATCATGGCTTCTGACTGTAAAGTTGTGTATAAGAATGAACACAGGACTTGTCATGGTTGCCCTGTGCAGCTACTAAATATTGTATATGAAGTGCTATTTTGAGTATTCTATTAATTATTTAAAGCAAAACATGGTTTCTCTTTATGACGTGTGAGGTTTGTGAGTAGCAAAGGCTAAAGTGTAGAGAATATTTTTTCCAAAGCTATTTATGTTTTGCAGTAATCTATTAAAGTCAGATGTATTTGAGCAGTGATTTAGGTAAGATTTCTCTTAGATGAAAACTAGTCATTTTAACAGGGATTTATGAATTCCTATTTAGACCAGCTTTGTGGCCTGTAACATTCAGTGTCCTGTCACTGATCCTAGCTGCTCAGATTTTTTTCAAGGAAAGTTTCATCATTCCATCTATAGAATTGATTTTTAAAAAAATATTGTAGTTAAAATTAATTCATCAAAATAATCTCATTGGYTCTCCCTTATCTCTATATATTGCTGAAAAATTTCAGCTGTGTTTGTTTTATGCTGCTGAAGTTATAAGTAAATAAAAATGTTTCTTTTTATTGGAAATGTACATTTGAAAAAACCATCACCAATATATAAACTATTGAAGCACCAATTATGAGACACATACATGGAAAAAACCCCAGATAGTTTAAGGCTCAGAAATCTGGGTTTGTGTAATCTGGACAGGAGAAGGCTTCAGGGAGACCTTCCAGTACCYAAAGGGGGCTACAAAAGAGCTGGAGGGAGATTTTTTACAAGGGCGTGTAGTGGGAGGATGAGGAGGAATGGCTTCATACTGAAAGAGGGTTGGTTTAGATTAGATRTACTAAAGAAATTTTTTTTGTAGTGAGGGTAGTGAGACACTGGAACAGATGATCTAGAGAAGTGGTAGATGCCACAAMCATTCAAGGTCAAGGTTGGATGAGGCTCTGAGCTACCTGATCTACTTAAAGATGTCCCAAATCTTTGCAGAAGGGTTGGACTGCACAGGCTCACTCCAACCCAAACTATTCTGTGATTTGATTCAGTCCTAGAAGTGCAGCCTTAGTCTCTTTTTTAGCTGCCTTTTACTGGTAACCTCATTTATTAACCACGTCACAGGTTACATTATGTTGTTGCTTTTTAATTCTGGTAACAATATTTTCAGATGGGTACCCCAGTTAATTTAAAACTGGAGCACTTGCAACACTTGCTTTTATACCTTTTACATCATGGAAGAAAACAGAAAAAGTTTTTATTYACTTGATCATTTGCCTTGTGCAACATACTTTTTCTGGTCTAAGAAATGTGAGGGGTTTTCCTTGACTAAAAATAAAAAAAAGGCAAGGCAGTAGTAGTATACCTAAGGATGTTTAGAATTCTGTTCAAGGATATTCTCAATCTGATCTAGAGTTCATGAGAGTAATTCAGGCTTGGGATGGTGCAGTTAAATTCATACTTGAGACTCATGAGAGAGCATGGCTCTGGTTTTAATATGTTACACTAAAGCTTGTAAAACTTGTTYTTTGCTGTCACAGTCAGTGATACTTGGATGTAAAATTAAATTGAGAAGCATTATTGCATCCACAYATTTCTATTTCTTCATTAGGGTTTRCATTTACATCCCTATTTCMTCATAGATAATGATTRTGKGTAGGTCTGGTCCCACAGTGCTGTGTATAGRATCTGTAACTCTGCTGCAACAGAGCAAGAAGAAACAGGGATGCTGCATGGAACAGAAGAAGTTCTGTGGGTCTGTCACTCTGCTTCTGAGTGGCACTTAACAGCTTGTGAAAGTGGGTGACCAGACTCCTGGGATCTTRCCTTCCCCTGCCTGCCTTGGTGGCAGGCTCTCTCCTGCAAGGGTGATGCCTTTAGTTTTAGCTTTTGTTTTCCAGATTCCATGCTTTTTCAGGTGTAGTTTTAAGCTTCATATTAAGTGCTAGTAGGTAGTAGGTAGACAAAACAAATCCTTTCCTGCTGAAAACCAARGACAACTTTCTGTCCCAAAAACATAAACAATGGACTGAAGAGGAAAACAAGAAGGATGAGACTTCACAGCCTGGAGTTGTAATTGGACAATTAAACCCAATCTGCAAATAAACCCAAACGGGCAGAAGGGTGTGGCCTCGGGATTGGGAGGCCAAGGCACTATTGAAGGGCCACCTGGTCTGGTTTGGGTGTCCCAGGGGTATCCTGGGGCCTTTCAATAAATATTTGCTTTATTCTCTAGTTCTGTCCAGTCTCTGTTTCAGGTCAGCCATCACAAGGCATCAAGGGCACACATTGGTCCTTTTGTTATCCCATAAAAAGAGCACCCTATGTTTCTTTTGGATTGGCTTATGTCTATTTTGATCAATTTTTAAAGTGATTGTATCTGTGGGTTAAAATCCTTAAATTTAATATCATAATCTCTCAACTTTTGTTGTTGTAGTGCTGCTTTTGTAGGTTAGGAACAGTAGCTGAAAGACTGCAAAGTTTAAATAAAGCGTGAAATACTTTTGATCTTTTCTTCATAAATGTTTGCTAAGCTTGAAAGAGCAGTGTGGACTCCACAAGATTCCTGTATACATAATTTGTACCATTACAGAAAAATAACTAATCATGTATATTTATTCATTAGTGTAAAAATAGACAGTGGTTGTCTGTTGATTTTTTTTTTTTAATATTTCCTCTGAAAATATTTGGGAACAGTTGTGATATAAAGAATATTTTTGTTATAATATTTTTAAGTGGAGCTTAGAAGAGAAAAGATTACTTGGATTATAATTTTTTCTTGTGGCTAAAGGAGCTATATGCCTTTTTTTTCTAGCCACTGGTGGTGCATGCTGCTTCTCAGAGCTGCTGAGTGATGGGGTATTTCCTCTCTAATAGTTTGAGTTTGAGGTTTTTAATAATATTTTATAGAGAAGCTTTTGAAATATGTGAATATGCACTCTTTAAAAGTCTCAACATCTTTGCTATCTCACTTCTGAAGACTTTGGCAAAGACTTATGCTTGCATACTCTTTTTGGGATTCAATGGCACTGTCTGGCACTTGGCTTGTTTCATTCCAAGTGTGGAAGTCCTTGTATGAGCAAGGAATTCTTCATTTTGCTGTGATTCATCCAAACTTGCTCAGTGATAGTGGTTGTGAGGGTAAGATGTGTTGGCTGGGGGTGTTGTTTGAGAATACAGGGTTGCTGCCAGTTCTGTCAGTGTTTTATTGGAARATTTTCTGTGCAGGGAGGATGGGAATCATCTGAAGTTTTCATACCCCAACAGGGGTTGGTTTTCAATATTAAAGTAATACTGTTCAAAAAGTTTGGGTTTATGTGTCCAAGTGTACGTATCCCTTCTTCTGCTGGTTGCCTGCCAGCTGCTTTGCTTTTGAGGATGTGGCACCTGTGCATGAGACAGGTGAATCTGGTATATGTTCCCATTATAACATGAATGTCGTAGAAGTAAGAAGCAAAGCTGTTCTYATTTGTATTGGCCTTATAAGTGGTGCCTTCAGAGTCAGGAACATGAAAATACTTTGGCTCCTTTTGGTTAAGATTGCAGAATAGGGCACACTGCAAAAACTGGTTCTGATTTGGATTGAGTATGATTTTTTGCCTATGAAACTCCTTGCAGCAATCCATTTGCTCAGGACTTACAAATCTTCTCACATTGTCGTCTTCTCTTCCCTTCTCCTTTCCTGGGAGGACTTGGATGCAGCAGAATGTACCCACATGGGATGTGATGTTGGCAGAAACCCAGGAGGGGCTTCCTTCCTAAAAAGCAGGCAAGCTGTGGATTARGAGAGCTGTACAGTGGGGAAAAAGTCTAACACAACTAGCCAGCTTTCTGTTACTCTCATGTTAAGAATTCATTAAGCCTTGCCCCAGAAGCACCAGCTGCAGTGCTGTGTTGTTCACTTTTTGGAACACAGCATGYATCAAGTCTTTCTTTGCCTGGTTGCACTTGATGTTTCCTTTGTTCTTTACAGATGGCTGGAAATGGATAWTTCCAAATGTGAATGTATTAAGCATATCTAACGCCTAACACTAGCTGTGCTTTGTGCTGTCAGTGTGGGTGGTGGGCTGCTTTTCGGGTTTTGGAGGCATCCTATTCTGCTACCCCAGATGATTGTSTTGGCTAAGTGCCGTCTTTTGTAGAGAATTGTGCCAGGATTTACTAATAGCAGTAGGGCATTCCCTGTTGGGTGCTGGGAATATAACAGCTTAGGCCTTGCACAAACACATCTAAAGCATCAGTGATGCTAACAGGAGTTTCATCACTGACTTGCCAAGTCCAGGATTTTCTCTGTGGCTCCAAAGAGAGATCTGACTTTGCCGTTGTTCTCTGTCTTYGTACTTAGCTTGTGCATGACACTTGAGTGCTCTTGATATCAAAATTTCTATAAAAGCTCTCTGGTTTCATATGTCTCAGTTTGTCTGCCTAATCAGGAGAAGGATTTTTAAACAATTCTTCAGTAGGCATAAGAAAAAAGTGTGCTTAACATAACAGCAAGTGTGAAATTATCAACCTTCTGCTGAAAGTTCACATGCCAAACACAGCTAATCCACCATATGTGTGACCTAAAAAATACAGACATATGGCTATTCTTCCCTCCCCCAGTTTCTCAGCCTTTTCATGGCTGCTGCAATTGTAAGTAGCCCAGTAACACTATATGCTTGATCAATGTATGGGATCYGTGATGGTATTTTGCAGTTGGGGTTTCTGCATTGCAAAGCATGCCTCAAAGTGAAATGAAAGGAATGCCACAAGCTTTTCAGCTATGACATGTCACCTTGGCAGTCATGTGCCTTTTGAAAATACAAAGGAGTGACAGTGTTTCAGGGAGGATGATGTGTAACAGCAAATACTCTGGTTTTGATTTTTCTTTAAGCAGTTTGTACATTCCTGATGAGCTTCCCATAAAAGGGACACATATCTTTCCCTGCCCTCTGACAGCATCTGCTGCATCCCCTGSAGTTACCTGGCTCCAGCATGGAGAGAATAAGACTCATGGTAAAGGGAAAATAATAAGATTACATACTTTTAGAAAAGGATCTAGTTCTTGGCAATAGCACAGGGAATATGTAGCTGTCATACCCTTGGGATTTGTTTTCTTGCCTTCAAAGACCAGTTACAAAAGATTAAGCTTTTACCCTCAAAGTCATTTGAGGCTTGATCCTGAAGAGATATCGCATAAGTGGCAGATTTTTTACTCCTTTTGAGGCAGGCTGGTACTCATCATGGGTCCAGTTTTATGATACATAACTCATGTCCCTTATWGTGTTGCTGTATGCTGTGGTATGTCACTCATTTAGGTTAAGATTAGAAAAACAAGCACAGTATGTCCCACTTTATAGCCCAAGTGTRAGCACGTGCTTCACAGCTCTGCTGTAGACAGAACACAGTTTGGCCAAAGTTAATATAATCAGYTCATTTGTATGCAGAGCTAAAATTACTAAAGAGCAGCTTCCAGATAAGGATTCATTTAGGGAACAGTGGCAACTGCCTAATTAGCTATAGGTATGGCTTTAATTGCAGWCTGTAGCCAATAAAGAATATATTTGGTCTACAGAAAGAAGCAAAGGAATAGAATATGTGCACGAGGCAGTTTAATGTTTAAAGTACTGTTTGCAAATACAAGCTATTAAAAAAGTGAATCATGCTGGAAAATGGTCCCAAGCCATGAAATATTAATTGATCATTAAGTCCTTGTAAGAGGCACTGATATATACTTTGTATCTAAATGTGTCCCCTTTTTAACTTCCATCTGCTTTGTGTACRCCAGTGAGGGGGAAAAGGCCACATTTCTTAGGGATAAGAATGTAACAATGTTTGCATCTTATGAAGGAAAGGGTGCCCATAGACTGAGCAATATTTCACCAATAAGGGATTTAGTTCTAACGGAATGAATATGTTGGTATTATGGTTTTTCAAATCAAGAGAAGAGAGAGAACCATGTCTTTTTTGGGAAAGTGGTAGGTTTAGAATATGGTGTTACTAATTTTATATCAAAGMTATAGCTAATCTTCTAGTATAAGGGAATATACATAAAATATAGATATGTAATTTAAGAGAGGACTTGAATCTTTGTTCACCTTGGGGCTGAGTCTGGAGAAATTTTTATCTTGCAGGCGGAGAGCTGGAGTGATGATGATTGCAAGGTCTGGGTTGGGGACAGTTCTTTAAGATGCAGAAGAATACAGGATAACACATGTACCTGTCCAGGGCAAGAGTGTCAACTGAAGGAGAGTATCTGAAGAATTTAGCAGCAGATAGAGGACTTGACAACTCTTCAGCAGTGTAATGATGATTCTTCACAGAATCCTAGAATGATTCAGGTTAAAAGGGACTTTAAAGATCACCTAGCTCCAACCTCCTGCCATGGACAGGAACACTTGTCACTCAGCCAGGTTGCTCAGAACTCCATCCATCCTGCCCTCAAACACTTCCAGARATGGGACATCCACAACTTCTCTGAGCAACCTGTTCCTGTGCTTCATCATCCTCACAGTGCAGGATTTCATCTATCTAATCTAAAGCTGTGCTTTCAGGTWGAAGCCATTACCCCTTTTCCTATCATTATATGCCCTTGCCAAAGGTTGGTCTCCAGCTTTCCTTTACTTTAGGTCCTGGAAGGTCTTCCTTAAAAGGAGCCTTTTCTTTTCCAGGCTGAACAGTCCCAATTCTCAGCACAACTTCRAAGGAGAGGTGCTCCAGCCCTCTGATAATCTTGGCTTTTATAACCTGTGGATTCTTTCCAACAGGGCTAAGACCTTATGTTACAAGCCTCAGATGGAGATGCAGTCCTCCAGGTGGGTCTCACTGGAGCAGAGCAGAGGGCCAGAATCACTTCCCTTTATTTGCTGGCCATGCTGCTTTTGCTGCAGCCCAGGATATGCTTGGCTTTCTGGACTGTGAGAACACATGGCCAGGTCACGCTGAGCTTCTCATCCACACCCAAGTCCTTCTCCCCAAGGCTGCTCTTAATCAATTCTCTATCCAGGCTGTATTTGTGTTTGGGATTGCCMAGACCCAGATGTGGGACCTTAGCCTTGGCCTTGTTGAACTTCATGATCACAGAGGTCCMCCTCCCAAGGTCCCTTTGGATGGCATCCCTTCCCTCCAGTGTRTTGACTGTACCACRCAGCTTGGTGTCATAAGCAAACTKGCTGAGGGAACACTAAGTCCCACTGTCCATGTTGCCAATAGAGGGGCTGAAGAGTGATGGTCCCAATATCAATCCCTGAGAAACACTTCCTCTTGCTGGTCTCCACTTGGACCACTTCACAGGAGAAAAAAAAATCTTCCAGCTGGAAATGTCACTATATCCTGTTGTTTAAGCATCCAGGTAAATGCAAGAGGAAGGAGTCAATTAGCCAATGCACATGGCTGTGGGTCTGTAATATGCAATACATGCATATGTGAGGAAAAMCAGCAGAGTACACATTGAAGTCTGCTAGATTTTGCTTTTCCTTATTGTTTTGTTTCTCTACTTGACAACTCTCTTCTGGGAAATATGAGTTTGATAGCAAACAGTCTGCTGTGAAAATATGCACAAAAGAGGCTGATATCTGCATTACTTAAGAATTTAAGGCGCTAAAGCAGCACTAAAGTACTACTCAAGAGTATGATAGATATACACTGTATTCCTGTATATTTTCCAAAACTGAAGTCTGATGGCCGTATGTTAAAATAAAGGAACATGGCTTTGCCTGGAAGGTAAACTTTTTTACTTGTAACAACAGATGCATGTAGTGCTCTCTGCCAGAGAGAAATGTGACAGTTAGGAAAAGGGCTGGAACTGGGGCTTGTTTGCCTGCTTAGAGAACTAGATTTCTCTCTAAATTTTTTCGTTTGTGATTTCTAATATTTCTGAATACAGACTAATATTTTCTGAAGTATTTTACTTCTAGTGGGACTTTTTGGCACTGTTGATCCTTCCATTGAAGAGAAAACCTTGACAAACTGTTCTAATGTAAATAATTGACCCAGAGAATTTGGAAATCCATAATCCAAAATTGTTAGTCTAATTTTCTAAAACACAGTATACTCACTATTTCAAAATAGTCTCTTGGGGTTGGGGAAGGAGAGGAGGAATATATGCTTTCATCTTCTAAATTTAAAATGTTTTAAATATTTCATTTTGCYAATTTCAGGTTTGTTCAGTTTCTCTCTCCCAGAATGTCTTGGTTGCTGCTTGTACCATGGTAGAAAAGGGAAKATCTGTAAGGACTGTTTTCCCCTTCTTTAAGCAGGGCATGCCTATGTATTATATTTAACATGCTGCATTGWATGCACCTGTCAGTGTCAAAAATGGTGCAGGGAATGGTGACAATAGCACTTTACCTTTTTTTTTTTTCTTTTGAACCAAGTGTGCTCATGGTACTCCTGTGTAGGTCTCATTTGTCTTCCATGGATAAATCAGCTGCTGTCTGTGTTCTCAGCTACACCAGTTCTACCCATGCATGACAAATTGAAACTTGTAAAACACATGGATTATTTTATTTCTTTGTTTATACTCGTTTATACTGATAGTCATAGGCAGTCCCTTTCATCACTACATTTATCAGTCCCAAGCAATCCTCTGAAATCACAGGGAATTCTGCACTGCTGTGAAGCCCACATTATCTATTCCATGTGGACAACACACAAGCAGCCATAAAGCATCTATTTTGTCACAAATTTAATCTACAGTAAAGGTGAAACCCAAGAGTTTCTACTCTCTCTCTCCCCACAACAGAGTCATTGCCCAGAGGCGCTGTGTGGAGTTGAGTGCTCTATTCACACTCAGTCCTGCTATAGCGCAAGACTTGGTTACAGTAAAACTGCTTGCTTTGGACCCCATGTGCACTTTGTGTTCATACACTGTGTTATGTGGAGCCTGYTTAGAGCTCCTGTCAAGTCCTGAGAGAAGCAGGGAAGGGTCCTGAGGAAGTTTACTGCATGCAAAAATTGAAGGTGAGATGTTTGAGGACTTAGTTATTGTCCAGTACTTTGTGTTGGAAGGACTGGTAGGACTTTCTTTCTCTGGAATTTGAAAAYGGCCTCTATCTCCTTTCCATGGTCAAGTAGGGATGGTTGTTAAATGTTTCTGACTGGTCCAGTAGCTGGGAGGGCTGATGTCACAGGTCAGAAATCTGGTGGAAGACAGCAGGGGAACTGAAAGACTGGACACAGAGAATTGGATCCTTTCTCCATAGACTTTCTGCTGTGTGAGAATTACTGATGTTCTRGTATTCTTACTGAGAGCAGATTTTTAGAACATGACTGAAACTGCCATCCCTTTAGTGGCACACAGAGAAGRAAGGATGATTTCTGCCATGAAATGCTGATAATTACAGGCAAAAAAAAATCAACACAGATCAGCTTTGCAAATTTTAATGCATCTACCCATAATTTAACTATTACTTAACTAAATTCTTCACCTGATAGAAGTCATATATCTTCAAGGATAAAAAGTTGAAATAACATTTTGAAATTTCCTCCTAGTTTGGACCCAATTAAATAAAGCATTATAGCTTGATTTTTGCCCTTTATGTCTTTTTTTAAGCTGAATGCTTACTTGTTTGTCAAAAGTTTGGGRTTTAGGGGTTTTTGTTTGTTTGGTTTGGTTTTYGCTTGRGGACAGGTCCCTAAAMTTGTAAAACTTTWCCTACTTTAWTTTTGCTTARAAAACACACRCARAAKAAAACCCYAAAACTTCCCTTATGTGAATGAATTAACTATAAGGAARYAGTTTCCGAGCTAGCTAATTGCATTCTGGCTCTGTAACTTTGCTTCTGAGACCCAGCTAGACACAATGCACACTCTTTGCTAATCAGGAGAGAGATCCTAATGAAGGACTAAGGAAATTACCCAGGTAGTTTGTGTACTGGCATCACAGCTGCTATCTAAAATAGTGCCTCAGTGTGTTTAATTGATGCATCTGTTACCTCTCAGAGAAGTAACATTAGCTGTAGGTCAAGTTTATCTACCTTGATGAAATTCCTATTCTCTTTTGAAGGGGAGTGCTTTTCTGCTCTCTGTGTTTAGGCACTTGTTCTGAAACGTGAAGGTGCACAGGAGTCCCTGGTGCAAATTAATCTTCTGTGGTCTTCTTTCAAGTGAAACTAACTCCCATGCTTGTCTCTTCTGTGCAGCTGTCAAGCCAGTTGGAGACTTATTGATCCTCGCCACAATAGAACAGTGACACTTGAGCAACAGCAAACTGCTTCTGAATGYTTTCTGATGTATTGCTGGCATTAATGCTATTCAGGTTAGCACTTGGGCCAGATATGTTGTTTTGTTTCATGTGCTGTTGCTCTGTTCTTTGTTTATTRTCTTCAGACATGGATATGCTTACAATCTAACTTAGACAGCAATGTAGAGACAGAGCTCCATTTTATAAAGCAGGCTGATGTGTGCTGCCATTGATTTTACAAACAGAGAAGCAAGTAAGCTGTACCACTGAGTTTGTTCCAGTGCTGAAAAAGGAGAGGAGGAATTGCTGGAATCTGTGTTATTCATGAAGCCAAGGCTGCTAAAGTGTATGGGTTGCAGAAGTCCTCTAGCTCGACTGGGCACGTGGGGGCAGGGCAAGTGTGGGTGTCTAAGCTTTGTTTTTGGAGGATATAAGTAATGGAAGCCATATGGCTGTGCTGATCTTCAGGCAGAAATAAATTGAARGAGARATTTGTAACAACTGAGACCTRTGAGCAACTTGTAGCAGTGCAGAGAAGCAGAACATTGCRGAGCTTGTTTCACACTCCCTGTTCAGAGATTATTTTATTGAACTGCACTGAAAGATGAATGAAAGATTCAGGAAGGCTTTGTGGCAAAGGGCAAAGTATGTATGGTAATAGCAGAATGCATATGACAGCAGGAACAGTGGGACWGTTGTCATACTTGATTGTTGTTGTCAATCCTTTCCAGAAAAAGAAGCTGCATAATATGTCAAACTACAGGAAAATAAAAAAAAAAAGAGAGAGAATGAAAATGCAATGCATAGAAATAGGACACAACTTGAAAACATTCCAGCTGSAGACAGACAAACTTTTTTCCAATATGTCCAATATTCTTAAGCTGTCATGGAGAATACTGTAGGTTCTCTGGAATTTCAATCCAAAATTTYGTGGAGTTTAGGTGTGATTGTTTGCTCAAAGGCATTTGGGGGGGATCTTGAGATCACAGACAAGTAGCGAGGTGTAGATAGTGCCTACTCTCAGGAACTTACGTGAGAGACTTGAAACTTTTTTTTAGAAAAGAAAGCATTGATAAAATTCTATTTGAAAAGCCATTTGCAAGGAGTGTGTCTCAGGGTAGCAGTCACAAACGGCAGGTGTTTGATGCAGCTATTTTTGCACAGCATGTGGTAAATGTACTGAGTAATAYTTTTAATAACTAATCTACTGTCCCTCCAGTACAAGAAATGTGTCTTTGTTTTATGTTGAGGGCTGGGAACAGTCTCAGAGATGTCATTTGGCAAAAAGGAGATAGGTGAGAGTCTCAGCATCTCCTCCAAAGACTACTCAGAAATGCTGTCTGCTGTCTCCCTCTCCACAACTGGTAGCCCCTATAAATAGCATCAGTWTGACAACAGCTTTTTTCAGGGGAAATGGTTACAGAGGAAAGAGTTAAGGAAGGGAAGGAGGGTGCAAGCCCTGCTGTGTGACAGCTGAGCACAGGTTAAAGGGTTTAYTGAAGACTTATCCTGGGGCCAAGGGGAGACGTGTTACAGGAGAGAAGGAGRCCAGGCATTGTAAAAGGGAACAGAAGAAGATAGATGCAAAGTCTTTGAAGGGTTCTGAAATGGGTGTTATAAAGAAATAAAAGTATGTTCTATCCCTCSTWTTTTTTGTTTGTTTGTTTTACATTTCTGTGTCTTTATCAATATATRACAAAAAGAAGAACAGCATGGGTATATTGTTCCTGGGTTGTGACAAAGCAGATTGCTTAATCTTCTAATGAAGTTGTAATACAGATTTGTTATTTCCCTTTCCATTATGCTGAGAAACTTGGAAATGTGCAAATCCTAGGGARTTTCTTGTGTCAAAGGAAAATTTCAGGTTTGCATTTTTCAGTCTATGTCAGTGGAGTGTGTATCCTGTACTGGTGTGTGACAGATTGTCAGAGAATAAGTACTTTGTTAAGTACTAGGTAATTTATTGTGACATTCATCTCTTTGCAGTGATTAGATTTTTGACAGATGTTTTTCCCCTTTTCAATTAACAACTGTGCAAGGAAAAAGCCTCATCTAGGCAGGTTATTTATCTGAGCTACCTTAGACTCAGTTTTCACCCTTGGATGCAAGAATACAACATTACACTGAAACTGAGCTCTACCTCAGAGTCAGGGAAGCAAATATCCTTCTTTCTAAAGCTAAGGCAACCCTCCTCTGCTGCCTGCCTGAATATTTTCTACTGCTTCCTTTACCCAAGGCTCTGACCCTGGCACCACTCTCCTGAGCAGCATTGCCCACAAAATGATGCRGTCTTCCTACAACGTTGTCTGATGGAGTATTCTAGTCCTGCTTCAAAACTAAAGCTTCTTAGATGTTGCTTTAATCAATTTTAAGAATWAAGGGTTTTTCAAATGTGTTTTCTGCATTTCCATATAATTCTATGATTTAGAGATAGAAATAAAAAATTTTGAAATAGCCATTTTGTGGAATGTTCAAATCTAAACTATATATTTGAGCAAATTAACTAATCTAAGCACTGGAGTTTATGGAAGCCCATAAACCTTCATTCTCTTGGAAAATGAAGTTGTKTAAGCTAACAAACCTTTGGGCTGAAATATGTATGTCCAGAAAAAATGGCTGAGAGACCAGAAAGGTTTGAATGTGCTGAAGTACAATTTGGTAGAGAAGAAGACTGGCCTGGCTGAGCTGGGAATTAAGGGAAAAAACCAGGATGTATTATCTTTGGAAAAAGGGGCAGGCAACTCAGGAAGTGTACAACGATGTTGTTAGATCATGTAGAAAGAAAATAAGAAAGATGAATGCTCAGTTAGAACTTAATCTGGCCACAGCTAAGAAAGACTATTTTTAATAGGATTTATAAATACATTCATAACAAAAGGAGGGCCAAGGAAAACCCCCATTCTTTATTGGATGTGGAGCCAGGGAATAYAGTCACCAAAGATGAGAAGGCTGAGGTACTTAACACCTTCTTTGCCTCAGCTGTAAGCCCTGTTATCCTCATGAACAGATGGACAGGCACAGGAAGAGGAAAGGACCCCCTGCAATCCAGGAGGGAGCAGTTAGGGACCTGCTGAGCCACTGATGTTCACAAGTCCATAGGAGCAGATGGGATCCATCCCTGGGTGATGAGGGATGGTGGAAGGACTCTCCGAGCTGCTCTCCATGATTTGCCATCAGTCCTGGCTCACTGGAGCTATCCCAGATGACTGGAGGCTGGCCAATGTGACACCCATCCAGCAGAAAGGCCAGGAGGAGAATCCAGGAAAGTACAGGCCTGTCAGCCTGACCTTGGTGCCCAGCAAAGTCATGGAACAGATCACCCTGAGTGTGATCACACAGCATGTACAGGACAACCAAGGGATGAGATCCAGGCAGCACAGGTTCAGGAAAGGCTGGTCCTGCCTGATCAATTTGATCTCCTTTTATGAGCAGGTGACCCACCTGGTGGATGAGGGAAAGGCTGTGGATGTGTCCAGCTGGACTTCACAAAGCCTTTGACACCATTTCCCACAGCACCCTCCTGGAAAAGCTGGCAGCCCACAGCTTGGACAGGTGGGGTCTTCACTGGGTTAGGAACTGGCTGGATGGCTGAAGGGTGGGGAATGATTCTTCCTCCAGGTGGAGCCAGTCACTGGTGGTGTCCCCCAGGGATCAGTGTTGGATGCAGTCCTGCTCAGTATCTTTATTGAATGGAGGTTGTAGCGAGGTGGGGGTCAGCATCAGCCTCTTCTCCTATGCACCAAGTGACAGGAAGAAAAGGAATGGCCTCAAGCTGTGCCAGGGGAGGTTCAGGATGGACATTAGGAGGAGTTTCTTCTTAGAAAAGGTGATTAAAGTCTGGAATGGGCTGCCCAGGGAGGTGGTGGTGTCACCATCCCTAGCAGTGTTTAAGGAAAGACTGGATGTGCCATGGTTTAGYTGACACGGTGGTGTTYGGTCAAAGGTTGGACTTGATTATTGCAGAGATCTTTTCTAACCTAATTGATTCAGTGAATCTGTGAATGAAAATAAGAGATTTTCTTAAAATTGAGTTTGTCAGTTAAGTCTTGTGTCACCCATGTTGGTAATGAAGTGGAAAAGAGAAAATCTGAATATGTGGGACTGTAATGCATGTGAGATGAACATCCCTTTGGGACAGCTGTCTGCTGAACTCCCAATTCATCTGTGCTACTGAGGCTGCACCCACCAGGACGTACTCACAAGGACAGGGCRTTGCAGCTGTGGCCTGGCTGGGCCAGAGGGGAGCTTGTGTCTGCTTTTGATGTCCTGTTGTTGACAGGCAGCCAGCCCAGCATGGTCCTCCACCCCTTCCAGGACTGTAGGGGTCAGATCATGGATGGTGGAGGCCCTGCCTGGTGATATGTGAAGCAGAAAGAGCTATGCTGAAGGAGCAGGAGATGGGAGGCTGTCTGTCTCCCACAGCCTGAATAAAGAATTCCCTTTACACTCCTTAAAATTCAAAGAATGTTTTCACTCTGCTAGGAAGGATCCTGCAGGCACCAAGCACAGGGAAGGTGCTTAACAAGTAATAAAGAACAGCAATAACAACTGATTAGGTCTGGGCAGGTAAGAAGAAGGGGAATACTTTGTGAGTATTTAAAATTTTAAAATGTATTGCAAGCAGGTCCCTCCATGCACCGTTGTTAATTACCTAGACAACAGAAGCTGTGCAATCACCTTCAATCACAGGCTTCTATTTAATAAGCTTATTGTAATGTATTGCAATTAACACTCTCCTAACAGTTTGTGCAATTTTTCAGCTTTTTCTCCCAGAGTAGCATTGTAAATCAAACTATAAAATCCACTGGTAAATCTACATTCCCCTGTTAAAGTCAGTGGAAGAAAATACCCAATGGCAGAGCTGAAAGTGGCACTCTCTGGATAATGGGATGAGGTTGCCAGGCAGTGCTGGGCAGCTGTAGCTGTGCCCCCAGTGTGTGTGGGTCCCTCAATTAATTGTGAAAACTCCAGGGGAGATCTCAAAAATCCCCCTGGAGTTTGTGCACATTTGTGCAAAATATTTAAAATACTTTCAGTGCCAGAAGCAGAATCATATTTGTCTCTCATCCATAGGTAAATCAGGCAAAATTCCTTCTCTGTKGTACCAGCTCCATTCAGAGCAACAGTCAATTGGAAGTTGATCCAACTGACATCAGAAAAATGACAGCAAACTTTATCCTAAAAAAACTCCCTCTAAGTTTAGTTTGCCTACGTATGGATATGGCTGAATTTGTTTCTTAGRTGTATCTGCAACATCTGGATATATGTGTATGCACTTGTGAAATTCTGCTGGCAGACAGCTCTGGTGTGTGTGCTGTTAACAGTCACAAAAATAAAGTAATGAGAGGGAACACTTGAGAGCAATTCTGCAAGGATGATACTGCCCAGGAAACAATTCTTTACAGGCAGGATAGTACTGTTTAGGATATTATTCCTTGGCTATTTATGATCATACTGATACTTTTCTATTCCAGGTTAGATTTAGGCARTGCACTAGAATGCTGAAATAAAAGAAACACAGCAGTATTTTGACAGACACACCCCCAACAATAAGCATTAAATTCTGAGAGATGTTTCTCTTTTCCTCATAAGTTGTTTAGACTATTTACAGGCTTTGCAAAATATTTATGGAGKTGAAATATCTGCAACAGAATTATCAGTGATCAGATGGGACATTTAACCATTTMAAAGATGTTTATCTGTGGTATCTGAAGATAACATGCTGTGTAGAATTGGACAATATAAATGCCCTGTGTAATGTTTATATCTGTAAGACTCTTCAAGACTGAGCAGAGGAAGAGAGTAAATTCTAAAAATRTAAAGCACAGGCAAATAGAGGCAATTATCTCAAGTTGCCTATTCTGTCTTTTTGTAATGTTTTTTCTAAGMACAGTGTTRAGTGCAGCCAGCTCTCACAACAGGTGGACACTTGCCAGCCCCTTCTGGACACCCACTGAGGAAAAAAATTCTTCTTTCAGGAAAAATTTAAAACTTCAAAATTAAAATATTTGCTTTGTTTGTTTTTAACACCTGTCTTCATCTCTAAGTAACCATGCTTTCAAAACGAACTCTGTTGGTGAGTTTTTTTTTGTTTGCTTGTAAGTTGTTAGCCTCTCCACTGTGTAAGTCCTCAATCACCTTTGTTTAAACAGTTCCTTTTCCACTTCAGGGATTGACAGGAGGTAGGTTCTTTAAGTTTTTAGAGAGAACTGACTCTTCTCCATTTGGATGTAGTTTTCATCCCATTCCCTTTCCTCTTTTTATTTTAATTTTTTTTAACAATAGTATTCTTTCTTTCTCCATTTGTGCATTGGTGAGAAACAGGCAGAGAAGAGTTTTTCAGCCCTCTAGGGAGTGGTGCAATATCAGCCTGAATGTGGGATGCTCAGAGAGACTTACTCTGAGCCAGGTCCTGCTCCCTGCTTGGAATTGTTGCAGCAAGCAGCATTTTGATGCAAGCAGCCATGGTATGTGCAAGGCTGTTGTTGTTGAATCTGAAATGCAAGAGCTTCTTTCTGTAAAGCCRAGTTTTTACACATCTCTGACATGTTTTGATTTTTCTGGGTTATGGGACACCCACTGCCTCATTACCAAGTTCTCAGCCAGTGGCAGTGATTCTGTGCTGCTGTTATAGGTGTGTTGTCACTTTGATTAGTGGACTTAAGGGGCTCAGCTGCATTCCACTTCCTCTAATGTATATTCCTATCACAAATGTTATCTCAAGTCTGCAGCATAAGTCAGGAACATTTTTAACTGCAGAGACCCAGGGATATGAGAACAAGGCAAAGTGCCACTAGAACTGCAAGACTTAGTGAACMGTTATCTTAAAGTTCAGAAAATGCTACTAGCTGTCCATTGAAACCAAGCCCAGGTGAGAGAGAAAAATAAGTATTGTACAGATTAATTTTCAGTTTTCACCCAAACTAGATCTGTTTAGCCATAATGCCATCTATTGTGGAAATTAAAGGCAAAAAATAAGTTAATTGTGGTAACTACAACAAATGTTTACTACATGTAGCTGTGAATGAACCGCGAATTTAGATTTCCTTGACGTGAGGAAAAATTTTGTTTCAAAATATTAGGGGTTTGCTTTTTTTGGTTTTGTGTTTTAATTAAGCTTCTGTGAGAAAATAAAAAAATAAGAAATAACACTTGGGGGAACAATATTCAGAGAAAAGATTGCCATAAATATTAACATTCAAAACAACAAATTCCATCCAGAGAAATATCTTCTCTAAGTCAGAATTGTGTGGCTTGTGTACTTTTGGCATTTTTTCTGGGCTTGTAGCATGTTATTTGATCACTGAGCTTTTTTCTTGTGGCCTTGATCATGCATGTGATTTTTCCTGAGTAATTATCACTTAATAAGTGATTATTTCATTTTCTTGTTTTGCTTAAAAGAAAAAGGCAACAAACAATTTTTTCAAATCATTAACAGGAAATAYAAGGCAAGTTATACATAAATTAGGAAGCCTTATTTCTGCTTCATGAGACTGGTTTAAAATTTSATTGTAATATGTAAGCTCCCCAACAGAATCCCCAGAGGAGTTTCCACAACTTCATTCAGTGATATTTGTTTAGAGRCTTCAAGGGAAACTTTAATTAAAGGAGGTTATCAAAGCTTAGAAGGTATCACTTCCAAAGCATCTATGCAGATGTGACAACTACAGTCAGCCTTCACATCTGCACAATAAAACTCTTCCCCAATCCCTTTTATCTTTCTTTTTTTTTTTTTTTTTTGGGGGGGTGTTTTGTTTTTTGTTTTTTTTTTAAGCAGAAACCGCAAATATCTTTTTTTTCAGGTGTACAAAACTAGAGATGATTCAAACACATGATTTGGGAAGGAGAGGGATTACTAGCACTTATTATTACTTTATCCAAGGCCATTGATTAGTCCTGTTTCCGTTGCACGTATTGGGTTTTTTTGCTGTAGAGTTACACAGTACATTTTCTCTTACATATATACTTTCTCTCTAATTTCTCTCTAATTTATACAGATAAGTCATACATAGGATGATACAACTTCATAGAAATGTTTAGCCTAAAACATCTTTTAGGGAGTCATGAGAATTCTGAGATTTCAATGACAAATCTTTCAAGTTCTTTCATCTTCCAGTTTCTGACTTAGTTGAGAAACAGTGGCCTTGAAGTACAGACTGTGTGTCTGTATCCAAGAACAGTAACAACTGATATGTGCTGAAGTTGGTGTCCTAAGATGGAGAGGAAAACTCACAATTCCTGAATGCTAGGGTTGGGAGTACAGGGATTTGATTATAGACAATATCTAACAGATAACTGTTCAATTTATGTATATGCAAAGTCCCTAGGATCCTGATGCTGATGCACACTAATATAGAATGCTTTGCTGCTTTAACAGAAGAATAAAATCTGGCCTTATGTAGGTTTTTAGGACATCTCTCTTGATACAAAGCAGATATTTGGATTTCTGAAAAATGCTGAAATAATTGTGATTGTGCATTCTTSCTGAAACCAAAATAAATGGACAAAGACGTTTTGCAGAGTCCTRTCTGGGATTTGTATGGTAATGTGTGCAGTACCACTATGGTTTTTTTTGCAGTGCAGAAATGTCCTTGAAGCCGTGTGAAGGAAACATGCCTACACTAACTCTTCCCATATTGTTCTTCACAAGCTCATTTGCAGCTGAAAAGATAAAACGATATTGAGAATGCCTGGAGCAATGATGCTTGTGTGGCCTGTGGGATGYCATGATTCTTTACAGGTAACACTGCTGAAAAGATCTTGCACAGGTAATTCTAAGTGAAAGGGTGCTTTGATACTGGAATCACTTTGGAAATTGCTTTGAAGTTAAACCTCTGAGTAGCTGCACAAAGAGGTGGTACTTGAGAACAAGCTCTGTATCATCAGGAGGAAGCAAGRTCTGGCATCTGAAGGCTGAGGAAACTTTAGATGGGGAATGCAGCATAATTTCTCAATAGTAAGGGTGAAGTCAAGTAGAACACAGAAGTCTGTAGGTGAATGGGCACTTCTAGATTCTTGGCGCTTCTTTAGGTCAATGTCAGATGGCTTTGGGAAAGAAAATTTTGGTTCAATCATATCTTTTTTATTGAAAAAGAACTCTTGTTAAGAGTATTAAGGTTGAACAGAAGAATTAAGAAGTAATTTTATCAGATGTTATATTAAGAAAGGGTGACTATATAATTTCAGTGATACAATGAATTTTTAGTTTCATCAAAAGGTATTGTAGGGGGCTTTTTGTTTTGCTTTACAGTTCAATGTTAGTTTTCCATACTGTTTTGTAATGTGTACATTAATGTATTTCATTCTTGAGAGTTGGAGGCACATCTTTTTCACACAATGTCATTGGTCCTGTTAATATCTTCACTTATTGGATCCYAGGCTCCTGTTTTATGAAGGTTTTGACAGAGATTTTAGGTTTTCACTCAACCCTAAAGATTCTGCTACSAATACCAGAAGACAAATGTTCTTGACGTAGAACAGGGGAAAATGTCAATGAATTATTTTTCTTCTGTAACTGCTCAGAATAGAACACCATTCATGAAAAAAAGTTTTTCTTTATTATTCTTTCTAAGGCTAAGGTATTCAGTCCAGATAGGGAAACTTCCTATATATTTTGAATATAATTGGCAATAACAGATGTTTTAATTTTATGGAGTTTATTAAAAGTCCAGCTGTTGAGCCAAGAGCACAAACTGAAGGTAGTGCAGTAGGCAGAAAAGCTAAAAGTCCTAGTCTCTCCATTACAACAAATATCCTCTTACTTTTCTGTCCTTTTGGGAAAGAAATGGGCTAAATCTGCTCTCTTGGCTAAAGGGAGGTTCTTCTGGTTCTGAGAATCATGGGTTTTCTTCCCTTATTTAATTTCTGTGAACTACCCACTTTGGAACTTGGATGACAAGAAGGGGTTCAGGGTAAGATAATTTCTGTAAGCTTGTTTAATGCYTCTAAAGTCTTGCATGTGTTCTTAAAGTATCTATTTGACTACAATCTAAAAGGGACCAAAATTGTTGTGATTCTGTGTGGGCACTCATGCATTCCAAGAGATTCTTTGTATGTAGTACCAAATATTTGATTATATTAAAAAATTAAATAGATCATCAAAAGAAAACAAAGCATGCTTTTGTACACATGAAATAATGCTATAATTTATGTCAAGCCTTATACTGAAAATATACATTATAGCATCAATTAAGCTTCATTTTAGATTTACTATGGCCAGAAACTTGTTCTATAATCTATGTGTTCAGTCAAACATGATGAAGGAACTCCTGAAAACATAGGAGGTGCAGAACTTAAGTTACATKTTCAGGAATTAGCCAAATATGCCTGGGGACCATGGAAAAAAATGTGAAGAGAAATAGGAATTTCATATATAAACCGAACATTGAGTCTGTGTTTCCTGAAGGTATGCATCTTGAATGCTACTGAAAATCCCTACTGTCATTATATAATGAGGTTGTCAACAGGTTTGGGGTTTTTTGTTGCACTTGAGATTTCATCCTGCATGGAATTAATTGTAGGTAATAATGAAAGACAAGGGTTTGAGTTTTTAGGTGTGCCAGAGCAGACTGGCTCATGTCTGGGCTTGCTACAGTAAATTCAGCTTAAATTTGGGGGAAAGGAGATGCAGGTGCTCATAGGGAAACTGAGAGAAGCAGTTACAGATACAAAGAGAGATGAGTTAGCTGCAGTATTGAAGAGCCTAGTGATTAAAGAGTCTTCACTCTGGTGATGAGGGATTTCTGTTAGAGCTCTCACTGAACATCCACGTTGACCTGATTGCATACATAGCCTTGCACAAGATCTTGTAGCTGAAAGGGCTCTTTTCCCTGGCTCTGAAATGGGAAAAAGGGGAAGTTCAGATACTGAAGTTTTAGAAAAGAGACAAGGAAATGTAAAATAGGTGTGTGTTTTTGTGGATGAACTGAAATATCTGAGATCAATAAAAGTAATCCATATCTTTATTTTATTATCTGTTAAAAGAAAATGGTGAGAATTTTGGTTTTATTGCCTGATAATTGGGTCATGTTTTATGGAAGATGTGAACCTCTTCAAAAGTCACATTTTCATTTAAGGCAGTGGAATTTAGAGAGGAGGAAAGCGCCATCTTTAGAGTAGAAGTCCTCTTTGTGTTCATGGSRGTTTTATTTTGGTTTGGGGGGTCTTTTTATCTCTTCAAAATAACATGTCCAATACTGTAAAACTTTATGCCTTACAGCCAATTTCAGGAACTTGTTTAGTTTTATATCTAGCAGGCTATCTGTAGGCATCACAAAGACAAGGTTCCTGTGAAAAACGGAAAATGAAGACATTTATCTTCACCTGTCAAGTTTGCTTTTTTCTTTTTTTCAGAGAGAAGTGCTTTTTAAAAATTGCATRTGTGTCTAGAAGACAGCCTAAAGTCCACTTAAGCAGCATGGAATTAATCTTGATTCCTTTGTTTTCATAAAGATATTTATTGCTCTACATTGAACACAGCTATAAATATCAAACARCGTGAACAAAATATTTTTGCAGGGGAAAACTCATTTGCATTTTTTGTAATAATTTCTTTCAGATACTAGTTAATCTGCTTTAAGTGCAAGTATGCTTTTACACCATCCATACRCTAATGAATTATTTATTAATCCGTTTGTTTTAAATGTATTATAGTAATTTTTTTAATTGCCATCTTTTAAAAAATATGTAAATCCCCCCCCCCCCAGCAGTTAACAGCAGAAACAATGACTGTGGTATCTCAAATTCCTCTCTCAGTCCCAAAGCATCCTTATCCTTGGACTACAACATATCTTTCTAGAGAACATGTGGGTTGGAACCAAGGCAGGCTCACTGGCCCTGCAGTTCTGGAATGGGCCAGAGACTCCCAGCTGTCAGAGGGCTTCTTTGAGTAGTGCCCCTTCATGTAAGTCTGGGGTCAGAAGAGATCTGGAAGCTCAAGGAGGAAAATAAATAAAATCATATTTAGCAGAAGTTCCATTAAGGATTTYTGCTTTCCTAGGGATATTGAATGTCACCTGCTCCCTGCTATGGTCAATTTAAAGTATTTGAGCCATGATCTCTTAAACTTAAGTAAAAACTGGCTTACAGTAGYGAAAAGATCAGACTAAGCCTCTTCAGGTGGACCTGCAAGACATTTGTGTAATGAAGTTTTACCAAGCCAGCAAAATTAGAAGCTTATCCTTCCCAGAATGGGACTTTTACACTTCTTAGGAGCTTTGGATGTGACAGAGAAAAATAGGATTTTGTTTGGGTCTGGTCAATTCTAAATTTATGCTAGAATGGGCATGACTGAAAAGTGGGACAACAGACTTTAAAGAAAAATCTGCAGGCTCTGATGCCCTCAATTTTTGCAAGAGGTTTACAAAGTGAGAGGTTTAAAAAAGAAGCTTATCTTAACTTGTTTATTCATCAGATGAATTCAAATTTGTGTTTGTCTGCCACTCTTCCCTGCCCCACTCTTTCCACAATTGTCGTGAAAGGATGATTAGCAATATATTGACCTAAAAACGTATTTGCAAAATGTTTCAATTAAAATCAGCTACTCTGCTTTACACTAGTATTTTTTGTCTATGTTGTGGGATTTTGGGGTTGTGTAGTGGATTTTGGTTTCTTTGTGTTTTGGTTGTTTTGCATTTTGTTGTTGTAGAGGGGCTATTGGTTGGAAGGGGTAGAGCTCTTTTCAATATAAAGTCAGGTTGAGATGCTTGTCTTTTAAAAGCAATAGTTGACAACATCTCTGACAGGGTCAGTTGAAAATATGTAAATATGAGGAGGCAGCTCTACTGAAATGAATGAACAAGTTCTTCCAACTGAAGATTTGCTCTAGTATTCTGTTTTTAAAATTCTRTAAGCCTGCATGAAAATATGCTTATTTTTACAACCCAAAATAAACCTTTTTGCTGATGCCCTGCAGGCTCATAAACAGCTTAAAAGCAATTCTGAGAGCTGATGTTATTAGCAACTGGAACTCTGTTTTGATTGACTGGGAGTATTAAACCAAGAGCTCTCCACTGAACCTTGCAGCATTACATCAGTAACTCTGAGTAAAAATGAGATCATGCCGTCATCCTGCAATCTGAGCTTTGTRTTGTACCCACTGCACACACACTCTCTGGTATGGTTAGAATTGTCATCCTGTTGCTTTTATTGAAAGTGATTTCACTAAAAGGTTTAATATACAGTAATGGTGCAGACTGTTTTCCATTGCCTTGTGGRTTTGGGTTTTTTATTTGCTACGTGAACTGTGCAATGAGAAGATAAGACTATAATGTAGTGAACAGGGAGCAAAGAGYGAGCTTCTGATTTTATTTGCTTTCTTTTAGAAAGATCTAACAGTCCCCCTGATCCCTTCTTAGCATTCAGATTTCTTAGGGGGAGAGTAGGATGATTCAATAATCATGGCACAACAGGCTGACTTAAAGTCAAGGTTCATTTCTTACTTCWGCCATCAGTGTAATTTTGAGATTCTTAATCCTTATGCTCTCACTTCCCTTGTGTATACAGTGTGCATAGCAAGAGTTTCTTGGCTAAGGTTATTTTAGGGTAAATTGATTTATTTCTGTAGTGTTTTGTTTTGTTTTGTTTGCAGCATTTTGGTTCACAGGTGAAACAGTAACAGGAATTCAAAGGAGAAAAGTGTGTAACAGACTATGAAGGGTAAAAAGGTGTCAAACCATCATGTAGTTGTCACCTGCAAAAAAACAATACCCTTTGCATTGTTTTTCTCTTTCACATATGCTCAACATCTACCTTTCCTGTGCCCAGTGCCTTCATTGCTGGWGCTTTTCTGTTGTAATGCCCGTCAAGAAAGCGTGAGGTATTTGCCATAGCACATTGAGCTGACACTATGCCTTCGTTCCTCTGGCAGGGTGATGTGCCTAAATCTCCCACAGGTACAGCTGCTCTCAGATTTGGGGTATTTCACACCACAGCAGCTCTGAGAAGACAGTAAAGAAGCGTAAATGGAGCATTAAGAAAGTCCTGGCAGGGTTACGTTTTGCCTTTATTTCTACCTGTTCGGAGGAGAGAGCTGTCATGACTAAGTGGGTCATGTATACAATGGCAGGATTTTAGGACAGAAATCATTAAGATTTACGTTGAGAAGACTTGTAGAGGAGAGATGGAGCTAACATACAGAGATTTTTATCTGGTGTTAATTTTGACTGTTTCAGTAGTTAGGAGTGTTTGTGATCCTCTAAGAAAGTCAGTTTTAACACAATCAGCAAACTTGATGAGTGATTATAATGTTGAAAAACCACTTATTTAGCTCACAAATAGCAAGGATCAGTGGAAACTGTGTTTGCAATGTAGACAAAGTTTGACAAGCAGACCACCTATCTTTATTTGTAGCATGTGGTAATTTTTCCTGTGAACCTTCCTTTCAAGTAGAGTTTGGACCTTGAGGCTTTGTGTTATGGCTTGGGGGTAATTTTGACAAAATGTATACTTTTTGATTTGCAAAAGGAAACTTTGTTTTCATACTCCTTGTAGTTTTCAAACCGAAGAGTTGCTGAGCCATAAGATACATGCTCAGCCATCATAGACCTTGGGGAGGATTAGGTAGAGATTCAAAGGCTCTGGATGAGTCAAAGGATGTGACTGGAAAATGCTGATTTGGGAAGCAGCCTTCTCTAACACCTCAGGAGTGGTGTAAGCAGAGGAACCTCAGAGCCAACAGATGCTTGTATCTAAGAGCTGGTTTGATTTTTAGTCACTGGACTAAGGGATCACCAGAATTTGGGCAGACAGCAGGAAAACAGACTGTTTGAATTCTATCCCATTTGCACTTTCCATGGGACTTCAGTGGCAGCATCTGAGAGAGACCTGTAGGAATGTGTCACTTTGCATGAATCCATTGCTTCTTTCTTTTTAAACTACAAAGCAGTATTAAAAGATTTTTTCCACAAAGTATTGGGTTTTTTACATTGCTTCTCAGTATGTCTATCCCCCAAGTTAAATGCAGGGGACACCGCAAGTTCAGCTTACCAAAAAAAACCAAATTTTTTTTGATGCTGCTCAAGGCTTTTAAGTGTTCTAGTAGTTTTTCATTCCAAACATATGTTTTGGATTGTTGGTAAATGTGAGTTTGGCATTGTAGAATATGGGGTATGACTCAGCCTCTTCAAAGTAATAGYATTTAAATTTGTCTGTTGTCTGATTGATCTTTTTTTTCTAAATTCATATCAAGGGAAAATACCAAAACCCATATACTGTAGTTCTTAATTCTCTTCCATACAAGTATTCTGTGTTGTCCTGGGTGTCTTAATTTTCATGCTCCCATCTGTAATCTTACTGGGCTTTTTTCCCCCCCCACCAGATTAAAGAACAATATCTTGCTGTTTTTGTTTAAATTGTCAAGGATAAGACTCAGAGTTCCAAAACCAGTGAGTGTTCTTTTATTTTGTGCCAAAAGCTGCCCAAAATAACTTCTCCTGGATGCCTTCATTGGTAATGGTCTTTGTACCAAGTGTGATGCTAAGAGAATAGAAACTGAAACCAGGTGAGTTGTTGTGCTTTTTAAAATAAGTTTGTCACACTGCATCAAAAAGATTTTTCACCAGATTTAGGTCCTAGTGCTTGATTCTGACTATATCTTCCTGTACCTCAACAATTTCAATAAATTCAATATTGGATTGCATCTGCTGTACAACAATAAAACATAATGTACAGATTGATTTTTTTTTTTGTCCCCAAAGAGCTGTACTGCTTTCAAACACTATATTTGGGAGTCCTCCATTATAACCTTTTTAGTTCAATTTATTCTGTTGCTGGTACACTATATTTTTTTCTGCTTTTGCATAGTGTCTATCGCTGTTTTTTAATACAGTAGAAGGAACCACACTATTTCTACRTTAATGTTCATCAGGGATCATTTCTTAAGATGAAATTCGTGGAGGGACTTTGCTAGTGAATTGTATTTGAGGCTTGGGTAATTCCTCTGGTGGTGAACAAATGGCTTGTACTTAACAAATSATACTGCTGGAGAAGTTGTAATAGTTACTGTCTTAACTGCCCACAGTGACTTTTTTTCTGGAGGCTGTCAGAGGCAGTTCAGTGGTCCTTACATCCAGTTCCTAGGCCCTGCAATCACCCTGAGTCTGAGAGAAGTACCCTGCTGCTTTCAGTGTACATGGACACAACATGATGGCTGGKGGCTGTCCTCTGAGATAGCTCTTCTCTGAGGAAAAGAGGTTAGTGACCTCTTCTCCTTGGTTGGTTAGGAGTGCTACAAGACATTGGYCAGCACTGTTCAGGGCTTATTATGTTACTAACACAGTTCAGCTATTTTGTTCTTATAGCTCTTAAGTGGAAGCACTTGCCACCACTGAGCAGTGTGCAGGGTTGCTGTCCCACCCTGGCTGGTCTGCATTGCTGCCTGTGGGCCATTCCCTGTGCTCTAGGGTGGAGGTTTTTTGATTGCATAAGAGCTCAAAGTAACCTCTAGGAAAACTTTAGAGTTCTGCTGTGGCCATGCTTCTCTCTTGCATTGTTCAAAGGAAAAAAAAAAAAACCACTTCAGACTATTCCTGCAGTGAATGGGAGTAGAAAGCACTCCTGAGGAGATGCAGGTCTTCACCAGTTCCAGGAGGAATTGAAATTCATGCATAAAACCAGAGATAACTTTTAGGTGTTGTTAACACTAAGGAAAATTCATCAGCATTAYGGATTTGGTGATCCTCTTTGGCATAAGCAAAGAAAATGGACATACAAGGAGGGGTGAAGTTGTTGGGGTTCTTTTTATTTCCACAGAAGCAGGCCACCACTTTTTTTTAAAGCCACTTCCAAAATATTCTCCAATCAAACTTTTGTTCTATTGTTTTCTGTTTGAACAAAGAAGAAATCTGTCCTGTAACATTACCATTTTTATTCTTAGTAGTTCTGATTAATTTGTTTTCATTTTTCAGACAGTAATATAAAAGTTTTTGCGTAAGAGAGGGATTTTTTTTTTTCTTACTTGCATGCAGCCACTCTCTCAATAAAGCAGATATTTCCAACTGACACCTATACCTACTATCCCAATGGAAATAGGAATATCATCTAAAGCTTTTATTTTGAGGTTTCTTACTCAAAAGTTTGTTTCTCCTAAAGAGGAGTGTCTAATCAATGGTCACTCACTGACATGCTGGTTTTGATTAGCATATTTTATCCATTCATCCTGGATAAGATACTTGTTTGGTTAGTGTCAATTCAGGAATCCAATATTTTTAATTTTTTTTATTAATAAATGCATATCCCAGTAACATGGCACATCAGAGCTATTTGTGTTCCTTGTGTACAGCTTCAGCTATTTGTCAAGTTGATCCCTTTGTCATTAAGTGGASTAGGAATTTTGGATGTGGAGTCAGTCTGCATATACTCCCTTACCCAAAAATAAGCAGCAGAAGCACTTGCAGTGTTCCTGGCAAATGCCCGCTATCTACTCGTGCAAAATAAACATATCATTTCCATRAACACTCTAGGTATGCAGCTTCTACCCTGTTTGGGATGCATGGCATTTTAATATGAAGAAAAGAGGCATAAATCAATCTGCACTTTTAAGAGCATGCCTCTCTTCCTCACAGATACTTTTTGGGTGTGCTGAGTTTGACATGCAACAGGTTATATATACCACGGTCTAGATAGGAATGTTTCACACCAGAACATGGCACTAGACCAAAACTAATATATCTGAAAGGCAACCAGGAGACTTGTTAGCATTAGACTGAAGGGATGGTCWGCTCTGAGAGGAGAGGAGGGAGAATTCCTGGGTTGCATTTACAAACAGCAGAAGTCAACTATTTGTGTCAACATTTCAAACCTTGTTCTGYTTTAAAGGAGTGAACTAGAGCAAAACGATGGCTCTTGGAAACTGATATGAGAATCATCAACAGAACAGTAGCTATTGTAAAGTKCACAGCTATAATTAACTTCAAAGGCAATGAATTCTATGCATCAGTTGGCAGCAGGACAGGAACTTTGCCTTTTCGAATAAAATAGTACAGAGGTGGGCTTGCTAGTAACATTTCTAATGTGGTTAGAGCCCCTTCCATTTCTCTGTGTTCCATAACCCTTTCTTATCTTTATATACTACTTTAATTGTCATTTAGCACATCTTGGGAAGCATTATTTTTCATWAAACTGCTACACATAGTTTGTTTTCCCCTTGCTCTTTGTATTTTATAGCCTCAGCACCAAGAAATTTTGCCACTTGCCTTTCATCAGTTGACTGTGACTTTATTATGTTAGTGTAATCAGGCATGAGACAACTGGTAATTACCAGTAACCCCCTTCTTCTATTCTGAGATGTTTCTATCTCAAGTACTCACTGCTCTGTCTTGTAGGTTTTCCAAAAGTGTATGTGCATACATATGTACACATTTTGTTACAGCATAATATAAAATATGGTCACCCATATTTTAAATTTATATAGAGCAAGTTGTATTTGAAAAGGATCTATGAAAGATTTTTTTTTTGCTTATTGTTGCTTTAGTCAGTTTGGTTATTTTTTCTGTCTAGTGAAATCTATAGATAACTTTCTTTTTTACTCAAAAGCTTGGGATTAGCTGAGGTTGCAGTTACAACTTTTTAGTTTCTCTCATACTTTTTCTAGTGATACATTCAAGAGGAAATTTGTATCTTTTACATTRGAAGTACTGAAATGGGATTTTTTCTTCATGCTGTGTTTAATGTCTTTGGTAACTAAAATTTTAGCACATCACTCTTGTGTTCAACTTTTTGAATGTCAAAATTGCTTCTTTATAAATTTCCCTGTGTTTCCAGCATATCTCTATTAAAGACAATAATGAAAATTCTATATAAGAACTTAATTGACACATGTATAGAGTCATAAAATATCTCATGTTGAAAGAGACCTGTAAGGATCATAAAATCCCACTCCCTGCTCCTCACAGGACTGCCTAAAAGTAAGMYATCTAAGATCAGCATTCAGRCATCTCTTGRACTCTGGCARGATTGGGGCTRTGACCACTTTCCTGTGGAGCCTGYTCCAGTGATCAACCRTCYTCTCAGTGAAAAACCTTTCCAAATGCCCCATCTGGACTTTCCCTGACATGGCTTCATTCCATTAGAATGTGTTTAGACAACTGAGGGACTATGCTGACAAATTTAAACCTTTCTTCACTTTCCAATTGCCTTTTTACATTTTCCTTATGCATGGCCAAACTTTGCARGTCTTCCTCCTGCAAATAAAAATCTCCATTTTAAATTTACTGTTTAAATGCAGTCTTTCACCTGYTTCAGTGATTTAAAATTCTGAAATATCTGATATTTTTGATTGTGTTTCATACTTTTGAAGATTGATTGAATAGAGAAGCTCTCAGCTTCAGAGATGTTTGGATTTTGGTGGGGTTTATAGATTATATATATATATATATATATATATATAGATAGATAGATGTCCTGTGAGAGTGTGTGAGCAGGCTTGACATTTCTTTTCTATTTATGTACATGTGTACTCTATACAAATATAAGAATAAGCCTGGTTTTTACAGGCTAGTCAAAAGGTGCYCTTTATTRTTTTTCTCATTTCTSTCTGTGTTGAATTGAAGTGTGCCTRATCTGAARTYAATTTTATGTCTCTGACTTGTTCTGTGTCCAGATTCAAAAAGAAAATTCTTCAAATTAAAAGGACGTTATTTTAAATATTTTTTTCCTATGCAATTTTCAAATGTAAAGACAAATCAGCAGGAGGAGCGTTCTTTAAAAGTGCACAGAAGGGTCAAGAGATCACCATGTCTTTGCTTGTCCTGCAGAGGTTAAGCCAGCTTCCTAACCTTTTCTGGGTGACATTTCAGCAGTGACACTCAAGAGGCAGACCCTACTGTTTGAAGTAGCKTCTCAGGTTGCAAAAACTTACTGATCTAATCTAACAGCTGGCTGTCATCTAAGCTGGTAATCCTGTTTACTCTTCTGTCCCAAACTGGCTRTCTGGTCTTGTCTTCTCTCTTGCTTTGGCTCTGCTACTCACTGTTCAGCCAGCATGCTTGGCCAGCAGAACAGCCAATGATGGCTTTCATTCTTTTCTCAAAAATCAAACTGAAAATTGTTTCTTGTCATTTTATTGAAGTAACATGTCCAGGCACTKGCTCAGAGAAATGCCTGTGTCAGTGATGAGGATGCAGGTAACAGCTGGGTTGGTCTATCCCCCTTGGAACTGCAGCATATCCTAACACTYGAACTCAGAAGTTTCTGACCYACTTGGAAAGGGCTGATCTCTCCCAAAAGAGAMCCTTAACATTTGTTAAATTCTCTTTTGCCTACTGCTTGTCYTGCTAGCTTGATCTACCAAACYTTACATTCTGATTTGCAGCRCATCCTTGCGATGGATACTGGTAATATTTCTGAACAAGCCACCGTAATTCAAGAGAACCCATCTCGAGACAGATTTCTTCAGACATAACTTGGGAGCTGCTCTCTTTGTACCTTAATTATGCAGAATTCCTTGGGACTTCAGCAGGAGTGTTGACTGTGCAAGTGATGCTGAATAAAGTCTCTAGTTTACAGGACTAATTACCCCGTACTTTGATTTGGCTCAAAGAGTGCAATTACTGCAGGAGAAAGTAGTACTGGAAGAAACCATCTCAAGGCAAAATTGGTTTAATTAATATCTTTTTAATTAAAGCTAGTGAATCTTTGCTCTGTTTCTTACTATGCTTTTTACACTATCCYAAGACAAACTTTGTATCCAAACTGGTGTGAAAAAGATGAAAATAATCTGTGCTTTATGCYGCAACATTTGGCTCTGTTTTTTGTTCACAATGTTATCTGTAGCTGCCAACGACTGTTGTCATAAGGTGCTTTCTTTTTCTTTAYATGTTGGCCTTCCCAGTAGGCTTTTACTTTTGGTTTTCCCAGAAGGTTTCAGTGTCTTTTTTAGCATCACTAGCAATAAAAAGATCTCCCAAAAGGACAGATTTTACTTCCAGCTGGGTTCTACAAGTGACTTGAAAAGTCTTAATAACTCATGCAGAAAGTGGCTTATATTCCCAGGGAATTACTTAAATTACTCCTTTTCTTACTTCTGCTCCGAGTTCAAAGGGGATTCATATGACACCCACACCACAAATTCTGTCTTTAATTCAGAGGCCAAAATGACATCAAACAGGAATGAAAAGCCCCTCTGCYGTCGTCGCCAGCTGCGCAGTGAGCTTTTAGCTCAGGGGAGATGTGATACCCAAAAACCTTCTAAGAGGCCACTTGTTCAGCAGCTCTTTCAGCTGCCTGCAGGAGCAGCCTGCAGAGCTGTCCTGCTGGATGCTGGAGAAGTCCCATTATGATAAATTATGCATGACAGTGGTACCTGCTGCTCCCATATCCSATGCACTTTGAATTCAGCTCCAGTTTATTTGAGGGCCTCGGAACCTCTCGCAAACTGCACTTTCATAAATTATTGCAAATTAAAAATAGCTGAATGTTCAGTGGTGCTTAGAACCACAATTCCCATAGAAGTTGGCAAGTGTGCTTACAGCATTAAGTAGGTCTTGCAGCAAACCTTGWGGACCAGGTGCCAGATTCAGATTTAATTTCTGTATGCTTTTTGCCTTTGTGAGTARGCATCCTGGTGTAAGAAACACATTTTGTTCTCAATTATTTTGTGGCTTTGTTTTTTAGAAGTATTAGATGTGCTGTCTTTTTTATATGGTTGGTAAATGCTCTTTTCCTCCTCATTTCAAGTAAGTGACAATTGGTGTAAGTCCTCCTAGAAAGGACTTGTGTTGGAGTAACTGAGTATTTATCAGATAAATGTTGTAAACTGAAGAATCTAACAAAGCTAGTGATCTTTATCTTGAGATATTTCAAGAATAGGATCTTTACCAACTACTTATTTCTCCTCTTTTTCCTTCTTTAAAAAATGCAAACTGTGAATTCCAGTCCATTTCCTTACCCTTTCAATTCTCCCCCTAGATATCAATGATAGATCTTAGTGCCTTTTAAAAATACAARATTGATTTTGTCTTTTTGTGAGATTTTTCTTCTCAAAACTCAGGTCAGGAGGAGATCCTTTGTGGATTATGTCTTCCTCTTAGCAAACTGGCCTTTTGCACCATGTTTTGATATAGAACTCTTAGAACAGAAAAATTATGATTTTTGCATGTGGAGTATCTAGATGCTTAAGAAGTTGTACCAATTTACTGATTTGGTTCAATTTAGAAAAAAAAACTATGCTCCGTGAAGAAAATAAAATGTGATGTATTTCCTAGTGCAACTGACTTCTGCAAAATTGGGAACACAAGCACACACAATTTGAATTTTCCCTTGCTTGTTTTTCCTTTATTCTGTCTGTCCAACCTGTTGCTGTTGAACAGTGGATGAAAATTAAATTATGGCTGTGATGTGTCAGTGGTTGATAAGTTAAATGCTATTTTAAAGACTATTCAACTCCACATTGTTTTTCTGGTCAGTTGTTCCTGTCACTTAAATTATGATTGCAGTAGATATTAAAACAATCCCCCCAGTACAGCAGCTCCCTTGATATATTTAACTTGATTTATCRTTGTTCATTGTCAGGATGCTTTGAGGGACAATTACAGCTCCCCTTTAGCATTTTAAACAATGTAACATGTATTCATTCTCTTCAATGAATTCGGCTAGAATTTCCAGCTCTATTGCAGTTTGTTATTGAGGAGTACASCACAAATTCATTTTAAATCATCTTTTCTCTTGAGCCTGATGAAAAGCTAATGGATCTTCACCAGCAGGATGAACCCCAAGGATTTATCTTTTTAGTTTTGGTTTTGTTTCCTTTTTTCCATCTCACCTCTGTGTGTTTTGGCATAACATGGAACAGGCAAAGCAGCATGAAAGAGYCAGTCTCTGTGCAGCTGCATTGCTGGCAATGCAAGGGCAGGTGCTGGCTGGCTGGGGGATGCTGCTGCTATTTTGCCCCATTCCTCAAGGCTTCTAATTTCCATTTCTCTCAGGTACCTTAAAGAAAATGAAACACTTAAGATTTTTTTTGTCTGAATGTCAATGTGTTTCTCTTTTCAAATAGAAAGCATGTGACTCAGTTTAGGGAAAAGAAACTTGGTCTGTGCAGTAAGGGGTTGTTTGGTGGGATATGGGGTACCTTACCTCAGGCTTTCTTTCTGCTCATTTCAAAATAGTTTTGCATCCTGTATCGCTCACTGAGACAGAGCTCAGTCACTTGAATCTGGTCTTCCCRCTTCCTAACCAATGATATTTGTCTTAGTTTGCTCTTCTTGTTCCTAAAAGTAATTTCAGTGAAAGCATTCTCAAAATGGAAGTGTCTGCACRAAACATGTTGAGTTTGATGAGTTAGCACATATTTAACAGACTGTACAGATCAATCTTAGTGCCTAAAGTTGGCAGGAGAGTGAAAATGCATAAAAATAGTTGCAAACAGACTACAATGGAGTGAATGCTGAACAGGGATTTTTGCAGACAGTGAGGGAGGTKCTGTTTATTTTGAGCCAACTCATGCTTTGTTAATTCCTTTACTGGCAACTTGTGTGGGATTTGAGTCTCTCCATTTTGACTCATGAAAACTTAATCTTGCATGACAAAAATGCAGAATGATGTGTATGTGTTTCCAATTTTGAGAAGGCTGTTAAGGAGGATCCAGTCCTGTGCTAATGGAAGTCCTGCTGCTACTGCTGTGTAGTGGGGAAAGCAAGACTTGAAGGGTTGCACWGATAAGTGCTCCGCTTAGCACTACAGAGGGGATAGCATTTCAGCTAATGTGCCAGGCTCATTTCCTGCCAATTCCCATTCCTGTTCTTGGTTTGTTCTCCCATTTCCCCTCTGGTATATGAGGGAAGGCTTCAGAGACTTTTATTGCTAGTGACTGTGGTCTAAGCCCATTCCATGGCCTTTCCTGCTCTTGGTTACCTTATGCTGGTACTGGCATGCAGAAACTAGAAAATAGCCTTATTCTATTAGCTCATAAAGATTACTGGAGTCCCTGGAATCCTTGCCACTACAGAATGGGGGAAGCAGCAATATTGCAGGATACTCAAAATTTAATATTTTTATATATGAGTGTTGCATCCATTGCTGAACTGGAGGGGTTTATCTTCTTCTTTAATATACTCAAATCATGTTATGGGTTGGTGTACTTTTAAGGTCTTCTTCTACATTTAGTTCTGCATTTCTAGATATTGGACCAACTTCTGTAAAATTGAGAGTTTCAAAATCAGGTAATTACTATGCMAAACAGAGCTCTGTCATAAAATGTGTCTCTGCTGTAAATGGTGTACAGGTAGACAAAAGGGGAAACGTTTGTAATCTGGCCCTTACATGTTTTGGAAAAGCACTGTTTATCTGAGCCTGTAATGTTTAAATAAATTTTAACTGCATGCAGGAACATGCTGTAAAAAATAAGAGCAAAAACAAGATTGGTTGCTAAATTCTGGGAGAACAGCTTGAGGGATGCTACTCTCTGAAGGCTSATTTGCAATTCCAGTTTTGAATGTCACAGTTTTTTTTTTAAATTTGGGACTCTATATGGAACTTCCAGGACTTTCACCTTTTCACTTCCCACCTACTGTGATTGTTTCCCCATGATTTTTACCTTTTTGATGGCATTGGTTTGGCCACTCTGCTTCAGAGCTAATCAAGCAGTCTGTTCAGTGATCACCCTGCAGTGTTCATTCCTTCAGTGTGGCTTTCCCCCTTTGTACTGGCCAGTGTTCAGTGGATTGCTAGCAATCCTTTCTCTTCTGCTGCTGGTTCTGTGGTGGTTATGCCCACCTTGGGATTCATTCATTTTTTTTGTCACAAATGACGCTGCAACTTCTGTGGAATGGTTAGAAGCTTTTCAGAAGTATGTAAGAAATGAGAAATCATTAACTTGATTCTGTTCTTTGCTGGCTTCTGTTGCACTTGCTGTTCTGATTTCCCAAACAGGCCATGACTGTTTCTATTTTACTTAAATAAGTTCCAAGTTTTCACTTTTTGCATAGTTCGTCATTTTCCCAAGCACTACCTAGAAAAACACTCCTGAACATCTGCACCATCAAAATGGGATCATGCATGTGTCCACTAATCCCTAGTGGATACAAGCTCTGTGAGCCATTTCAGGCGCTTGGTTAAGATAAAAATACGTAGTGCAGTCATCTGCACKTCAAAATCCTCACCAAGAGACATACCCTGGTCCTATTTGTGTTGGTGTAAATCCAGAATCCCTTTATATCCATTAGTGGCTTTAATATAGATTAACCCTGTTTTTGAATGGAATCAGSATTGAGCCAGTTGCATGTTGGCTTTACATCATAAATGGTGCTACAAGATAAATAGGAATTTCACAAGTGCTCAGTTTTCTCAGGTGGGAACATAGTTGTGCTATGAACTTCAAAACTGWCAATGTACAACATTCCTTTAGGTTGCAGCAGGCTAATTCTGCCTTTGGAACTATGATCCCAACTTACATACCTTGTAAAGTTGCATTTTTAGCTCATTCACTAAATTTTGCTCCCAGCTGTGCTCAGAAAGCAACGTAGAGGAGTAAATTGTAACAAGATTTGGATCTATTCTTGAGAGAAGGGATATATGGGTATAATTTGGAGCAGAACCTGAGATGTGCTGTCCTATTACTAAGACTGAGAAACTAATTTTAATAAATGCCATTTGATATATTTAACAAAATATCTGTAGGCTTCGTAATATATTGTGGTTTTTATTTCTTATATGTAAACAATTATTGTTTTAAAACCTGTTCAGATTTGAAAAGTTAAATATTASCAACTTACAGTAAAGAGGATTACTAAAAATCTCACTTCTCAATGAGAGAACGTATTATTTGATGAAGCTAATGTTTCTAATGGCTTATCTAGCTCTGCTCATGGTATATGGCCTCCTAAAGAACACTGTATTRTTGCTGTAAAGTTAGGATAAATGGAATTGGAGACTTGGTTAGTAGAGCTGGTATTGTTTGATCTTGAGAGAGGGAGATCCTGGTAGTCTATTTCCCCATTTTTGTGGGAAACAGCCTAAATCTAGGAGGGGATAAGAGAGAAAGGAGTTCCTGGGAGATACAGTTGCTTCTATGAGCAGATTATCAGGATGGGTGGTTACAAGTAATCTTATGCAGTTTGGTGTGAGTGAGACTAGTCCATCTATTCAGGCAGGTATTCATTATTCTGAGTATACTCCTCAGTGGCTTTGACCCTCTGTAGGCATTTCAATTCAAAACTGTTGTGCTAGCTTTTGATGTAAGGCTAGTGAAGGTTCCAGAGAGAGAATGAGAGGGAGTGTGGCAGGCATTCATCCCACAAAAAGCAGAACTGGATAGGTATTCTTGAGCTCCACCTACAGTCAAATCAATAGGTTTATGTGGGCCCCATTCCCACAGCTGAAGTTGCTTGCCTGTTTTCCCAGCATGGTTATGTTGGAGTGGTGCTCTGGGGGCTGCTATTCCCTGTTTCTCAGCATAATCTTGAACTTTGTGCTGATAACTTTATAATGCTTTCGGTGCTGCTGCTGGCATGTTCAAGYCCACCTTGACTATCTACATCTGACTTTCTGTAACATGTGGATGTGCCCAGCTTTGGCTGGCTTGTACTGAGAGCAGGTGCAGTTTGAGAAGCTGTTGGACAGATCACTTAATTTTTTCCCCTGCCTTTCTTGTGATTTTGAAATTGCTTTGAAAAATTAGGCACAAAGGGTGCTACATAATATGATATCAACATGTTTAAATGGAATAGTTTATGTGCTGAGGACAGTGGAGATAGAAGTCTAATGTCCAGCTGAACTAGAATGATGAGCCTCTGAATTTAGAGCAACTGTCATTTGGGAGAGGCATGGCTTTTCTTTTTAAATTGTATGGTGTTCTTAGACATAGTCTTAAAGGCTCATAAGGCAGTCAGGCTTTAAATTTCCATCAGTTTTCTTCTTCCCCCTACATCCTAAGTTTCCTTTCTCTTCTCCATTCCTAACATATACATGTATACCTAGCAATAATCAGACAAGACCAAAAGGAAGTAAAATTTAAGTTTTTGCCACTGTGTTCTTCTCAGGTCTAAAGTGCACCCAGGATGTATTTTATGCCCTCTGCTACTGCTTACCYTACTGAGATTAGTAAGATTTATCTTCCTGCTATGGGTCCCTCCAGACCACTGGAAAAAGGCTGGGTTAGTGATTCCTTCTCAATGTCACTGGARCCTATTGCTCCTCAAAGTGATAGAGGAAGAGTGGGAGACAAGAAGGGTTATCCAAGGGGTTGTTTGCTCATTAATTGCATCAGCTGCTGTCCTATCATCTGCTTCACCTGAGCAGATGTGGGATTACTATTCTATAACTTTGGAGGATTGTCACTTTCTTTTCTCAACTTCTCTCTCAGCCTCCCACAATATGGTGCTTCACACAYCTCACCCTTGTCTTTTGCCTGCCCTGGGGTTTAAGGATTAAGCTGAGCAACATGACTCCAGAACAGAGAATTTGAAGATTGGGATCTTCTGTTACAGAAGCTAGAAATACCACAGTTTTGACTTTTTTTTCCTTTTTTTTAATTTTTTTTTTTTTTTAGAGTTTAGTTGCTCTAAAACATATGCTTAAAAAAGACTGCTATCTCCAAGACTTGCTCTCTGTTAATCAGCAGCAAACACAGTAAGCCAATGTGGACTACAATGTGTGTAGAGAAAAATCAAATGGATGAAGACATAATCAGAGCTATTCTTCCACTCAGAATAAATATTAACAACAGTGTTTTATGATAAGCTATAATTGAGGACATTAACTTACTGAGGAAAATAATCTTCCTTGATAAACAGGCACATGTTGCAGTTGCATCAGGTACTGACAGAARCAATATTATCAAGATTTCAGTAAGTCTGGCTATATGAGGATCTGTCTATAAAAGGGTATTTTTTGATGCAAAAGAATCTTTTTGTGGAAGCGTTCCTGATTCCAATTTGATTTTCCCACTTGCTTTCTCTTCTTACAGAGTTAAATAGGTTTCATTTCTATTCACATTTTTGCAGCTACAAGAATAGCCTATATACATATTTATCTGTACCCATGCATATTTAGCTAGATGTGCTTTGCAAATTGCAATACTAACAGAAGCTTTTATGCAAAGGTAAGCCTCATTTTTGGTCCAAATTTATTTTTAGATTATTCTGTCTCTTATTCTTGTATTTCTGAACCTGTGTAATTCTGTTTGTGTCAGTGGCAGTGCATATCAGATGCACAGTTGAAATAGAGAYACAAAGGCTATGTACCTTAATCTGTTTTACTGTTGTATTATATTTGTAAATAGAGAAAGGAGCTTTAGTCCAGATCGTAGCAGCAAAAAGAGAAATGTTAATTTCATTTTTAAAAAACAAACAAACCCCCCAACCACAAAAAACCACACACAGTTCATTAATAACCATGGAAGAAGGCAGGATTCGAAAGCATTGGTTCCATTTAGGATTATACAGAAGAAAAATTGACTGTGTGATTTTTGGAGACTTTTTGTTTGTCTGCTTGTTTATTTTCCGGTGGAACTTGCTGTATGCATGGAAATCAAATTGTTTGATACAGCAGCAACAAAAGCAGGAACTGATCACTGTGAATTCATGTACTGTCAGAAAGAAAGCAAACAGAAAAACATATGCAGTAGATAAATGCAAAGATGGAAATGGGCAAGAGCCTTGATTCAGAAAAGAAATCCCAGATATTTTCAATTTTATTTTGGCTGTGGTGATTCATGTCTCCTCAGAAGTTTCTCAACAGCAACACTGTTGTATGCTGCCTTTGAAACCCACATGCTCCCACTGAAGCAGGGTTTGAATCAGCATGGAATTTGGCTTATCAGACTRTGTCTGGGAAGCCAGCAGTTTTTTTGTGCCAGATTGCATCTGGATTAAAAACTGAACAAAAATCTAGTGACACATTGTGAAAAGGAAAAGACAAGCTTTATTGGCTTCAGTGAAATCTCATAATCAGATAAATGTTTCATACTTTGGATATAATAGTTATTTAAGCAGTAATTGTATTCATTAAATATGTGCTTTAAAGTTAATGTTGTGGAGATATTTCAAGTATTAAAGATGTTCACATAAGTCACTTTTCATATTTAKAAGTCTTCTAATCCTCGTAAGAATGTCATGCTTTTTGATGTGTTTATATGAAAATCAGGATGGAAGAATTTGTCTATTTTATCTGGAAGTCACAAGCATAAAATAGTTTTGTTTATGATCATGTCTTAAGAAGACACTGATACAACATCCTAGAGCKGCATGATTTTAATTGACCAGTGGCCTTTTTGTCTCACCTAGGAGAAAAACTGAAAGTGCTTTAAGCATACATTAGTAGTCTGGACAGAAAATCAGAAAGTAAAAGTTTGTATCTTTATTTAGGAGGTTAAGTTGGCTGAAATTGGTTCTCTTTCCTAAAAAGGGTCTGATCAGCAATCCTGTTTCTCACCAAGAATAGAGAGCACTTTAGTGGCTGCAAATTGGATTATATCCTAGGAGAAACTGTATGATTGCCAACACCCTCTCCTGAACATTTCTCAAAAGCCTGGCAGTGGAAATTAGCTATTTCTAGYTAATCATAGCTAGATTATGAGGAGTGTCAGTTTGATGGAGGTGAGGAAAGAAAGGGACAGGAATGGGACTGTCAGAGTTAATTCTGTGAAATGACATCTTGCAAAAAAGCAATTAGGGTTATTTGGACAGCTTGCCCAGAACAGCATATTTCTCACCTTTGTCATTCATAGAAGTAGTAGCTGCCTGTACTAGATGCTTTTTTGTGTAAAGCTGCAAAAAATATAGGTTGTGTTTAAGCAAGCTGTCATAAAGTTTAAAACTAAAAGGGTAATTCTAATATAACAAGTAGTTGGGTTGCTCACTACAGTACTAAGGTTCTTATTTTTTAAAAAAAGTGGCATATCAGTCTGTGTTTTGTGTTAAAACACAGCACAAGGCMAATAAAATCAAGTTTTATCACTCTCTGTGCTAAGTGCACTGGAAGAATGAAGGTYGAGGTGTTTTGACTCTGAGAAAAGCGTGTCAGCTTTGCAAGAGTCTTGCAGATATGAGAAAAAATTGAGAAGGAAAAATATAAACTCACAGTGATCTGAAAGCTCAGCAGTTTGCCCCAGTTTTATAATAGRACAGAATGAGATGACCAACTCTCACAGCATGCCACTACCAGAGTTAATATGTTACTGGCTGATGACARTGATTATGATGTTAAAAAATGCCTATATAAGACACCCCTAGGATTAATTACCAGATAAAATTATGAAAATTCATTTTTGTAAATATTGCTGGGAAATGCARATGAAAATATTGGTTCCTGCATGGGCTTTTGGGAAGAACTGGCTGATAGAGATGGAATAACAGCTCACATAGCATAGGATGGTCTGTGACAATGGAGGAAGAGCTCCCTTGGTTTCCTCAGCACCAACCAATTCCTGAACATAGCTGGCCAAGCCATGTGCATGTAGATTCCTTCACAAGATAAAGGATTTGCTCTACTATTTTCTTGTAGCTCTGCAGCTCTTCTGAGGCTTTCTATAAATGACAGTAAGGCCCATCAGGCACTTAGTTTTTCAGGTATATGGTGACTATTGGGACACACAGGGTTCTGGATTTGTCTCCCACTAACACCTGCTGTAATGAGAGATGAGGCAAACAGAGATCATCTAACACTAGCACAGTTATAGGGTTTGGGTTTTTTTTTCTCTTGGCTTTTTCTCAGATGTGCTTAGCATGCCCTGTCCTTTTTTCCTTGCAGTAGGGGTAGATTTTCCTTCCACTTTCCCAGTAATGAAATGGTACAGTCACAGAGCATGCAGGCTCACATGGAGTTAAATGGTTTCCTCCATCTCGGATTTTGTGCCGACCAGATTGAAATTCWACAGTGTTTGTTTAGTATCCTGTACTCAGCACTTTGTATTAGATGAGAAGAATCTCTGCATTTAAATTATTCAGTCTTTAGGACTGATGAAAATTGTCAATCACCTTCTAGCATATTTAACTTCTCTTAAAGGATGCTTACAGGTGCAAAAATTCACATCCAGTTGCATTTATATATCTTTGGTTTATTTTGTCACTGAGTGACTCTCTCCTCCTCACCTTCTGATTTGTTCTTGTGTTGCCCTACAGACAATGGGCAGAAATCACATTTTGGGTAAAAAAATAATAAATTCTACTTTCCTCAATTGATAAGACTGACAGAGAAACAAACATGGAAACATTAAACATTCCATGACATTAAATAACAATGGCTGGCATGTCCTGCCTRAAGTAGGAGAAATGCTACTATGGCAAGTAATTTTCTTGGCAGTAACTGCAGAGTCAGTAASTATTATAATTATTTCTGATATTTACGTTCTGCCCAGGCATTGGGAGAAGAGATGGTGTTAACTATGAAAAAAAAACAGGGCTGAAGTGACGGGGGGATGGGACATGCAGTCTGGGAGGGTGTGTGTGAGACAGAGCTGAACGAGACAACTTTTCCCATACCACAGTGTCAGAATCCTTTCACCCCACATCAGGATCATAATGTTTCATTWAAAAAAAAAGTAATAAGTAAATAGTTGGCGAGATCATTGCAGGATCASCCTTTTCCAAAGCCACACTGGGGTGCAAGGCCCAGACCTGCTYGGAGTGGGCGAGAGCTGTAAGGTTGGCTGCTTGTGACATCATGTCACATTGTCATGGGGGCAGAGGATGACATGGGAATGGGRATGGCAGGGATAAGGCTGCATGAGGCCCCAGGGTGGCACCTCCTGGGTGCTCAGGGTGCAAGGACAAGCATGGACAAAGCAGGCTGCCAGGTGAAATGTCTCCTCATGAGGAGCTGGAGGCAGTGCTGCCCCTGAAAYGGGGTGGCTGTGGGGGACTGGCAGGCACTGCATTTGCTGGCTTGGGGCTTGGTATTAGTGGGGAGTTTTTCCTGACATGGACGTGGTTTCATTAGGAAAATCCCAGCCTGCTCTGTCATTTGAGAAAAATGTAAGGGCAGCTGTGTTCTCCCTCCTGAAAGAAGCCCCATGAGCATGGTGAGCCAACCCCAYAGTGGGAGAGGTTTGTGCTCCTGAGCTTGTTCTGGGTTTCTGGCTACTTCAACCAAAAGAGACAGTCCCAGAGAATTGGCTGGTAAGCTGAAGTTCTTGTTCATTCATTGCACATTTGCCCTTCTGCAAATGAAGATCATCAATCAAAAGAAAACAGTTGTCTTTATGCCACATCCCAGTCTTGAAACAAGATGAAAGCCAATGGGTGATCTCCATATGGTAACAGCCTTTAGTAAAACGATGCTTCAAAGAAGAGTGATGGTTAAACACCACCACTGAGAAGTGGTTACTGGGCAAACACTTCTCAGCTCTTTAAAACCATCTGAGGGCAATTGGCTCATCCAGTGCCCCTCAGAGYGGACAATGATTTCATACAGCTCCATGCAGGAGTGTTTTTACTGAGCKTGTGGTTACATCGTCCTTCCATGGTGATTTGAATATTTTGTGAGAACCTCCTTATGGACTTTAAAAATACCCAAACATAGTAATGAGGAGCTAGAAATACCAGCCTCTGACCAGTTCTATGTGCATATGCTTCTAGAAGGACAATTTAGATAACATGTTTTATTTCTTCATATTTAGAAACTTTCCCTAGTGCTACTGAGCAAGGTACTCAAATTCAAAGCTATGCACTTTTTTACTACATCCTGCAGGTCTCTGTACTCTTTTTCTTTTTTCCTTCTAGTGAATCTGGATAATTTTTTTTTTTTTTGTAACATCATTTTCTGCCTGACTCAGCAGCTGTCTCTATGATAAATCTGAGGGACGGGAGAGGGGACAGGCTCTTTATCTGGCAAAAATTTAATGAGGTATGTGTTTCTTTCAGCTCTTAGTGGGAATAAAACTCTCTTTGTAAAAACCTCTGAGAAGTTTATCCAGCTGAGGGTTGTCGGATTTACCTAGGGTTTTTTATTCATTTGTGAGCTTAAAAAAGAAAAWTCAGGCCTAGCAGTCAGGTGTACCATGTAGGTGTGCAATACACCCTAGAGGACTATGGAACTGATGAATAGTTACCTTCCTATAATGCCAAGTATCTCATCCATGMTATATAAATACTAATTTTTTAATGCTTTCAGAAATTCCTGTGTAAAGGAGCTCTGCAAAAAAATCAAAGAATCCACATTAAAAAACATCAAAACACCTTGTTTAGACATCTATTTTCTTGCTTTATGATAAATAGTTGGGAATGATTACTTTTATTTTATATAACTATTTATGATGTCTCCAAATGAAGAAGGTTTGTAAGTACATAATTTAAATGTAAAATTGAGGCTTCCTCATCACTGTTCAGTCCTAAAGTATTTTTTGGATGATTTTGAAGTGTATCAGGAAAAAATAAAGAAATATGGGCTGAATCTTCTAAATTATCATGATGTGTTATCATCATGTGGAGGGAATAGCTGGCTAATGAAAGTCAACAGCAAAATGTCAAACAATAATTTATTGGAGCTACAGGTGGCCAGCTGTCAGATAGGTTCCCACTGAAATACTTGCCCATTTCTGAAGATCTTTTCTTTTGTTGTTTTACTCATATGAGGTGAGGGGATCATGCTGTCATTTTCATCACTGAAACTTGTAAGTTTGGGGTGTGCCTAGGAATCATAAAATKAATAAATCCTTGCAATTTGCCAAGAACATGAAACCTGGTAATCTGCCTGTCATTTGCAACCAGGGAGATGTTAATACAAAAGGCAGGGTTTTTAAAGGACTTAGAATAAATTTCCATCACTTGTACAGCTGTTTTGTGGGTTCACCCAACAACTCTGAAGGTTCCTACACTGTTTAAAATCAGTTTATGACTTTTCTGTGTTTTTTGGAGGAATGCCCAAACCAAATAAATGAGTAAGCTTCTTTGCAGCCCATCTTATCAACTGTGTATTTCATAGTTAAATCTCCTACCATCCTCATTCCCTACTGTGATATGTCCCTRCATATGCCTTGGTACTTACATACATTCCCTTAACTTCATGGTCTCTCTTTCCAACACAAATATATGTGCTCCCACTCTTTTTGAGGTGCAGCAATGTCAACACTGACTCTCAACACTTAAAGGTGATAACTATCTGCTATATTAACAATTCAAATTATCAGATTTTAGGAACTCATTTCATTACATTGTCTATACCTGCTTATTTCTCTGTTGAGGCCTCATTGTGTGATCCACACTGGCCTCAGCATAAACATATATTCTGGGGCAAGGCCAGAAGAAGCAGATCTGTGAGGAAGTAGTTCACTGTTGTGAGTTAAAGCCAAAGTTAGGAGGTGAAAAATGCTGCAAGGACTCCCATGAGGCCTGAAAGAAACAATGGTGTCTTRGGGGAGGTATTTGTGTGTTTGCAGGCTGTTTCAGTATTAGAGCTGGTRTGTCAGGATGGTGGGCTGTGTAACTAAAAGGGTCCAAATGCTGAGTTGGGGTCTCCTGGCAGTGGATCACTAGGTCACTCCTGTAACTGGTAGAGCTTTACCCCCTTATTCGTCCTGATTGCCTGCTAAATATAGAGATACAAGTTTCTCCTCATCCCTGTACTTATCAGCCTCATCATCACAAGGCAGAAAATGGTCTTTTCATTGTTAAGATCCCAAACAAAATCTGTCATTTTGCTTAGGATCTGACACATGGTCAACTTTCAGAACTGGATCAGAGTGAACAAAAAACTYTTCCATGTCCCATGGTTGTCTTGCACTCAGTTTTGACGGGAAATAGGAACAGCATCAAAACTGAGAAACAGCACATACAAGCTGTGGGCATTTCTCTGCTCAGCACATACTTGCCTTACTGCTCAGCTGCAGGCAAAAAATAYCAGTGAAAAGAAGCACATGCAAAGATATTCCAGCTGTCTCTGCACAATCCAGCTCCATGGAGGAATATCAGCTAGGGCAGGCTGGGGCTGTCATCTAGCGACAGCAGTGTTGTTCCCTGTAAAGTAGCTGGGGTTTTCTGGCAGAGCTCTGCTGCTCACTCTGAGCTTTGCTGCAGTGGTGGTTTGGCTGCTGGTACCTGCCTTAGGCTAAGTGTGTCCACAGATGACTTTGGCTGGTTGCTGTTTTGGGAYAGAGTCAAACCACGCTTACATGCTTGTTTGTGTCTTTGCATATGCGTGAGAGTAATTTGCTGTAGCAAATTACAGATGGACTWATAATAAGGGCTGCCAGCATCTCAGGATGCTGTCAAACTTTTCTGGCTTTGTCTCAGAGGTACTCTCAACATCTCTGTTCAGGGATTTATTAAGGGTGGTAAGAGATATTTATGGAGCTTTGTTTCTGCATTGTCACGTGGGAGTGAATGATACTTTCAGGACTGAAGAATTAAGTTGAACTGAACATTGCCACTTGTAAGAGTGTTAATCTGCAACTCATGCTGTGATGATTCAACTGTAGTTGTTGTTGCTTAGCTGACTACAAGATGACACTGTAATACCATGTCATTAATTACTACTACAGTAACTCAAGATGGGCATGACTAGACTATTTTATTCTTATTGTTTCCTGTTTTCTTCAGAAAAATAGTCTTTTACAAGGCATTTAAGAACAAATTAAGCCCACTGTCTTTCAGATTGATTTTGTTCTGTTTGCTCAAACACCCCAGTTCGTACTTCCATTTTTTAAACTAGGGTAAATTACAAATTTATCTCCTATTTTCATTTACTCTTTTTAAGTAATGAAAAAATCTGTGACAAAAGGTGTGACTTCCATGGGAAATGTACTTAACACCTTTTATGCATCCAAACAGACTTGAAACATTTTGSCTTCTACAGCAGAGATGTAGTCGTGAAACTTGAAACAACAAAATAATCATCTCCTTAATTTTGTTTGCCTGGAGTATTTTTATTTCTACATCAAGAGCAAATGTATACTAAAGTAGCACAGTATAAAAGCATATAAATGTTTCTATTTCTTTCAGAATAATATAGAGATAGTTATGTTCCTGATGAGCAGGGCTTGCACCATTAAGGCCCTTTTTGCTTTTCACCCCACCTCAGCAGAGGGGGGGCTGGAGGTACACAAGGAGCTGGGGGGGACACAGCTGACCATGGGAAGTGGTGAATTAATTCCTTGTTTTGTTTTCTTTTCTTTATTAAAACTGTCTTTCAACCCACCAGCTATCTCACTTTTACTCATCAAATTCCCTCTCCATCYCACCCAGGGGAAGTGAATGAGTGAYTGCAAGCGGCTTGGGMGCTGTCTGGAGTTAAGCCATAACGGGTCCCTTCCTGCCTTTATGTAGCTGGGGCTGCAGAGCAAGGCTGACAGACAAGTACAAGTGCAAAATGGATTGTGGCAGGGTGATTTCTTGGGAAATAGGCTCCTTTGCTTGGACCAGGAGAGAAGAACATTGCCCAGTCAAACCTAGTGTTGGTGATGACTGTGACTGCAGGGCAGTGGCAAGCTCTTCTGCCAGAATGCAGAAATTTTCATTTTKTTGCTGCATTTAATTTCAAGTTTTGGTTCTATCACATAGACTAATCAATGGGACAACTTGACTATGTATTGGAATGTTTAAGTGGTTTAAAATGTTTGGGGCTGAAGTACTTCTCAATAGTATCCAGTATTTTGCCTTCCATATCTTGTGGAATTTTTTTAAGTAGATATGGTGTGGTTTTTTCTCATTTAATAAGAATCGCAAGAAAATACAAACTAGTCATAACTTAAACTTCTCTGAATAGTAATTTGAATTTTCATGTGATCAGGGAAACTTTGGTGTGCTTTGTTTTTGTTTTAAGTACAAAATATTTAAATCAAGAACTTGGAAAAAATTAGCAGATTTCAGATGAACTGGAAAACATGATGTTTTTTACATGAAAAAACATTTTTTCAACAAGAACAGTAAAGCTACATAATCAAAGGACAACAAATGTTTATTGGCTTGAGACAGAACTGTATAGATTCCCAGGTGATTTTTTAGCACCTAAACCAGAATGCCCACAACAGATTTAGCTGTTTCAAATCTTACTATGTGTGTTCACACAGTGTTCATTCTGATTACTCCTGTTCCAATTAACACRTTGTTTGTTTGTTTGTTGGGTTGTTGTTGTTTTTGTTTAATGAATAATATATTACTCTGGAGTTCTCTTTAGCAACACAGAACACGAGCTGTGGTTTGTTGAATGATCCTTGCAAACKCAGACCTTTTCCAGTAGCATCACACGCATTATTTGATTTACCTTCAGCTGTGCATGTCTTTGAAGTTTTAATGGAAACCTGCCAGAAATTGTGATAAGGTAAAGAGCAGCATATTTTCCACATCTCCCTTCTCCATACTTAATTTATAGGTAGATCTTCATGTTTGGGCTGAGAGAGCCTGTCTTAAAATTTATGGAATGTGATTTGTCAACAAAAATCGACAACTCTGTATCCCAAAGCATTTGAGCACTGTGAGGTTAAACAAAATGTTGAAAATCCCCCAGAATATTGCCAGAAAACAGTGAAATGGCTCAGTGTTCCAAACTCAGGTTTTACCATTGTGCTCTCATTGCTCTGCAGCAATGGTGGGTTATGGCCTTAGTAGTAATAGACATGGGATTTATTCACAAGCAAAAACTTGCAGATGTGTTGTGGGAAAATAAAGGGATTGGAAAACTCTCATTAAAATTAAACACTTTTAACTATGGAAAGTCTTTCTAATGTCCTTCTTGTAGCTGTCTAAAATTGCACGAAAAAAAAGTATTTTTGTCACCAAGGCTATTGTAACTAAGGTTTTCTCCTACAATTTTCAAAATGCATGAGATCAAAATCCACCTAATTTTCACAAACATGGCTGTGATTGCTGAAAATTGTGGCATTTTCTATTATAGGAGATATTTTATTAGCTTTATAACTTGCTAGTGCATCTATGTAGYTCTTCTGAGAGAGAATTTACAGAGTTCTAGGCCTTAGGCTTGGAAAGATTCCTGATTTTTTCTTTTCTTTTTCTATACTAACCAATGCAAATGTTAACTAGAGGAGAGATAGGACAGAGGAARAGACTGAACTAACTTTAAGTAAAGGTACTGATATTTYTGTGGCACCATAAATATTAAATAGTAATCATCATTACTAGTCACCTCATAAATCAGAWTAGGAAAATAGTGGAAAAGAGCCCTGTGGATTTTAGAAATCTGATTTTGTAAACTGGGAACAGAAACATCATTGGATTCTATCTAAAGTTCTCTTTCACTTAAAAAGGGTATCACATCTATTGCACATTATAATTTTTTTTAATTTCTTTGCATTGTATTTTCTGCCCAGGTTTTCTCAGCTTTTGTTCCCTTTTGGACCAATCTYAGGAAAAACAGAGATCAAAACTATMATTTTTGACARTGGGAYGTAGAGCAACWAAATTGCTATGTGGATAGGGAAAACAGATACCTCTTATTCTAACACTTTTAATATTGGTCTCATGAACTGGTTTATAATACACTGTCAGTTATGTTTAAAAAACAAACAAAAATCTCTGTTCTGTTATTAAAGACTCAACCTTGCTTTTTAAATAACGCTCATGTGGCAGGCCAGGGTACAGGTAAAAGTCCCTTCATCTTTAGTCCAAGTTACAAACTWTTACATTAATGATGCCAGATGTTCTTCATCTTTGTTTTTTATTTCCTAGAATGAATTTCTTTTGGAAAAGATGGTAAGAAATTCCTGACTTTGTATAGGTTTCATTTCCAAATTTTGTCTGGCAAAAAATTRTCTTGATAATCATCTTCTTGAAGAAGGAGGTGTGGGACCAGCAAAAATACTCCATCAAGAAGCATCCTGATATACAGACATTTGAGACACATAAAACCTTGTTTGTCTTACAACTTGTGTGTTAAAATAAATGTGATCCATTTATGTGTTTCAAAATAGAATTAATTAGGTTGGTACATGAAGTACAGAAAAGCGTATTTTTAGGGGATTCAGAATCCCTTTAAGCCAAGACATTAAAAAAAAAACCCTAAGCATGCTTGTACTTAGAATTTGTAAGTGTACCAGAACCATGCTGCATTATCCTGCATCACCATTTTCCATACAGCGGTTTGCCTCAATACATAGAATATCTAACCCTATTTTGTAATAAATTAATTAGCAGACCACTGCATTTCATATTTTCTTTCTCTGAATGTTCACAGTGAAAAAAATGGGATAAAAAGGACAAAACTCGCCCTCATCCTGCTTTCTTCCTGAAAATATGGGACTTGGATCTGAAGCATCAGTGTGGGTGTAGCTGCAGTTCCAATTATTTTGATGATGTTCTCCCACCWCTAAATCTGAGAATAAGTGCACATCCCCGTTCTTGCTTATCTGTTAATGGCATGGGATTGTGTTTCCCCAGAGTGGCAATGCTTTGGGACAGGGCAGGAGGCAGTGCTGCCCATTACCCACAGCACCCATCTGACAGATCCCATTCAGATATCTGTGGAGRTGGACAGATTGCTTCCAGGGCCAGCTCTGGGGTGGAAGAACTCTAGGGTGGGTCTTGCAGTCTGAATTATTGGGATATAAATCTCCCTGGGACTCAGGCTGGTTCCATGCACATCCATGGCAGGTGTGTCTTGCTGTAATTGTTTTCAGAAGTCAGTATRGGCTGAAGTGGCTTTCTGTGAAGATAGCAATGGTCCTTGCTCATTCCAGCTACCTGATTGGACCCAGTCTTGTTCTTAAAGAGCTCCTYCAGTACACAGGCATCATGTTTCCTRGCTTTGCTGGTCCTTGATAATTTTTTTGACTCATGGGATGAGTTACACTGYGGGTATAGGGGACATCTCAGTTCCTATGCAAAGAGCTGCATCCCTTAGCTGTTAGCTCAGGAGATGGAGTGCAGTTTAAAAAAAAAAATGAAGTATCTTATTTCATACAAGGGAGTCCTGCTAAGAAGTCCAACCAGAATACATAAGACTTCAGGCAGGGAAACATTGGTCTGAGGGGGCAGAGCTAAAAACTGAATCTGTACTATTAAAATGAGGAGGAAAAAAATAAAAGAAAATAATAATAATAATTTTTAAAAAGCATCAGATGAAAGGTTTTAGTAAGGCTGTTAAAAAATAAGTATGAGAATTCAACAACTTCTGGAAAGTAAGGAGCAGTTAAGGCAAATGCCTCTTTTTTTATATTATCTTGTGCTTTTAGAGCTGGTTGACAGCCCAGAGAATTRCTGGTAGGCCCAGAAGGGAAACTCTGCCTGTCTTAACTGTGACAAAATCTTTGAAAGAAGACACAGCCATAATGTCAGCATTTTCATAAAGGAGAGCAACACTCCAGAGTCTTGAAAATGCTTTAGAGCARCTTCCCAGTGGGGCTTTGTGAGAAGTTCAAAGAGGCCATGTGAATTCACAGAAGAGAACTAGGTTGTCTTTTCCCTGTTCTGCAAGGTAGGTAGGAAGTTACCTGTATTCCCACTGAGCCAATAAATTGCTTTTAGAGGTGAATAACTAATGTAAGGGGAGAGAGAAGCATTCAGTGGTAGATTTTCAGTTCCTGCAAGAACAAACACTTCCTCCAAACAGCTGAAGTTCCTTTTGGGCACAGGTGCCAGACATATGGCCATTGGCAATTTGGTCTCTTGAATAGCTGCCAGATGATGCAAGATCTGATTGCATAGGTGAAGCTTCAAAWTAGTCTTAAAACCTCCTAAGAGCAATCATTGCCCTTTGAAATAATTCTCATTGCTCATGGCACGAGCAGAGGGCTCAGAAAGCATGGCCAAAGAACAGTCCTTAGTGCTTCAGAGGCAGCAGAGAGTCCTTCTCTTCTATTAGGTAACAGAAGTACAGATGCCACTGTGGAAAATGGACATCCTAGAATGCTGATGTTGACAAGTTTTGAGACTTTTTGCAGATGAATCCCCATGTGGAAAGCCAACTGATCCTGATATCAGTGTAACGCCCAGGAATTCAGGCTTTGGAATCAACCATGTATTTTACATGTGAGATGGAAAAGCTGTGCACYTTCAAATTTTACAATATTTGAATATATTCCTGCCTGGCATGCAGAGTCAAAATGGGTATGACCAATGGATCAATYCTGTATTACTGTATTTGTGATATCATGAATGACTGCATGATACCCTATAGCCTTAAAAATTATGCTAATAAAATTTTCACTGGATGATGAAACTATTTTTCTATTTTTTCAGGAAAAGAAAGGTTTGTGGGGAAAAAGCATAGAGAGAAGGGTATTTTATGCAGGTGTAAAAATTTTTTATAAAGAAGACCTGAAATTTAAAATCCTGATGTGGACTTGTAGTGTTTGATCAAGGATGTATATTGGTTACTTGCAGTAATGTATTTACCTTTCAGCAAGGACATAAACCTCAGTACAGAACAAAATCTAATATTGATGGAAAAACTCCTAACTTTGAATTTTCTTTATTAATTTCAATTTCTTTTAGGAAATATTTTAGCATGTTCTGTTTAAATGGATTTCATAGATTTGACATTTTCTTTTTTTTTCTTTTTTTCTTTTTTTTTAACCTATGCCATTATGCATTCAAACACATTGTAGCATCTACAGACTCTTTTCTAAATCAGATTAGAGCATACCATGTTTGATGAACCCATAAAGACTTCTACTTTCACTTCTGTTTGCTTCATTGTTATATCCACCAAATARGGGAAGAAAACATAACACATTTTCCCTTTGGTTGTTCTCAATTACCTGAACATTAGACCTGGGAAAATGTGTTTGAAATATTTTTGTGTAAAACTGAATAAATTATAATAACCTATTGTGCAAATTTTTGGTACAAGACTGTTCAAGGAAAGGAGAAGTAAGAAACTTAAAGTCACATGCACTAACATTTTYTTTTCCCTAAATGGAGATAGATTTTGTGATAAAGCTGTTGAAGCAAGAATATTTTACCCTCTTGTAATGCTTCAACTTTGTGCAGGAAGCTAATATATATAAAGTTTGGTAATAGTTGAGCACTTTTTCAAAGATTGTTTGAGATGGAAGTCAGAGTAACCAACAGCTCTTTGTCAGCAATACAGKTGCTGGGTACATAACTGTGTGAAGTCTTTCAGTTGTGCATTTTATCCCCCATATTCTAGGAAAAAAATTAAATTACAGAAGGCTTCTATCGCTCAGGCTTCTTTTAAGCTTTTGCAAATTCAGGGCTTAAAGTACAGTTTGGCATRCTAAACATACATTTTCCTGGACTTYTGTAGATTGAAAAGGCAGATTTTTTTCCTGAGGTAACTGGAAAAGCCAACCAGAAAACTGCTGCATCCGGTAGCAGTGCCTGTGGAAGCAACAGGTCACAAATGTATGTGTAGTAAGCTGAGATCTATTTGAAGTGTTGGCTGTGTCTATCATCTACAGAGTAGCAGGATTTYTATTTCTCAGCAAAACTTCTAATCTCTACTGCATATTCTTTACAGCTGCTTTCTTATCTACTGTCAGTTTATACCTCTGAATGGTGGAAAATAGCCTTCATCAATGGTTAGGACAAGAAGACACATTCTTTTCTCTTAAATTTGATGTACTTGTCTGCTTTTGTTTTTACCTTCTCAATTTTTTTTACATTTGAAGTGTACAMTCTAATTTAAACATTCTTGCTTACAAACACTTTTTCTTTTTAAGCCATGACTTCAGTAAATGCTGCCACTTCTCCACAGATAGGTTGTTAAAAAAATTAACATGAAAAATAAAAAAGGAAAATGTATCTTCTGAAGCAGTTCTTCCACAGCAGACAATTTCCTGTATCACATGAATTCTGAAAATGCAAAACAACAATTCAGTAATTTCTGGAGTCCAAGGAGTCCATGTCTAGCAGTCAGGAAAACAACYTTTAAACAACATGAACAAAACCCAAATCACTATGACAGTTTTGAATGTGCAGAAGTGCAGATAGATCTAYTGAAGCCTTTTAAAGGTAATGTTTATATGTGTGAAAGAAAACCAATCAAAAATTTAAGATATAAGTTGCTTTGGTTTGGGTTTTTTTCTTGCATTTATATTTCCCTCAGCTGGTAACAAATTTTTATCGGTTTTGTTCTGCCTCCCCTGCCAGTTTTAAATTTGCCCGTGCCCTACCTTTCCATCTCCTACCAAGTGCTTTCTCTTCCTTTTGCTGGGACCTAATTTTCTGCTTGAAAACAAGCCAGGTGAAAAGAGTTCAGACGCCTGTTTATTTAAAATACTGAGACACATGGGGGATCCTCATTTCATGTACCAGGCACTGTTTATGAACAGTGGGGTCTTATGGAGCTGCTCCCAGGTAATGTCCTTTAGGTTCCACATCCAGAATGGTCATTTGTCCTTATTGCAGGTCATACAACACTCACCCTTCCTTCCCCTGCAGTAAAATCAAAAAAGGATGAGGATAACACTTGAACCCTTGCTACTTGCTTGAAGAAACCAAAACATGCAGCCATTATTTTCGCAGAGGAAAGCTTGTAAATGTAGMAGAGTAAATCCCAGAGACTTGGAAACAAGACGGCAAATGAAAGTACCCTGAATTTTAGAAATATCTTATTTTATTTAACAGCTTCATCAATKTAAGGTGTATTTACATTCTGAGGTTTTAGTAGAAAGTGTCTCTTCTTATCAGCATTATCWTTGCTATTGCTGTAATGAGCACCARTCTTCAAGGCAGGGTGCAGATCCTCACCTAGGAAGAATGAGCACCAGGGAAGGACACAGTGCGAAACTCTGCCTATTATTTCAGCAGCATATTAGGACAGCACAGTAGTTGGAAATTGGGTCAACATGTTTGAGTAGTTTTGGAGATCTGGAAGCTGTGGATGTCTCTGTGCTGGGAACAAAAGTGGCGCTATGTCCTCTGCTGACAGGACATTGCTTTTTCCTGTGGCCTCATCAGCAGCCCCAGATGGTTTAGTGGCCAAGAGGACCAGTGGTTGGGGGACATTCTCTTCACTGCACCTTCTCCCTTCTGCAAAGGAGGTGTTTGGATGTTTCCTTTACTTGGCTTCTGCTTGGATTTTGTCAACAAGTTTGCTTGGGTATAGGAAATTATTTGCTAAATCTATATTCAAGCTAATATTGGTGTGTCTCTCACTTATGTGGGATTTCTTGCTGTGACAATCAGTTTTACAAAACTATGAGACAGTGATATTTTCCACTGCCTGATATTTTTCTATTCAACACAATAAAAACATTYGTGTTAAAATCAGTTTGAGGAATCTTTATAAGAAATGGCCTATAAAAGTGGGTTGTTTGATAAAAAATGGGGAAACATTTCCTCAAGATCAAAGAAAGTGATGCAGTTATTATTTTAATATAACTACATATTTATAGTTCCATGTTGATTTTTAATTTAGTCTACAGTTCCCAAAAGCATCTAAACTGAAGTTCAGATYCCTTGCTTTTCTATAGTCATTGACTCTAGTTAAGGGGCTGTTTAGGAACTGATGAGCAATATTGAAGTTAATGGACATGAAAAGGGGTTTGCAGTAATTTTATTGATAATGCAGAAAAAATTAATACCACTTTTRAATCAGCTTCCCCCAATTTACTAAATTGTCTGAGTTGTTAGAATAAGACTAACARTGGGTTTCAGAAGACAGTGATTTGAATCATCAAGCACAGGGAGAGGCATCTTGCTGTACAGGTGCACTTGCCTGCAAGTGCAGTAATTTTAAAGGTGTGAAAATGCTGATGAGGGAGGAGGACAGACAGCAGTMGTGTAGAAGATGTGAAGCCCTACACCTGAAGTCCCCTTTTAAGGGCTCAACTACTGGCCACAGAATTACTCAAATGTTAAAAAGATCAAAGTTTCAGATTAATACGATTCAGCTTATTGATTCAGAGTAAAACTAAGCTGTAAGTGAAAGTCAGCGCAGAACAATTCAGAGGTGCTTTACAGGCAGCCAAGAGCAAAGAGAAGAGAGGGTGAGTGTAGCAGGCAGTTGTGTGCTGATGGGAGCCCTTCTGACAGAGGGTTGCAGTATTGGAGCTTCCCTGAATTAAAAGGCCGGGTGGTGTGGATGTAAGAACTTATGGACTAAAGAGAAAAGAAAAAATTCCTATGGGAGTGTGCTTGGAGAGGGGAAGGAGGCAGAGGGCTTTGAGCAACACTTAAAAAAACAATAATTTTATTACTTTGAAAGGTGTGTGCAACAAAGCATCTCAAAACAAAGAGATGGCATCCCTATTAAGTCAAAATGGAACTTTATGAATGAGTGGGGCTTAAAGTTCTGTGGCAGGAGTTATAATTACATGCTGAATACTAGGTATTAATGGCTGATTGGAAGTTGGATTAGTTTTCAAATGATGGAAGAAAGAGCAGAAATTTTGTTCTTTGAAGGTAGAGAAAAATGAGAGGTTTGTATAGGTGTTTAACACCATAATGGTATGTTTGCTAACAAGATTTTTTGCTAATTTTAGTGGAACATGTATGATGCAGCAGTATCCATATAGGAGAGTAAGAATAATACAAAGAACATTACATGCTAATGTTAACTGCTTTGCACTTGCTCTCATGACTGTTTTGGATAGGCACAGTATTTGGAAGCATCTTCCAACAAGAAACACCCTAAGAAGCAGAATTCATAAACAAGAGATATAGTTTTGAACTAATTTCTTTTTTTCTTTTTGTTTCTCCCTTGTTTTCTTGTATAGAGAGTACCTTTCTTTCCCCTTTTATCTTTGTGAGCTGACCACTTCTGTTACTTTCTGATTTCTGCTGAGGCTGGTAAGCTGGTTTGATGCATTCAGCAGTCAAAAGTGCARTTCTCTGTGCATTTGTGTTGGCTGACTAAGCAAAGTGAAAGAGGCTGACTGTGAAAGTGAAAAGGTGATTTACGCTGGTGTCATAGTGTTGTGCAGTAATAAAACTCAGGGATTGTTGGACACACATTATATTGTACAATTATATAATTATAAACAATATAATTGGAGGCAGTTGAGCTTGAATGCAGAAGGCTGTTATTTAGCAATCATCTCTTTCAAGGCTCATTAAAYGCAGATTTATATAGAAAACCAAAGCTTTGCTCTATAAAGGCTAACTGTGTGGTGGCATTTATTCCCCTAAATGTAAWACATAGATCTAAAGCTGTCAACGTCTGTAATGGATTTACTCAGTGATTGTGAATGAGGTTTTTCAGCAGATAYGACAATCCCAAGCCCTTTGCCTTTATTTGAGGCATTGTTTCTGAGAGTTTATTTGCATGTCTGGTTTGGAAGGCTAAAGTGCCTACACATAAACACAGCTGTGATCTTAGATTTTGAAATCWGACAAGCAGGGACACTACAGATGGTAAAGTATTTAGAAAGTTAACAAAGATCTCTTAAAGTCATCCATACTTTGGTCTTACTCTAGCCCTTTAATATTTTGTAGTTCTAAAATGATGAATGAGTTCATGGGGAAGAAAATTAGGAAGCAAAAAGATTTTGTTGCTCCTCTCCCAAGGAATGTGGTTTTCTTACCTGATATAAAATAAGTTTTCATTTTAAAAAATAAAATTATGACTAAAGAAGAAAAGCCACAGAACTAAGAACATCCTACCATGAAGAGGGCTACATATGTTGGTTCTGTCTGATTCAACCTTTTAATAGTTGGCAGAAGTTTGTACCATGAAGTTGTATTAAATATTTATATATATAAACTGAAATTTAGGTGCTTAAATATTTTTCTCAGGTTTTTTAGTATCTAGACCTCTATCTGACTTTCAAACAGAGTTGTTAAAGAACCATATAAAAAAATAAGACATTTTCTCAAAAGGACAGCCTGCCAGATCTCCTCTGTGAGTACAGCCCTGTGAGAGTGCAGCTTGGCACTACCAGATATCTGGCCCACATATGCTCAAGACACTTTTGCATTTGTTGTAATTTCACACAATAATTTTAAATGCTTCCTTTTCATGCTGTCCCTGACATACAGTGTGTTTCCTTCGTGTTCCTTCATTAAGTGATCCCTGGGAGCCTGACAGATGCAGGCTCCTGTGAGTTTTGTTGTGCCTCTGATTGCACAAATGCTCTGCCCATGATACAGGTGCTGCATCACTCTTTCCAGAATGCAGTACCTGACCTCAGCAGCTTGTGGCTGTCAGCCTTTGAGTAAGTTACTGCATTTTGCATCACTGGCTTTCACTTTGCTGGGTCACAAATTTGTCTGCACAATAATTGTAGTTTACTTCAATTCACTTTTGGTACTGGAAAATTATTCAAGTATCAGTTATTGTAGATAGATGGTTTGAATGCATATAAAGCATTATGCTGTTGTTGTCTTTAGYAACTGTATCTTAGTTTTAGCCTTTGGTAACTGTGATGTAGAGCTGTGTTTCAGAGCTCTTTTCCTTCCCCCACTTCTGACTTGTTTGATCATTTATCTAAATGTGTTAACTGGCAATGTTTCACATTAGTCCAAATTCTTGTAGCACTGTTTTTAAAGTTCAGAGATAAAACATTCCAAAATGCCAGTCATGAAATTCAATGTTTCTTGGTAAGACTAATTTTGTTTGTTTTTTATCTGGGGGAAAAAAAAAAAAAGTGTGTATTTTCTTAGGAACAGGAGCAGTCGTCTTTACTGGCTTCATTATAAAATGATCTCACAACATTATGACAAGAGTTTGATAGAAAGRTTTTTGCTTTTTTCCTGTCCTTTATGCAAATCTACTCAATCTAACTAGGTAATCCCTTAAGTTTGGGTAGTTGACTTGGTTTGTGGGTTGCATTTTGGCTTTGGTTTTCCGTGGTTTTTTCAGAAGTCCATAGATAATGAACTTTGGCTGGAAACAGTCTTGGAAGAACGTGACCCTGCTCATGTTAATTCTGTATCTTGTGAGTGCACAAGCAAAGCATAACTCACATCCCCAAACTTTCAATTTCTCAGTTCCATTAAACTCTTTGTAAAAGAAAATACTGAGTTATGTTAATCAACACTGCCTTTTTTGTTTCTAGCTAAAGTACTCTGGGATAAATCACCAGTGGTCTCCTGGTGCTCTGGATGAAAGAAGCAGTCCTTATCTAGTGCTTTACAGAATTTCATGGCTAGAAACAGTGCAATGTGAAAATTTATCTTGATTAATCAGTRTAGTATAGTGTGCAGGCTTCTACAATTTATGAAATATTGAATGTAGACCCCAGATCAAAATCTCATTTTTTCACATGTGTTTTGGCTTTCCTGATGTACTACAGCTATGAAACAGGAATTGCTGTATCATGGGGTTTTATCACCCTAAGGATGGCAGAAAAGAGAAGCAGCCTCATGGGATTTCTTTTAAAATTCATGTTAGCAACATCTCCCCAAGGTGCCTGGTTCCTTGGAAGCCACAGACACAGCAGTCTCCACCACACAGATCCCACATTGTCTTTGTCTTGCATGACTTTTGCTGTCTGTGTGTCCTTCCCATGAAGGTGAGCRGATTATTCTTGGGGAAGTGTAGTTTTGCTCTGTCCCATCATGTGTGGCTCATTGGGAAGCTCTGCACAGGGAAAGAGCTGTAGCTAAACAAGCCTTTGTCTTTAGAGGCACTGTGATAYCTGAGCTGCTGTTGTTTCCTGTACTTGAAACAACAAATTAATATCTTGCTTCATACATTAGGGAGTAATAACTTAGAGCTGAGGGTCTTTAAATTGTTACTTGAGGGAGAATTAAACAATACAAAACAACAGATGTACGGTAAATGTAAAACAACCTTAAGAAGAAAACAGAATTACACTCCATGCCAAGTAGATTGCTCACTGAGAAAATTACAATTTTTTKAAGCTTTAACTCTTTTAAGWAATTGGATATTGGTTTGTGTGACTYGCAAATTTTTCCAATTGTATTTRTATCAGCTTTCATTTGGTWCATTTCCTACTCTGACGAGTTAGTCCAAAGACAAAATATTCCCTGTTGTAAACAGCCATATTGCAAACAGCTCAGAGCACAACTAACAGGATTCACTCAGATCTTTTCCATCATTAGTATTGCATAACTGTGTGTTGWGCACTGAAAGGTTATGGTCTTTTGAAAGAAAGAAGCAAAGAGAAGATTGAGTCATGAACTCCATCTTGATGTAAAAAGAAAAGTGCTTTCAGTTCTTTCTTTCAGTATATGAGGAAATACATTTTAAATTGAAAGAAGAAATGTGTTGTGTATTAAACCTGATGAATTTTCAATTAATTTTTAAAATCTAGATAAACCTATATATCAATGATTGAATATGTTACTAACATTTTTCCATTACAGTGATTTTGATACTTAAACCTTCCTCTAAACAAAAATGCAAATAAAGAGAAAGACACTATAGATTTAAAACATAAAGAATAATATTCTTAAAGAAATTATGGAACTTAAAGCCGTGCTGGTGTAAAAAAAAAATAATTTTTTTTCCTTCAGACTTTAGCAAATTTATTATAAAGTGGAAATAGATATGCCAGTGGCCATCCTGCCACTCACCTTTAAAATGTATTCAGATCCTATAGAAAGAGGTTGTGAAAGCCCTTCTCAGTCATGGCTCTTCCTATGCCTGCTCAAAGGCCTGGACCACCCACAGGACTTGTGCACCTTCAGGAAAATGTAGAGAGAGACCCTCCTGGGATCAGCAGGGGGCTAAAGGAGCTGGTTTCACTTCCCAATAGTTTCAAAGTCAGAGGTTTGGCTGCTTTCCGAGGACCTAATGCAAATATTACTTCAAAGATACTCAAGGCATGGGAAATGTAAAGCAAAGTGAAGTATAAATCACAGGGGTGGGGGTGGAGGATCAGCTTTGGGTTGTTCATTTGAAAGCCATGGGTACATTTAATCTGAACTGCAGAGTGTTGCCCAGTTGGCTTAAARCTCAATCTCTTTTAATTATTGAAATGTTCCCTAGGAAAGCTGTTCTAATAGCAAACAAGTGCTGCAAATCAGCACAAAGGAATGTGTGACTCTTCTCTTGCATGAAGGTGTAAGTGTGTGACAAAGCAATTTGCTTGCAGGCAATAGCAGAAAGTTGATGGTCTGCATCTCCTTCCTCTTCATAACATGCAAGTACAGAATTAGTCCTGAGGAAATTTCCTGATGCATTATAAAGCCAGACTGCTGGTTTGAACCTTGCAGCATGTAACAGTATTAGATTTTACTTTCCTGTTTGCACTTAGCTATGTGCAAACATGGCTCACCACAAAACAAACAAACAAACCATGGAAATAATTCCGTCTCAACTCGCCCKAACAACTACATTTAAAATTTTTTTTTCTGCTTCCGATATCCTAAAATGTTGATGGATATCATTCAAGCCCAAGGCAAGAAAAGGGGGTCTGGAGGATATCTTTTGCCATTCAGGCACTGCTATAACTCCCTATCGAGTTAATAGAAGTTCTGCCACTCAATTGAGTAGAAATGGGATKGAGCCTTTGCTTACTGATCCCATTCTGATGCAGTCGAGTTTCTTGTATCAGTATGACCAGCAGAAAAACAGGAAGGCCAAAGTTATTACATAACTTTTTTATTACATAAAAAGCCTGTATCAGGTGTCATAGGTTAAATGATCCTGACTTGTGTATCTTTTTTTAGCTTGCTGTGAAACAAGATTGCTTGTGCTGCTTAAGTGGACTCAGTGAAACAATATAAGTCAGCAGTGGTGGATTCATGTTTCATGCTTCACTTGAGAGGRAGTTAATATAGCACACTTACAGTTCTTGCACCAAAAGGTGGAGATTGTGTTGTATCATCTCAAGCTCACATTCACATTATATTAGTCATGCTAGTGGAGGGTTGAAACTGTTTTCTTTTCAAGAACATTAGCATTATAAGTAAGTTTATGTTCTACATACACTTATGAGTGTTGGACACCTCTAATTTCTGCTTGCTTTCTAGCTAACACAGGCTGATAAGGAGTCTTTTTTGTCTTGCTTCATAGCTCAAGAAATTTCAGCAAAATTGTTCAAGATCCCATGTTGAATGAATATGAAGACTAAATACTTGACAGCTATGATTTTTAGAGAGCTGATTTTATAAAAATGCAATGGATTTAATGGTACTATTGACAGAAAAGAGTCCCTGCATGTCCCTGAAAGTCCTTCCTGTCTCTTTCCATTTTCCTTTTCCATCCCCTTCTTTTGACTTTTCTCTGAGAAAAAAAAAAATACTTAGAATGGAGCAAARATGAAAAGTGGAAGTAAAGGAAGAAAAACATGTCTTGTTTTCTGGTCTTTGCAGATTTATTCAAAGGGCATCATAAGAATTGGTGCACACCGATTTTTAACAATCAGTAACCTCTAGGGTTTTTTGTATATCTTTCTGAGATACTTCTTAGAGCCAAATGCTGGCCCCTAGTCAGCACTGTATAAGTATTGAAATTGAGATTGAGAAATCAAAGTTATCTGTTCATATTTGAATTGAAAGTTAAAAGAAAATTTTGGGATCCTAAGTTGTCTGTGGTGCTAAACCGCTATTCATCCTTCCCCACAGAAATGCATGGTTTGTTAAGCCTGTTCTAAAGGGGGAAAGACTTTATCATGAGTGAAAATGTGTTGCTTCATATTCAACAGGTCAAGTTTTCTTTGGATTGAGGTGGAACTGTGGCTCATGGACATCTGATGTGATAGGTAAGTTGAATTTGACCTATCTTATTACATTATTGCCACATAAAAAATATTGATCTTAATTATGCTAGTGTAAGTGCAATTTATTATCTTTCTTATTTTGCATTTTTACCAGTAGCAGTGAAATGAAAATTTGCTTCTTTCCATTTCTCCCAAATGACACTTCAAAAACAAGGTTTAAATTATTATAAATTACCATTTTATTTAGAAATAATATACATCAGGAGTTATTTAACAAAAAAAAAAAGTAATTTCAATAAAYTTAATCCTTGAAATAAGATGCTAAGCTATTCTACTGTAAAAAAGGATATTTGGGCTTATGAGAAGACAGTTCAGAAAATCTGGTGCAATTGATGTATGGCCCATATGTACTCATACATTGATAGATAAGTGGGTGTAGTAATGGTCAACAGCACTAAATTACTTAATGGCACTGTTTTCTCTTTGGCTATTTAATCAAYGTGCAGTGTTTAAAAARGGGGTTCAAACATGTCAGTAGCACATWAAAGTGAGACTAAAGTAAGGGTAGAGGTTTATATTATCCTGTTTGCTGAATTTTATTATTCACAGTAATTGTTTATTATTTAGGGAGCATCTACAGATGTGTTTGGTCTTCTGAAATAGTGGTGTGACCAAGCAGGAGTTTTGCTTACCCTGAAGTATGTGAGGCTGCCCCAGTGCAAGAGAAACATTGAAGAAAATGTAAAAGGATTTGAGTTAAGGTTGCACAAGGCTCTAGAAACACTTTGTCACGAGGACACCCACTATGGAAGTGATTCCTGGAAGGGTTTCTAGCTAATGCAGGCTGATAAGGAGTCTTTTTTGTCTTGCTWCATAGCTCAAGAAAWTTCAGCAAAATTGTTCAAGATCTCAGGTTGAATGAATAWGAGGACTAAATGCTTGACAGCCATGATTTGAACTGCAATCAGAAGCAGTTAGGCAAATGGTGTCCTGCTCTGTTTGTGTCAGTAAAACAGATGCCTTGTAGAAAAGTGTATTTAATTGTAGAGAGTTGAGCTGAAAACGTTGGAACTGCAACTTAAAGTTGGAATTGAAAATTCTAGGTATTAAAAAAAAAAGAAATTGTAAATAGTTTGCCATCTCTAAAAACCAGTTTAGGAGACTGCTTAATGATATCATTTTTCAAGTTGCAAGGTAATTTTTCTGAAGTAGTCTAGACAAGATATATACATATATTCCTGGTAGRATTTTGAGTCCTATTTACAATATGKGCTGTTGTTTACATTAAYTTTTTTATGGTTAGGATTTAAAAATGAAGGTGGGAAAAAAATGTCCCTGWGTTCTCTACTAGTCTGAACATAATGATAAATTTCTGAAACTTTAGTGTTCATACTTAATAGTTCTCTTTTTATGAAGTTGTGTGGGAGAGAGATTAATTCCTTTCAGCCTGTTTTACTTTGATCACTTCATTCAAGGTATCAAATATGTTTGGGGGTTTTAACTTGCATTTTTCATTCATATTGATATAGACCATCAAAGGCAAACTTGTAGCACCAGACTAACACTGGGATGATGAAGTGACAGTAAATTAAATGCCAGGRAAGGTAAAACATTTGATATTTTTTGTGCCAGAACAGTTTGCTACCCAGATCTATGTCACACATGGATAGAGCAGCATCTAAAATGTCGATACACTGTGATGTACAGCTCAAAACTTTGTGCTTTCCTAGATAAAATTGTTTCATTTGTGTGCATGAAATACCTTGCAATTTATTACAAAGGCAAACACTTAATGGGGTCTGAGCATGAATGCCTCAAATGAGAGGTGCACTCATACTGCAGGAGTGCTTGAGAGAAATCAGTGTTGCACATGTATGTAAATGTGATTGAGAACAATGGACCAAATGGATATATATTTCCATTGCTATGCCTTTTACCATGGATTGTATGAACCCATTCTTGGAAAATGGTACTGCAGAAATATGTGGAACTCTTCCCCCTTGAAGAAAGGGAAGGATTSACATCAGAGGACTCCATGAGTTCACCTTTACAGTACAGGTTTTCTTCCTGGTGTTTGTGTGTGTATATGAGTATCTGTTATGTAGCATAAAAGATCAARGCATTTCATAGATAGATTTTTCCTTAAAAGAGGAAAAATCTAAGATGTAAAAGGACACATTTTCCCCTCACTGTGACAGAAGCAAGTGTCCTCCAATGTTCTGGAAGGTCTGATCCTGAGGAAATGGAATATAGATTGTACCACAGGTTTAAACCAGAAACAGAGTAACAGTCTGTAACATACACACAATGTTGTCAAGCCTTGAACACATTGAAAATTTTTCATAGTAATATAATTAATGTCCTAAAATCCACCAGGAAAACAGATGTCAGCCAGTGGATTTGATATGTATACAGCTCAACATGTGGGGAGAAGGATAGTGAGACTTTTTAAGGAGGAGCAGCACTTTACTGAAAAAGAGAAAAGAGAGGCAGGCACACATCCAACAGTTTCAGAAAACAACATTCCAGCAAGTTGGAAATATGGAGCTGAGAGGGAAATGAAGAGCCCAAAAGTGAGAGTTCAGTGGCAGAGGTTATAGCAGAGGAGCTAGTGAGAAGCTGATGGGGGTGGGAAAGTGAAGTAATAAAGTTAAAAACACCCTTTATTACCCCTGGTTCAGTGCCTTGGGTTTCTCTCATTGCTAGTGTTTAATTACTTGTGATGGCAACTCCCCATCTTAATTCATTCTGCTTTAATTATCAGCTGCATGGCTTGAACACTGCAAAAGGACGAAGGAGATGAAATTGGAGTCATAATGGCCAGGTTCAGACAGGTCCTCTAAGGATGGCAGGAGAATAAAATCTGCTGAAGGAATTTGGGAAAAGCTACTTCTCTCTTAGGGAATAATGCCAGTAACTGGTGTGTGGAGAAAATGAAGGAGCACCATCCACATGTAGTTCAAAAGTACAGGAGAGTAAACTGTGCAGTAAACATGTACTATATGTGTAACTCTCCTTTAAAAATTAGTCATCATATTGCTTTGATTTTAAATTAATTATTAGAATTATTTATTTCTGTGATACCATTAGTTATGATTCAGCAGTCTTACATTGGGTATTGTTCCCCTCAGAGATGAAGCTGGAGTTGGAAAAAAAACAAAAATAAACTTTCAGTGGAGACACAGCTGAAAATGAAGCTGTTTCTGTTCTGACAGTGTTGTTTCTGATAGAGGGTACTGCAATGTGTAGAGGATCAGAAAGATGTCAGTAAAAATAACAACCTGACATTATATGTGCAGTAAATACTGAAGATTGGAGGCTGGTTTATTACTTTTTTTTTTTTAATGTGTGGGTTGTTTGTTTCAGGTTTAGTTCATGCTATCTGCTTGATACCTCATTATCTTTCTCCTTTGGTTTCATGGCAGTCAACCAGCTTATGCTAATGGCTGTTTCTTTATCCAGCCTTATAAGGTCATAATTTGAAAATGGTAACTTAAAGCAGATGTTTATATAAGTTAATATCTCTTTCCATTTAATATGGGCACACTGAAAGACTGAAGATCACTTACTTTTAACAAATTGTACTAATAATATTATGCAGTCTTTTGGGACTAAAATGCAAAATTCAAAGCCTGTTAGATTGGATATCTCATCCAAGTTCATGACAGTATTATCATTGTTTTTGTTTAAAAAAAATTTAAAGCAGGTAAAACAGACAAACAAAAAAATCATGAGTGAGGATTTGGCCAGTTAACAAAAAGCAAGGGTGCTTCTTCATCTCAAAAAACCTCCAGAGCTAGAATTGACACCAGTGTACCCACTGCTGCAAATCTCAAGGTACATAGGTTTTAAACAGCTCTATTGTAGTAAACGTGCTTTAAAAAATGTGTGGGGAGATGGGGAGTGGAAACAGTTGCTGAATTACTCAGGCGGGTTTAAGTGACTACATGAGCAAGTATATGATTTGTATGAGGGGTGTTGGGCAGCTCTTGGACGTGAGTGAGGAATCCCTGCCCCGTGAATGAGTGGYGTTGGCTGGGTTGCAATGGCAGGGAACTTACCGTCGGACCTTGCCTAAGGTCAGGAGGTCTACACATGTAGCAGTATTTGTACTATACTGAATCAGCAAGAGATGCTCTATGAAACTTCGGTGTCTGCTCTAGCAGTAATTTTAAAGGGAAGAAATAATATCAAATCTTGTAGMTTTCATTTCCTATTAGATTCATCACAGTGTGAGAGATATCTTCCTAAATGGTGGAGATAGTGTACTTCACCTTTTCTCAGTCCCCACTCTGCTGCCTTGCTACTGTGGTTATTCTGAAGTTTCTTTGAGTTTGGCTGGTTGCTTATGCCATGGCTCAGTGAAACAGAAGGCTTTAATTCATGAGACCTTAATGAGACTTAAACATGTGCTGAAATGCCTTTTGCTGAACAATCACATAAGCGCRAACAAAGATTGTAATGTGTCCATAAACTTCGTCTTAAATATTCTGGTTTTGAAAATTGAATACGTTTTAAAAGCTCTAGCATTCCTTTGCACATATATGTCCCATGTATACATCATGAGCAAATGTCATTTTACAAGTTGCTACCACCACTTGATCATTCCTTCTTGTGCTTTTTCATTAGTTCATGGTAGGAAAAAAAAAAGTCATGTGCTATTTGGTGTAATTTGAGAAATCAGAATATGCAAATAGATAGATGACTTATTTTCTGTAACTGCATTGAAATTGACTTTCTGCATCTGGAGAAGAAGAGAGCAACTGTGGGAGCATATGTRTTTGAAAATGTGTAATTTCACAGTGTGGCAGATTTGGCATGTACCAGGAGGGTCTTTCCCAGAGTGGTTGTTCTTGTGAATAAGGCTTTCCCTGACCTGCTGCTTCTCTTGAATGCCAACTTGCTTTTGCAGACTCAGAGTAAGGGGTTAGGGAACTGGAAGCTCAGGTCCTTCTGAGCTTGTGGCATTTATATTGTGAGACAGTTGAGATCGAGTTCATTTTGCTAAACGGCTCACCCATAATGGTTCTGTCACAGCAACTTGACAACATATYTGTATCCATTTTGGACAGCATTTGCTGCTCAGCACTCTCCTTTGTGAAAGTTTCCAGCAGACYACTCAGATTTACTCTTAGTAACCCCTCCTCTCCCCCTCAGAATATAGCTATCCATTCCATAGGTTGGGATCACCTGATTATCCTTCCTATAGGCTTAACAGGCAGTCATCTTTCCAGCCATGCTTTACCTTTGAATTGGTATCAAGTAATGGAGAGCACCTCTAAATTTGATCCCAATTTTCTCTTGTTCAGYTGGCATAAAGATGGCCCAGCAAAATAATGGAAAAAATAGTATTTTGTGTCAGCAACTCTATTGGGTTTTTTCCTCTGGAATTAAACATTTGTTTGAGTTTCTGGTTTATTGGTAATTTTCATAGAGYTGCTGGTTTGTTTCTGATGTAAATGTGTGGCAGGGCTGGTGGAAAGGAAAATAATGGTATCTCATACAGTGAAAATCTGACTTTCCTGCCAACTGTGTCTGGGAAACCAAGTTATCTATTAGAGACTGGAGCTGCAAACAAATGGAGAAACAAATGACGACCTGCTTTTTTGTATCCAACCACTAATGGTGAAATTATGTAAGTGTATTAAATTTCAAGTTCTGATTCAAAATTGGATGTTTTATTCTACTGCAGACTTAGTTGAATATGAAATAYAATTTCAGTTCTTTGTGGCATGAGAGGATATTTTGCCCTCTCCCTTTCTCTTTCCCCAACAAGAGAATTTTTTCCAGTTCAAATCACTGAATAAACCTGCAGGAAGACATCCACTTCTAAATATAGTAAGCTGAGCTATAGGCATTTCCARGGCCTGGGGAGACAAGTGAAAATGAAACCACTGACTCTTCTCTAGTAATTCATCCCCTGGGTCTCTACTTTCCAGATTTCTTTTTCTTCCTTCCTCTCCTCCTTCTCTGCTTTTCCCCTTCAGTGCTGTTTTTTCCTTAACAATAGTTATGTAATGCCATCTCTCCATCAGGATGCATCCTATATAGTATAGCTTATATATGTAYTAGTAGATCTGTTAAAATCCATATCCTTTCAGTTCACTTCAGAGAATTTTTCCAAGCTTGAGTTCAAACAAGCAGTGGTTTTCCCAGAGAAAGCCAGCTCTCACAGCAATGCTGTAGTTCTGGGTCAGTGCATGGGGTTTAGGTTTAATAGCATGTCCTAGTATTTTCCTTCTTTGACCTACACAGCCCYATCTCTAATAAGACAGCATCTAAACTGCTCTTTCTGTGTTTCCTGAGGCAGATAGAAATAATAATACTGGYCAAAGGGTAATGCTTGAAGGCACATTTCTTTTAAAAACAGACACAAGTTCAATGAATTCTGCCACCAAAGTGTGACGGTTGAAAGTTTACTRTCAAGAGAGAGTGAAGCTCACTTCATTCAACAAGGTCCATTTAGCAAAGCTGWTCTTTTTCATTGGTGTAACTTACTTCAATGAATAAATAAATTCTGTATCTGGTGCTTCTTTGTGGCATGTTTGTTTTTTTTTTCTTTTGCAGCACTCTCTCCTAGAGCTGTCGTGGCTTTCTGATACTTGCTGTTGGTCTTCCATTACCTCCCCATGAAAATGCATGTGGGAGACAGCCAGAGCACTTGACAAATCCAGTGCTCTTCAGAGGTCTATTCAGCACTTCCAGTGTGCATGTTAATTGTAAAAGCTGAAATGAAATACCTTGGGCTGCACTGACCTCATCATCTGTTTTTTTAAATAGCGTCTCCATCCCATAAATCCTCTTAGAGATAAATTAAAAATGCCTGTAGAAGAGATATAGCCTGAATGTAATAATTAAGCAGGTGCTAAGAAGCAGACTATTATCCATATATCTGGGTTTTTAATGATAAAAAAATTTCTAAAAAGTTATTACTGCTTGAAGGGGGACTTGACCGATCACCATCTCCAGCTGCCAAAGCACAGAAGTGAGTAATTGGAGAAAAATCTTCTGAAAGGGACCAACCATCATCAGAGCAGAAATTTCCTTCTAATCAAATCAGTTTTAGGAGTAGCCTCTTCCTTGCTAGGTAATACCACTTTTNNNGAATTCTGAAGGAGCAAAAACCTTCTTTGAGTAAAAGGTGTAGGTGAAAACAGCATTGCTTCTATACCAGTGTCATTTAAATCCATTTTCAGTTATGCCTAGAGGATGAGAGGTATTTAGCCTGTGGTTAAGCAGTGGTGTATCAGAGGCTGTTGTTCACAGATCAGTCAAACTGAAGATTATCAGTCAAGCCCAACYTTGCAAATGAACACTTGTTCGAAGTGTTCAAGTGTGCAAAAATTCTGATACCATTTTTAAAATGGAGAGTGGAAGCAAATCTAGGACATTTATGTAGTGTGGCAGTAAATTCAGATATTTAGCAAGCAACTTCTGTAGTAAGTTTACTATTTTCCACATAGGGAAAGTAGCCAACTGGGGTTTTTATTTTGTTTGGGTTTTTATTTTTTTCACTTTCTAAACTGCTTCTCATGAAATTATGATCACTTGCAATTTGGGAGCAGAAATACCACACAGGGAATAAAAAGCCTCAGCTGCTTTTTCCAAATGAAATAGCTGTGTCTAAAAGGACTCTGCCTAGGCAGTTTGCAGAGGGCTGCAGAGCACTCTGGCTCTGTGTGTGCTGTGCTGGAGAGAGAAGAGCCTGGAGCCTAGGTAATATGGGATTTCCTGAAAAGTCGGTGGCTGGAGAGATTTCAAATGCTTAATTGTCTTCARAATAAAACCTTTATTGATAAATTAGGGATTGATAAATATTACTTTAAACCCATGTGTGAAATCATGACATCACTGGAGAAGGGCCTGACAGCTGTGATTGCTCTATCTCCTGTCAGCCACGTGTCCCAGCTGCTGGATTAGAAGCAATTTGGGGCAGATAAAACGTGTGCTGTTGTGTTTTGTGCTGTGGCTGGCACAATGAGGCCCCACTGCTACCTGGCTCTGCTGGGCACTGTCAGTCTGGGAGCATTATAACAGCTTGGAAATTTTTAAAATGCACGGACAAGATGTCCAGATAAAAAGGGTATTGGAGCAGTGTGGAATTGGAAAAGCTTTTGAGAGATTTCCTGGTTAAACATCTGCTACTCTTCTATGTTGTTTCATCCTCCCAAAATGTACTATCTCATAAAAATAAAAAAGTATGCATTTCTTTCTTTCTGTAGAGAAAAAACATGAGTGCAAAGTCACAGTCAGGCCTCATTCAAGGTGGATATTTTTCCCCCTTCCAATTTTCATGTTGTTGAAGACACCATTGTAATTAATTATTATGCAATGTGTTAGAATCAACAAAAAAGAAATGCCCTTGAGCATTTTTTTATTTACAAAATATATTCTTTCAGATATATATTCATTTTTTCTGAATCTAGTTGCGGCATTCTCCATTTTATGAGTGGAGTCTCAAACACTCTACAGGCCTTTTTTTTGTTTTCTTTTGTCTGAAAATAAGAGGTGGAAATTCCAAGGTGGAAAATTGTTTCAACTACTCCAATATTTCTTTTGTATCTTGAAATATTTAAGATTTTCATCAGTATGTTAATGAGTTTCTTCCTTTTGAAAATGTTTTCTTTACTTCTAAAGCAAGAACTCACTATTTTTTTATTGTTGGGATCAGCTTTTGTAAAAAAAATATAAAACATTAAAGCATGAGAACAGTATAACTGTTTCCTTGTTATCAGGAGTTTACAGTTTATCAGGCTCTGGAACTTGCAGTGTAGTAGTTTTCTCCATTGATTTCATAGTGCAAATCTGTGACTCAGCTATTAGAAATATTTTCCGTATTTTCCTCGTAGAATGTCTATACGTTGATGACTCTCATATGTACCTCTCCAGTTGCCTGAGCATTTGAATAAGAGTTTGAACTCCCCCATAGTGTCACCCATTAACTTGGGTGGGACCACAGCAGCACTCTGAAAGAACCTTCTTTTTTCAGTGACTGGTAATGCAGCAGTGTWGGGATTTGAAGGAGACTGAGTGCAGTGATAAATTTGTATTCGCAGAAGAAAAAAACTTGGAGTAAAGCTTGATAAAATTGAGTGGTTGACAGCAGTTATTTGATTTTCTTAATTATGTCCCTGAAATCTTTGGGCAAGGATGATGCAGGAAGCATAAGTCAAGCCTAATTGCTTGTAGCACTCACCTAAGACTAATACAACAGTGGAATAACCCTTCCCTTCCCTTCCCTTCCCTTCCCTTCCCTTCCCTTCCCTT